>VYZV01007817.1:141233-165767 GCA_013401275.1 Pandion haliaetus | reverse complement strand
CTTTTTTTTTTCCTCCTCATCCCACTGTGGGGGAGAGTGAGCAAGCGGCTTCATGGTGCTTTGTTGCTGGCTGGGCTTCAACCACAACAATAGGACAGAAAGGAAGAAAATAATGGTAATAGTAATAATATGACAATAATAATAATAATAAAAGGATTGGAATATACAAAACAAGCGATGCACAATGTAATTGCTCACCACTCGCTAATGCAATTGCTCACCACTCGCTGACCAGTGCCCAGTTAGTTCCCGAGCAGTGATCTGCCCTCCTGGCCAACTCCCCCCGGTTTCTATACTGGGCATGACATCACATGGTATGGAATACCCTGTTGGCCAGTTTTGGTCAGCTGTCCTGGCTGTGTCCCCTCCCAGCTTCTTGTGCCCCTCCAGCCTTCTTGCTGGCTGGGCATGAGAAGCTGAAAAACCCTTGACTTGGCATAAACACTACTTAGCAACAACTGAAAACATCAGTGTTATCCACATTCTTCTTATACTAAATCCAAAACATAACGCTATGCCAGCTACTAGAAAGAAAATCAATGCTATCCCAGCCGAAGCCAGGACAATAGGACTGCAAATAATATGAAGATGGTAAGGTTCTTGTCACAGAGAGAGTGAATGGTCAGAGAAAGTGAAGGAGAGCTTAGAAACAGAACCACAGCTGTGGTGAAACAGCAGGAACAGGGATCGGCCCACATTTGTGAAGGCTACAGTGAGGCTGAGAAGATTAACTAGGTCGGGCAGCAGGGAGAGGAGTGGTGGTTTCTGTGCCATAGCCAGAGTAGATGCAAGGAGCTGCTTCCCTTTGAGGTGAGTTAAGGCAGAGGGGGAGTTCTGAGATATGAAAGGGAAAGGAACGAGGGAGAGGGCAGAGAGGCTTAAGGGAGGTGCTAGAGTGGAAACAGTTGTAGGTTGGTTGTGTTTAATTCAAGGTTAGAGCCAGCTTACTGTGTCAGACTCCCTCTTTTGGGGTTCTTGTAACCTGTTCGCAGATTACTGTTGCTCTATTGAAACTACAAAGGGATCAGATATTGGCTTAACTTCTAACCCTTTCCCTATAAGTCATGTTCTTTTGGCAGGTGCGGCAGTCCTCCCAAGCTCAGACTCTTTTCCCAGATATTTCCTTAAGTTCTTGCCTTTAGGGCTGTTGCTTTGTCTGCAGCTAATCCCAGGCTTTGTGTGTGTCTGGTATGGGAAGCTCTTTCCCTGTGTCTTCAACATGGTGCCTTTCTGGAGAAGCCTGCCTGATTCTTAAAAATCTTAGTGTGACTGGAGTCTTTCTAAAGATCTTTACCTGTCTTAAGTTGAGTAAATTGCTTTTTTACCTATTTTAAAATCTGCTACCTGAAGTGGTAGCTGAATTGGTCATGGGCAGTGCTCTAACAGCCTCTTGGCATTTGTGGTAGGTAAGGTAGGGGTTGCCAGCATGGAGAAGGAGGGGAAGGCATGACACTGGAGTGGTTCAGAGTGTGAGGAGAATAGTAGGTTAACTGTAGGCAAGTCCTTTAACCTCTCTTGCCTCAATCCTCTCTAATACAGAGGTGTTGGGTGAGAGAGGGGTTTGCATGTGTGGAGACTGCACTATGTTTTTGGGGGCTTCAGTCAGAAGTGCTGCAAGTTCCACTGGGAGCAGAATCGTAGTCCTAAGTGAAAAAGGTGCTTGAGAGGGAAGAGAACTAGGAGAAAAGGGCAAGAACCTGAGTTTGCAGAGGTAAGAAACTGTACCTAATATTTTCAGCTGGGAGGATGGGGAGATAAGAGGTTTCTTGCAGTTGTGGATGGCTCTCGTTAGAGCAATGACATGTGCACTCTGTGTAGGAGGAACTCCGTGCCCAAGACTTGGTTCCTCTGGCAGTTCTGGCAGTTTGTGGTTCTGTGGAGCGATGCAGCCTCACGTTGTCCGTTTCTCATTGCAGGAGCAAGTCCCATTCTGAAATTAGCTTGGAGGGGTTTTATGAGACAAAGCCGCTTTCTCCTGTGCAGAAAGACCCTGTGGAGCTGCTTCTCCTGGATACAAAGGAACGTCTGTCCGTGGAGCTGCAGGACCGTCGTGCCCCTCTTGCGACTATGGAGAGCCTCTCGGACAATGAATCCATCTACAGCTTTGATTCAAGGCGCTCCTCTGGTTTTCGGAGCATCCGGGGCTCCCCCAGCCTCCACGCTGTCATGGAGAAGGATGAGACACACTGCTTTTATATAGACCCTGTTATCCCTGAGGAGAATCCCTCCCTCAGCTCGCGGACAGAGCTGCTGGCTGCTGATAGCCTCTCCAAGCACTCCCAGGAAACTCAGCCCCCCGACAATGTGCTCAACAGTGGTGGCACTACCCCACAGCGACGCTGCAGCGAGGAGGGGGCCAGCAGCGAGGGGGACCGTGTTTCCTTAGCCCCTCGTGAGGAGCTGTCCCTCCAGAATGGACGGCTCACTGACGTTCCCAGTCCTCAAGTGCTGGAGTTTGCTGAGTTCATAGACAGCCTCTTTAATTTGGATAGCAAAAGCAGTTCCTTCCAGGATATCTACTGCATGATGGTGTCAGACAGCTCCAGTGACTTTGCAGAGATGCCCAAGTCTGTCAGTGATCAGGAGATCCTGTTGAGGGCACAATATGAACCCAACCTAGTCCCAAAGCCCCCGAGGTTGTTTGCAGGCTCAACAGATCCTTCGTCGGGCATCTCTGTCTCACCCTCTTTCCCCCTTAGTTCATCTGGAGAACTCATGGACATCACTCCCACAGGTGTGAGCAGCCAGGAGTGCCTGGCCACTGACAAAATCCGGACTTCCACCCCCTCTGGGCACGTAACCAGCCCTGCCAAGCAGGACGACCTCATGATTTCAGCCCTCTAGCGCAGGGTAAAGGGGTGCGGCTCTGAGAGCTGATCCCGTAGGCTGAGTGCTGGGATAATACTTGGAGGAGAGGTGGTCATCGGGCAGTTCGGATTGGAGGAGACAGCTGGAAACATTCCTTCTGGGGTGACACAGTGGTGGCACACTCGTGTCTGGAGGATGGATTGTGCCTGAGTCCCATGCTTGTAGCTGGGAGAAGAAGCATTGCCTCACAAGGCCTGCTACACTAAGAGGGTCTGAGTCACTAAAGGTAGATGCAAGTTCCCTACCTCAGCCTGTCTCGTTTCATTTCAGAGGCAGATTCCTTGCCCCAGGGCACCTGCTGAGTCTGGGAGTGAGATACCCTGCTTCAGGGAATCCTCTGGGGTGAAGGGGTGGATTCTCTGAAGCTCGAGGACTGGATAGACAGAAGCAAGGGGGCCAGGCCAGATTACCCCCTTGGTACTGTTAGTGGTTTTTGGAAATGAGCGGATTGAGACTTTGGGCCCTGTTGCACTACCATGTTGGATCTGGCCCAAGATCCAATTCGTCACACTTCCACGGGGTTTGCTGCTTTCGTAGGACACTCCTGTTTTAAAGCCATTGGGGCTGTATTCTCCCCAAATGCAGTCTCCCCTCCCCTGGCCAGGCACAGCAAGAACGGGGCTGGCACTGTGTTTTCTCTCCCCTGAGTACTTCTGTGTTCAGTGACCACGAGGCTGCTGCTGAGAGGGAAGGACACTGTTCTGAAGAGCCAGAGCCCTCTGCCATGTCCCTCCTTTGCCAGAAAGAGTTCTCCTGGATGTCACCATCATCACTTCTAAGTTCCCTGGACCACTCTGAGCTGACAACATTCCTGCAGGACTGACAGGATTCTCATCTCAGAGCTGCATGGATGGATCAACTTAAAAATTTAACAGGCTTCTCAACACCTAGCATTATTTGCCTAGCCCCTGCGGAGCCTGGGAGCCTCTCCTGGGCTCCGCTGGGTCCTCACACCACCCGTATGCAGTAATTGCAGATCAGTGCCAGCCTCTGTCATTGGGAGTTCAGGGAAAAGATGAACTTTTACTAAGTATTGAAATCTCTTGTATGTTTACAGAGCTGCTAAGCTGTTTGGAAGGTATTTATTAAGCAAACAGGGAGGCCTTCCCTAAGCAAAAAGCGTGTTCATTCTCTCCTTCCTGTGCTGTTCCCTCTGGGGACTGAGAGGAGAGAGGACAGGCAGGTATGATTGCAAGTCCCCTGCTTTTAAAGTGAGTCAGAGTGTGGGGGAAGCTGGGTGCATCCCTTGCCCACCCTCCCTCGTCCACTTCCCCATTGCACAACACTGCATTGCAAAGCTTGACCAAGTTGCTAGTAAAACTACCTGAGCACTGCTGTGCAGAGCCTCAGTACCCGGAGGAGTCTGCTATAGACCTATCTAGGCAGGGACTTTCCAACGGTGGCAGCAGGAGAGAAACTACCTATCTAGAAAGTTATACATACTGGGACCTGTAGAATTGACAAAACACCTTCATATTAAAGCTCAGCGGAGTTACCAATCAGTCTCACTGGAGCTCTGTCCTCCCTCAGTGGAAAAGAAATTCCTATTTTAACTTCCTTATAATCACAGAGATGTTTTTATCCTCCTCAGCTGTGGTATTTTCATTGTGGGAGGATGCTGTGCTTCCCAGGAGCTTAGCTCATGACAAATCCCTCGGCTCCTGTTATCCCTAGCTTCTAGCTATGTTCATGGAGTAGTCTCTGGAAGCCCCAGGCGCGGGTCCTGGCTGTGCTGTCCTGGGTGCCGCACAAACAGAGCATGAGTGGTATCAAATGCTATCAAGTCAGAACAAGAGCACTTTACAGCCAGTGTGCATTGATGTAAATAACTTCAGGTGCACAGAAGCAAACTGGACTTTGTGTCCAAGTGCCGATCTCCCACTAAACAATTTAGCGTGGGATGCTGGGTCGCCTGCTTCTTACAAATCACAGGGCCTTTAGAAGCGCAGGGACTTTGTTAAATGGGCAGTAAAATACTGTCCCCGTGGTTTAGGTTCCAAAGGTGACCTTTTCTATACTGTCTTGAATTGGAGGGAAGAAGCCCCTCTGAATTCAAAGTAATTTGTAAAAATCCTGAGCAACAAGAAGTTACTTTTTTCTTTGTGGGTCCTTTAGAAAAGAGCAGTATTGTTCCCCTTGCTGAGAGCTTGTAAGGTTCAGGAGCTCATATAGAACAGGTGTGTATGTGCCATCAGATCATCCACTATTGCAGACCACAGGGTAAGGCTGAATTGCTGCACACACAAGAACACTAAAAAGGTGGTGTCCAGGAATACGCACAATAAACTGGGTAGTTTTGTGGGGGAGAGGAAAGCTGAAGTGTAGGGAGGCTGAGGCTAGCAGGCTAGCTCACCTCCTGATGCAGACTGCTGACACGTTGATAGAGTAGGGAAAAGGAGTTAATTTCTGCCTTTAATTGTTGGCAGAAGATGGGTAATAACACTTAGCACTTAGGCAGAGCTTTATATCTGCAAAGCACTTTACAAACATTAATGAAAATCATCTCTGTCCCTGGCAGTGAGGCATTAGGAGATGGCTATCTCTGAGACTAGGTGGAACTACTGGTGCCCTACCCAAGGATGGTGGGGAGATGACTCAAGGTGAGGAAGGTGGATTATCTCCCTCTTAAGAAAAAAAATTGTTGTTTCAGTAGTGACCCGATGATGTTTAACGGGTCGCAATATTGCACTAGAAAGCCACTTCTGACCTGGGCGTATCTCCGCTATGTCCGGGAAGACACAATCATTGCGTGTGACTGTTTCCTTCTCTGTGCCATTGGAACTGTGTCCCAGGGGAATGGGGTTACCTTGCCCTGGCCAGCTGTAGCAGGAAACAGCCTGGCATGCTGCATTTTTTGCTTGCTTTTGCTCTGTGATTATCAGGCTGCTTCCGAAAAGCCTGGAAATACCTAATGCTTGTGACCTGGGCTTGCCATAGATCAAGGCAGTAAAGGTGCAAAAGAGCCCTTTTAGCTAAGTTTCTTGTTGTATCATGTTATGGGTAATTCCTGCTTTCTGGTGTTCTCTCTTGACAAACAGATCTGTTCCCAGTCCTCACAAAATGAATCCACATTCTTTGGATTATTTCTGCTTTAAATGTGTGTCTGTGTCTTGATTCTCATCACTCCTTTGCTATAAGATCATTTTGACATGCTGATCTCCTGTTTCATCCTGGAAGAACCTATCTGGAAAGTTAAAATTAAATGCTAAGCCTGTAGCTACCTCCTTCATTTGTACTGCACGCTATTGCCTGCTTTCTCTGCCCTCACTCTACTCTGATGTGCAGCTGTCTTTGGAATCGTGAAGCATCTTCAGATTTCTTAATTTCTTTGCTTCTGGTTCCTACTCTTGGGCTTCGTGCCTTCTAATCTTTATATGTTCCCTTGATATTTCAATAGGATGTTCCTCCCCATGTGGAGGCAGTGCTGGAAGTGCAGTTCTTAGTGCCTGACACCCTAGACCCCAGCTAAGGGGCCAACAGTTCACCCAGTTCAATGGCACATCCTTAAAATCCCCTCTGAGAGCTTTTTGGTAGAGGAGTGGAGCTGAGGCCATGCAGTTCCTGGAGAGCAGAGAGTAGGCTTTGTGCACCTTAAAATTAAAGCTCTGTAAGTGAAACCCTCTATGCTGATGTGCAGCTTTGCCAAAGAGTCTAGCAGGGTACTCTGCCCTTTTCCACGATCCCCTGGCACGGCAGATTTCAGCTGACTGTGTCATTGGTACTTGCCGTTGCGTGCTTGTATGTGATATTCTCAGCAGACTGTAGCAGAATGTAATCCTGAAGCCTTGAAGCATTCAGGGGCAACATGGGAGGCCCTTAACTAGGTGCATGTTGAACTCCATCCAACAGTTTAGTTAAGAACGGCCTCTGACCCTGCTGCGAATGCGCTCGCTCACAAGGTGTGAAGGGTTTGGTACTGCTGTTCATTTTTTGCACCTATAAGCTGCTCTCCAGCCATTTTGGATGTGTCCAAAGTGGAATGAAATAATCCCATTGATAATATCCCAGTGAGTTTTGATCATCAAGCCCTTAGCACGTAACATTGGCTGGCTGTGGTTTTGAAGGCTCTTCTGCATCACTAATAATTACTTTTGTTGTTGCTTTAATTGCAGAAGTGCCAAGAACTTAGGATCCTGCTGTGCTGAGCATGTGTGAATGCTGAACAGAAAGCAAGCTCTTTTCCAGTACTTGCCATTATACCCTCTTCTTCCCTGGGGAGCTGCCCTCTCTATTTGGAACGTGCATTTTCTCTTAAAACTGCCGCTCTCTAACCTTTCCTCTTTTCTTTGCTCCCTGTTCCTGTCACCTAACCAGGAGCCAGCTTATCTCTCTTCTTGGTTGCTCTGTCTCAGGATGATCGTGTCTTAGTCTGCATGTTTGATAGCACTACTTAAGCATGGGAAAGCTATTCTCCGTGATTTCATGATGACCCAAAACAGTTGAATGGGGTTCCTGTCTTGATTCACCTGAGAGGGCTACTGCCCTCTGTAGCCGCTAAGGCTATCTAGAAAGGTCAGAGTGCTGTCAACACTGTGAAGTTCTTTAGCTGTCTCTAGCTTTTGCTTACCTGGTCTGTGGTCAGTATTTTCAGTGTTCATTCCTAATTTCTGCAACTTTTTAGGAACTTTTTTCAAAGTAAGCAAGAATCATATGTGATATTTTGTGCTCTACAGCAGTCTGAGATGGCAAAGCTGGTTGTGAGTGTAGGTGTACAAATCCAGTGACTCCAATTCCTATGCTTTTAGGACATAGTTGCTTAGATTGCAATAACAGCTGAAGGTTCCAAACAGGATCAGGATTTAGGGGAGAAGTAGATGTTGCTGTCATAAGGGCATGTAAGAATGAGGAAGAGTGCTGAGCATTGGGATAAAGGATCAGTGTGTGCTCCTTGGAGCTGTTTCTGCTGCGGGAGTTTGACTTGTTGCCATGTCCTATCTCTGTCAAAAGAAACAGAACAGGGCTGATCTGTATCGAGCACAGCAAACTGGATGAATATGGCATTACTTTTTCAAATATCATCTCCTAATAAGGTTCCCCTCTGCTCAGTTTCACTGTTTGTAATCTGGGCCTAATTAAGAGGGGGTTTTAAACCTTCCCTTGATATCTTAAGTGATTTTGTTTCTTTATCAGGTGTCTCTGATTTTTCACTGCTCTAGATTCACATGGGCCCCAGTCTTAATGCTCTCTCTGTAAAGGTTTTCCATGTTTCTGGTTACTACTGCTTCCCACTTTTAAACTCATTTTAATCCTTTCTGTATCCTGCTTTTAGACAGCGTGATGAGATCTGTATATTTTTGAGAGCACCCCGTTGATTTGTAAAATGGCCTCTTCTAATATATTCTTTATGCACTTAGATGTTTTCTCAGCTTTTTTATCTGCCTGCAGGCAAAGACCGCTATTTTCATTGAATTGCCCACACAGATACCCTGTTTAACTTACAAATTGGGGCATATGAATAATCAGAATTATCCCTTGCAATGGTGATTAGTTTCAGTTAATCATTGCTGAAACGCATTTGTTGGTGTGTTTAGAGTTTGTCTTTTGTGGTTGTATCCTTACAGGGAAGACTAGGAGAAGGAACATCAGTTCTAGCTAGCCCAAAATACATGTGCTTTGTTTGCCATTGTATTGGCACCCTGTTAACTTGACCCTTTCCTAGGATAGCTGTTAGACCTTTCTCTTAGCAGAACACGATACGTGTTACCTATGCAAGCTGTATTTGGGTTCCTTTACACATTTTACAACCTGAACGAATGGATTTTTTTTAGATGAAGTGAAATTTGGAGCATCTTAAAGTTTAGCTACTGAGCTACAAGCTCCTCATTTCTGCTGGTGAGTGGATGCCACGTGTACACATAAGTACTGCACATACTCGTTAACGCAGCCTGCATCTAAATCCCAACAGAACAGTGATGCTGGAGGGCGTTGTAGCCTGCCCTGTTGCATTTCCATGGTCAACAGAAGCCATTCTGTGTTTGCTTTGGGAATTGGCTGGGCTGGAGGTCTGCACAATGCTGGGTTCACTTTGTGCTTATGCGTACCCACTGCTGGGATATTCTCTTCCCTTGGCAGTAGGAGGATATTCTGGCTTTGCAGCAAGTGTAGCAGTAACATTTGATTTCCATTTTTTTAGGTATGGTGGTCGCAACTACTGCCTGCAGAGCACGTTAAGCCATGCAGGTCAGTAATTTGCTGATAAAGTGATTTGTAAGTCTTTAAATGTAATGCAGAAATACTGGCAGACATTTAAAATAACGTCTAGCCCTCAACAAACCTAGCAGCTTTGCTTTTTTGCTTAAAAGCTCCTTCAGCTTTTCTCTGATCTGTAGCATTACATTTGTTCCTTTCTGCTTAGACAACTGAAGTCTGAGATGGTTTTTGCTGACAATCCTTCCATGCTGTTACTTGTTTGTCATCCCTTCTGTTTAAAATCACCCCACTAAAGCTGGATTTTTGCTGAGAGCCGTTATTTAATTATGCTGCTGCCAACAGACTCTCACAGAGCTTCTCTGCACTTTAAATATATAGACAATCTCTTTGATCCTCTTTCTAATAGGGAAAAACATAGGGTGAGTAGATTATTTGTTGGCTAAGTGCTCCCTCCTTGGAGTTCTGTAGCAGCAAAAGTAATAAGTTATGGAAGTAAAAGGGAAACGGGTCAAATATCTAACGCGCTGAGCCTGAAAGCTCAGTGTAAAAACCCAGACAGATTTAACACAAGTGGTGGTGCTTTCCTAGCTGTGAAATGTCAGCTTCTTCCCTACTTGCAGTGTACCTGGTGCTTCTTTAGCCTGCCTAAGGAAAAGGGAGGGTTGGAAATGCAGCAGCGGTTTTGCACAGACTGCTCTGATGCTCTGAATGAAGGAATATATTGCTCTGGAGGATTGGGAAGCACTGGCTGAATCAGGCTTGTTGCACATTCCTCTTGGAGCCTGTGCAGTACTGAACTGCAGTGCTGGGTTTGGGGAAGAACTGCATCTCTTGTGCCAAAGCTCCCTCTCATGGTGCTCCTGTGTGGAGGAGGCGATGCTCCATGTTGCAGGCAGAGTGCATCCTGCTGGAGGCAAACGTTGCCCCGTCTTGGCAGCTATGGGAAGAATGAGAGGAAAGAAAGACTGCAGCTGGGAGGTGGGACTTGGTCTGGGAGTTCCTTGCTCTCCAGTCAGATGGTCGTACTGGTGGTAAGGGTCAAGTGTGAGAGGTGTGTGAAATAGACTGTATCGCATTCATTGACGTCCTTCTCCCCCTTGCCAGCTCCTGAGCAGGCCGCGTGTCTGCTCTGTTCTGTTCCAGAGAGTAGCCACTACCCCTTGCAGTGAGACCTGGCAGGTTAGATGGCACGGACAAGCCTGGGGGGGCCTGTGGTTTGTTTGCTTCCCAGTTTTATATTCCAGCTCAGAGTGAGGGCCTTTACTGCCAAGATGGGTGGGTGTTAGATCTGTTGCGGACAGAGCCTGAAACTTAAACCCTGTTAATTTGTAAACTCTGTGTCATTAGAGCAGAGAAATATTGTAGGAAGGAGATCCCTCACTGTAGCCTGCTGTGCAGAGGGCAGCGTGTTCTGCAGAGCAGCAAGGCTGTTGGCTTCCTTGTGTGGCAGGAGTACTGCAAACTGCCAAACTTCTGTTGCGCTTCTTTCTTCCCCATCTCCTGACTGTATCTGTGCCTAGCACTTCCCTGAGAGCTGTTACACTCTGTGCGGGAGGATGTTGCTAGCCTAAACTTGGGCTGCTTAAGGGCATGCAACCTGGAAACTCGAAGCAATCAAGAAGAGAGCAATTCCTTGCTTTGTTGTAGGGACTTGCAGTCCTAAAAAGCATCAGCTGTCTCCAAGCACTTTGCTGTCTCTGTTACTGTTGTTATTTTCTTTTTTGCTTGTTCTCTTGAGTTTGTACCTGTTGTGCCTTTCTTTTTTGTTGGCTTGAGGTCAAGCCTCCTGCTTGGGACCAGACATCTGCCAGCTTCCTTTCCTGCTTCTGCGCATTATTTCTCCTCTGGGTGTATGAAAGGGAATGCAGCGTGGCCAAGGACTGGTTCAGGGTTGCCCTTGCTGCTGGGCGCTTTCTTTCTGCCTCAGCTAGGACTTGCCAGATTTCCCTGCTGTCCCCTGCTGCTTCAGGTTGTATCCAAGTGCCAATAGCAAAGCCTGACCTGAGGCAGACTGTTTCCTTGAACCCACACTGCAGTTACCCTGCCAGCCCCCTCCGATCTAGAACCTCATCTTGTGCAAAGCAAGTGTTTTCTCTGCAGTAGAAAGGGAAGACTTTCTACCACTTCCTACCTTTAGTGTATGTGACCTCAGTCAGTGTTTAACAGGTCTGTTCATGAGTAAAACTTCCTCTCAGGTCTATTCATGAGTAAAAACTCTTCCTGCTCTTTGAGATCTGACTGTTTTTGCAAGAACTTACGCTGAAAGGGACTTAACATGTTCTGAACTGTCCACTGCAGTTTTGATTTACTGATGCTTCTCTCACTGGCTCTGGAACAGCCATCTTCCAAAGGTGAGCTCTCTTTTTAGAGAGTTGGGCATTTTTGCTGCTTTCATTGCTGTGTTTGAGACCTCTGACCTCACCATGTCATCCTGTGCTCTGTTTTTCATTTACTGAAGTTTTCTACCTGCCCAGCGTATCTGTATGATGAGGGGCCGCTATCTGGCTACTTAGTTATTTCTGCAGAATCATTAAACACAGAGCAGCGCAGGAACAAGCCTTCATTTTGGTTTTTATTGGGATTCCACTGCCCTGCTTTCCATGGTGGGCTTTGCAGTTCTGATGGCTCAGAGTTGGGGGTACCTGGTGCACGTGGCAGTGCCAGGAGGAGGGAGCAGCCCCAAGCAGTGCGTGCATCGCTCAGCGCTCAGGCTGGCTTGGTGGCACACGCCTGTACGGCCTGCCCTGTCTTGATGCACTACTTAAGGGATGTTGCGTGTGCAAAGCTATCACATCCCGATGTGTTTTCTAGACCACTGCCACGCATCTTTTTGGGTCTTAACTCCTTTATCAGCAGGTCCACAGCGCTTGCTGATGACCACTGTTTGGTGGCAAAGTGGCATCGTCTGCAGCTACTGAGGCTACAGCTTCCCGGCTTTCCCTCCGCAAATGCTGCAGCTGACTGAAGAGGTGATGTCCAGGGAATAGTCTGAACCTCCTGTCCTAGTGATAACCTTAATTACTAATGTCAACACAGGGATTATTGGTGATGGGCTGCACCTCCCTGGCTGTGCGTGCGGGGCAGCAGGAGAGGAGCGCTCTGCCCTCTAAGACCCTTTCCTTTGGCTCAGCTCTCTGTTCCAGTGTCCTGCCGTGACAGCCGCCAGTCTGGCCTGTCGTCCCTAATGGCTGTGAGTGAGCAGAGACAGCAAGACCAGAGGAACTGGCGGAAGCGATTTCTTTTCTCATCTCTCTGTGCTTTTTAGTGCCAGCTGTGGTGGGTGGAGCCCAGCTGGATGGCTTCTGTAGGACCGGAGCTGTCTGCTGGGGGGGGCTCCACGCAGCAATGGCATACAATAACTCCCTTGCCTCCCACTTCTCTCTCTGTTCAGCGGACACCAATGCCTCTATGGAAAAGCCCTTCTGCCTGCTTCTGTCACCTATCTCACATCAAGTGCTGGGGCACCTCAGAGGAGGGTAGCTATGAATTAACTCTTTGACCCCAATTGCCTCTTTATAGCTAAAGCCTTTTGCATTTATGGGAGAAACAGTCCTTCTAGTGAGCTCTGAGCTGCTCTGACTGCCTCTTGCAGGGCTTAGAGCACTTGCATATGCAATCAGTGGGGAGACAGCACAGGATCCTGTGTCCCCATGCTCAGCCGAGAGGTCACTGCCCATCCCGGGAATGCTGCCCTCTGAATCCCTGCTCCGAGCTGCCCCAGCATGAAGACTACAAGGAAACTGAAGCACTCCTCATGTGCCATTCTTATGTGACTTTTTGTACCTATGTATGAAAGATCCAAACTAATATTGCTGTAAAGAAAGATACAGATTAATATAGCATATTATATAAAGATATATGTATATAAAAGTTTCTGTATATTGTATGGCACCGTGTATAAAATGGATGTAGAAGCATGACTGGTGTATGTGACTGTTCCCAAGTCTGACCTGGAGAATGATAGTTGTGATTTGCCTGATGTTATGCCTTAAGGGACTGTGTGTGAGTTTGAGAGTTGGAAGAAACTGCACTGTGCTCTCTCATTGCGGAGGGACGAGGAGTGTGGTGTTGGTGCATTGCTACAGCTCTCTGGAAGGCTCTGGGGAACAATTTAGCTGCCACTGGGGCTGATCGTCACCTCACGAGCTCTGTTCTGGATCTCAGCCTTCACTGGGGAGTGGGAAAAACACTTTGGGGAATATCTCAGTCCCTTGAGATCAGGTTGACATTTCCACACCCTACTTTTCTGCGCAGCACTCACTAGCTCCAGCCTGGCCCCACGCAGCCAAGGGTGGAAACTGCAGGAGACTCAGCTCTAGCAATCTCTCTTTTTCCGTGGAGAAGAGAGTTAAGGAAGAAACTTGGTGCTTTGAGTTACAAGTACTTGAATTCAACATGCTGTACAAAATGAATGACAGTGCAAACAGAGGCAGTTGATAACTAGGGACTCTTTGGGAGGGTAAGAGGAAGTGGTGGGGAGAGAAGAGGAGGACTGAGCACAAGCAAGAATAGTGTAGAAGTCTGCCCTGTGGAAAAAAAGGAATGTGCTGGGATCCTTCTGCAAAGGTGAGTTCAAACTGGCGAGCAAGAGTTTCACAGAAGCCTGGCACTACCTGCCCAGCAGAGCAGGGGACATGTTTTTGTGTACGTTTGTAAAGCAGGATCTTAATGCCTGGTGCTGTTTACTGCTGAATGGTGCCACAGTAATTCATGTTCTGGAAGGGGGAAAGCAGTACTTGTGGCTTACAGAGTCAGAGAGAAGGAGAGTAAGGGGAGCCAGTGGAACAGCTTCAGGAGAGGAACAGGAGCTTTCTGGCCAGTTATGAGAAATACAGGCAGGAAAAGGAATGCCTGGAAGAAAGTAATCCTATTAATGGCTGCATGGAATAGTCTCTTCAGGAGCAACCATAAAAACTATCAGGGAATTCAGAGCTCAAAGGTGGCTGAACTACTGAGTTCCTATAAAAAAGCCTATAAAAAGTGCTGGTATGTATAAGTGCCTGCCTGATGCTTTGGTTTTGTTTTGTGGACTTTTTCCTACCCGTAATTGTATCAGTCTCATAAAAGGATATTGCCTCTTCTGTAAACACTTCCTCTTGTGGGGAAAGAAAAACATAAAACTCTGGATGCTACCCTTGTATAAACATAAAATAATCTATGCTTAGGAGTGACTGTTTCAATACAGTTATAAAGGAGAAAAATACATGAATGTGTACACAGCAGGCATGGTGGATGTTGCTTTAAAACCTGTTTCACTATTAAAAGCTTTAGCTGTTGAATGTAGCTAGGGATGTAGTTGCTGTTTCCAAGAAGACTGTCTGGCTGTTTGGTGTGTTGGTGGCCGTAGGAGAAATTTCCAGCTTACTGAGAAAAGTATTCTTCAACCCATTGGCCGTAAAGCATCCAGAATGACACCAGAAAACAAATTGTCAAACAAGTTTTTAAGCCAGACTGATGCATTCCCAAGCAAGCAAAGAAAATGAGTGAAAACTAATGGAAATATGTAAGTAAAGCTGTGATCTAATTGACTTGTAAATGGAAACCAGCATTGCACAAACTAGTTCAGCAGTTTTTTTTCAAGGATGCTAGGTTGTACTTCAGTTAGAAAAAAGAAAAAAAGTGATCTGAAGGTGATTGTACAGAAAGTATATTTTAAAAATTGTGCTCTGAGAAGTTATTTAATTAGTCTGTACTTTTCAGAAGAGGTAATGGTCTGGTCAGTTGTGTTATACAAAACCTTACTCGACCAACTGATTTTTCTAGGGAACAGTGTTGAGCTTAAGAGAAATAAAAACAATTTATGTAGGGAAGGATTTCTAGCTAGGTGGTGTCTCTAGCTCTCAGTGCTTTGATGCAGGTTAACTTAGTGCTTCCAATTAACAGTACAGTAGAGAAAATAGGGGTGTTACTTGCAATTACAGGGTGATGCTCAGTTGTCTTAGGAGGCCAGGTTAGTACAAAGTGATCAGGAGCCAAGTCAGTCTGCCTCAGTGTAAGGAAAAGCGTGGAAAACTGTACAAGTGGAAGAGTGGCACGTAGTGGTATAGGAGAGGACGAGTGTGGGTCAGAGCTCCCAACAGCAGAGCTGGTATGTATAGAAGGATGTAGCTCATGCAGCAGAGGCCCACATAGCCTGCATGTATTGCTCTGAAACCGCTCATGGGAGGATATACAGGCTCTTCTGACAGCATTTGAATTTCCCTGCCTTTTCAGCAATCTCTACTTACGCCGCCATTCTCCCAGTAACGGAGCTTCCTTGAAGGGCAAGCCCAGCTTTTGTGGGCTTGTCTCTTCCCGTCAAAGTTAGCAGAGGGGCTCGATCAAACCTCGATTTCCTTGTCTGGAGATGCAGAGGGGGACGTGCGACTCTTCCCTTCAGGCAGTTGGCGTGCCCGGTCCGAGGTGCCCCGTGTCGGTTGGCCGTGCTGCAGCAGAGGGTGCTGTGCCCATGCTGGCAGTGCTGCCTGCCTTGGGCGCTTCCCCTGTGCAGGGGTTCCCGGTGCCCAGCTGAGCATCCCCGGGATTGAAATGCTGCTCTCTGCCCGCTCCCAGTGCTTGCTCTGCAGCTGGCAAGTGCAGGCCTGGGGAAAAATGATGATAGATGTTGAGGGGCTGGCCTCTGGGGGTGGGGGTCTCGCTGGTGGAAGGTCTCAGATGTACCGTGAACTGGGACAAGCTCTGTGGGGTCATTTCCAACCTGCCCAAAAATTTTGGACGAATCTTTTTCTTTTTTTTTTCTTTCTTTTTTTTTTTTTTTTGTGCAAATGCTCCCCTAGTTGTTCTGAATCCCAGCGGTGGTGGTTTGAGCCCTTGTGCTTCTGACTGTGCCGGTCTCCCAGAACGGGTGTCCCTTGCTGACGACTGTCCTTTATTCTTTTTTTAAATCAATGGTGGTGTTCTCTCCATCTTGGGAGCGAACCTCTTGCAGTTAATGAATAACCAGCGAGAGATTTATCAGTGCAGTTCTCTTGCCAAGAGGAGATAACAGAACGAGCCCACAGCGGACTGCTTCCGCCTCTGGCAGTGTGGGAGCTACCTTGGGTGCGTACAGGGCGTTGGAGAAGGGCAAGTTTGCATCCTCTGCTGTCTTTGTCTGTGGGCTGATACCGAAGGAGGCTTGCAGTCAAAGCATGAAGACACTCACAGTCAAAGCAGGCCACCGCTGAGAGAGACTCTGTGAGGACAGATCTCCTTGGGCTGACCAAGCTTTGCCTGCCTGATCTGTCTGCGTTGGCCCTTGTGGTGGCACGTGTTGGGTCACCCGGAAGACTCAAGGTGATTTTGTGTTCTTGTACGAATGTGTGCTCTAGCGTTGGTGCTGCTGCTGAGGGAGTAAGATATGAGGGGGCTTCACTGGGGACATCTTCCTCAACTTTGATAGCCTGACATGTCCACAAAGGCCTCTGTGCCCACCACTTGGGCATTTTTGTTCTGTGCTGTGTGACAGCAGTTGCTTGCTAGCAGAGCCAAACTGGTCTCCTGCTGCAGCTGTGTGTTGATTTGAGACACCTTGCCCCAAAACTACTGGGGGGTACCTCTGCTTGGCTTTTCACTGTGTTTTGGATACAAACAGAGCTCCTGGGAACGGAGGCTCCATTGAGCATTCTTTGCACCCTCCAGGCTGGGGACGAGGTTCCCAGCAAGGCTCCCTGGAGTCCCAGTTTGCCTAGAAACTGGCAGGAATTGCGTGAATCATGAGTGAGAGGCAGCCCGAGCAAGCAGCGTTTTGTTTAGGTGGCTGCACAACTTCCATTATGAAATGCCTCCGTTCTGCACAGCTGGCAGGGGGCTCCCAGAATAACCACGCTTGCTGAGGAGTGGAAGAATTGCAGCAGTGTTTGAGGCAAGGAGATGCTATAGCACAAAGATGAAAGCTTTCGGGCAGCTTGGAGGGAGTGACCCACAGAGAGGAGGGGAGATGTGGGTGGGGGCTGGGGAAAGAATTAAATGTACCTTGATTTCACGGGATTGCATGCTGATTGCTGTGCTGGCTGCCTCAGAGAGAGCCGTAGAGAAGGATGCTTGCTGTGTGAGGCCAAAGGAGGATAAGGAGGGAATATTTGTGTAAGTGCAAAACCAAGGAAAGAAACCAAGCGGCGGAACTTGTGGCACAAGCCCTGGCTCTTCAGCTGGCCTGTGTTTAGGCTTGCTCAATCCAGTTACATCAGTGCCATTCAAGGGAGAGTGAGTTGGGCATGTCTGAGTACGGGGAGTTGACTGCATTCGCCAATGCTTCATCCAGCCATCGCCTTGGTGTGTGAGCGGCGAGGGCTCTCCTAGGCTGGGAAGCACTGGCGATATGGCGAGGGGCATCTTGCAACAAAAAGAAAACAAAGCCCCTCTGCCCGGCCGGCGGGTGCCCTCCTGAGGCTGTGCGGAGAGGGGGTTTGCTTCTGCGTTCAGGCTGTCTTGGCGAAGCAGGCTGTTCACAGGACGCAGGCAGAGCAATCTGGGATGTACCTTAACACATCCCTGATAACAATATCAGTGATGTTGAAGCTAACACGGCCAATGACCCCAGAGCAAATGACACTCTCATTTGTACTGTGCTAATGTACCTCGCGCCAGTCTCTTTGCATTGCCCTCTGCCTTTCTGTGTCCTCAGACAAAGCCCAATTACAAGAACAGGAGGAAGGCACAGAGTTCAACGGGGGGAAGTTTGGTAGAGCATAGTAACAAGAAACAGAGCAGGTTTAAGGTTCTCATCCCTCGTCAGCTCAGCAGAGATGTCTCAAACATTCCTCCATTTGTCTGTTTGAGCCACGCAGACTGCTGTGCTCCTCCTGCCTGAGACCATCGGGTAAGGTAAGAACAGGGTGGAATAACCAGCATCCAAAACCCTTTCCATAACATCTTGCCAGCCAGCTCACTCCCTGGGCCACGCATCCTCTGCCTGATCGTAGCTCTTCTGTATGCCAGCTGCAGTAAGTATCTCGCTAGCAGATGACCACAGTAGAGCTCAAAATGTGACCCTCATCTGAGACTGCCTTCTACTGTTGAGACCACAAAATAATCCACTTCTCAGCCATACTGATCAAAGAGGCTACACGTCAGGCTTTGGCTGCAAGCCTCAAGGTGCTGCGTCCAGTCTCGGTGAAATTTCCAAAGAGATTTTCTCCATCCTAGCATCCTTCCCCTCTGCATGCCACTACACTACACATTGCCTGAAGGGATTTCAGTCTTGGATGTTCACTGAAGGTGTTAGAGATCCTTATTTTTCCCACACAGGTTAAATTTAGTGGTAAGCTAGGCTGCCCTATGTTAAAGGGTGGCACAGAGATACGTTCTCCATCAAATTCAATCGGCCCTGAAGTGGACACCATTATAAATTCATTTTGGAACAAGGAAACATAGTTGAAGTAAGAGTCCTCGCTCTGTGATGCGTGGCTGGCTCAGACCGTGGTAAATACGTGGTGCAGTCCTGGTGGCGTGACGTGTTCATCCTGCGATGAGATGTGGAGGAGAACTTGGCTCTGCGTGGCACAGACCCTGACAAGATCTGGTGCAGGGGCTTTGGCAGGATGCACGACCTTGGGCAGCGTTAGTTAGGAACCAGTTTAGCTCGTCACTGCAGTGGGATGTTGGCATTCTGCTGGTGCTTTTCTCTTGTTTCTAGGTTTGATTTTTCAGAGGCCCAAGGGGCAGTTAAGCCCTCAGTTCCTACTTAAAACTGGTGGTTGATTCCAAGCTCCCATTGGTGCCTTTGGAAACTTCATCCTTATGTATGTGTGAAGAGAGAAAGCACTTCAAAAGGAGTGTTAAAGTTGGAGAGCGCTACATAGAATAGCAGTAGGTGCTCTAGGAAGAAGGGATTCCTGGACTCTGAAGAGTACTAAACTCATTCTTCCTGCTCAGACAAATCAAGAAATATTGTACTTGGATTGCTGCAACGTTAAAACTTTATAATTGTTTTTGCGGGTTTCTTTTGTTGAAACAAAAGTTGAAGCTGTTGATAGCTATTAAGCAATAGCATGTGTTGGATCCCTACGAAAGGGATTGAGGACTAGAGTGCAGTTTGTGTTTATAAACATTGGCACTTGCCTTGCAGCCCTAGAAATTCAGCTCTGGGCTTTGGAAATTCTTTAACCGTCTGATGAGCTCTTCCCAGGCTTGTGTGAGGATTTTTCCAAAGTGCCTTGAACCAGTCGGAGAGCTTGTAAGACTTGCAACCTCCCTAGCTCTGCCTGGCAGCACAGTCCAGTGAATTAAGCATTGTAAAGCAAACCCAGAAAATCCCAGACTTGAGCTTGGTTCTGACACTCACTTGCTGTGAGACCCTCCAGAAATCAATCACAAAAGGATTCATTCCCAAGTGCAGTCTCTGTTTTGGGCTATCTGGCTTTAGATACCAGCAGACCTTATGGTCTGTAAATGTTGTACTCTTTCTCATTTAGTGGAAGTCAGCTGGAGCTGCTGCGAATGCTGAAGGTGGTTTGGAAGAGGTCTGGACTTGAAGGCCACCTTGGGAAAGCAGAGCCCTGAGCTCTGCCAGCTCTCACTATAAAAGCAGTGCTCACCCCACCTCCTCGCAGAGGACAGGAGCGTCGCCACTAGATGTGCCTCCCCCCTCCTGAGGAAGAGATTCCTCTCCATACCTCAGCCCAGCTGCACCACGACCGTAGCTGTCCAGGAGTAGTGGTGGCTTCTCGTTGCTCCTGCTGCTTGGCAGTAAAGGGGATCTGCCTTTCTGGTGGCCTTGGTCAGTATAGAAGAGGGCTGTCCTGTTTGGCAGCGGGGTTCTGGGAGGTGGTGAGCAGGAGGTGGAAGCCTGTAGAGGGATGACCATGGGAGAGCATAGATTTGCACAAGCTCAGTGTTGTGCGAGAGGCAGCTTCGCTGCCTGCTTCCTGGCTCCCGTCATTGACTGCATTCCCGTGGAGTTACTCATCGAAGCCGTAGTCTTCACTTGAAGGTTTTTGATCTCTCTGGGATCGCGCTGAATTCACTGGCTGGCTCAAAGAAGCATTGTCGCACCAGATAAGAGCAACTGCTCCTCCCCAGGGAAGTCAGGTGGGGTCAAGGAGAGAAGTTTCTCTGTCCTCCTCTGCAGCCAAATAACCATGGGAAATACAAGTTCTGCACAGTCCCTGAGCCTGAGCTGACTTAAGCCCTGAACAGATACAAACTCTGTAGGGCACAGATGAGGTTACATGGACCCATCCCCAGATAAAGTCTTTCCACAGCAGACTCTTTCTCACCCAACCGCCTGGTAACCCTAGTGCTAGTCCACGTAACATGTATAGGAGCCTTGGCAGCTCCTAGAATGGACGGGTTGTTTTCCCTGTTATCTACGCAATCTCACACACTGCCCCACATCAGGTAGCTAGGACGATGTCAGTGAGGGCGGCTGCCACGTTACACTCTCACTAACCCTGCGGGCAAGTCCCGAAGACCCTTACTGCAGCGTGCCAGCACACCGGAGTGGCCATCGCCCCGGGTGACTCCAGAGAGACTTGCCAGCTCGAGGAAGCGGGCAGTGGGAGCTGAGGAAGGGAACTGCTGCAACGCGCTCCTGAATCGCAACTCTTTTAACCTTTCTAGCATCTGTGAAGAGCAAAGTTCTGTGCTGTAGACAGTAATTACTAGTATTTGCCCCAATAGTACCTTCTTTCTAGAGTCCTTCTCTGCAGCCTTCAAGAGTGACAGTAGATTGGCCATATTACGGTTTCTCTGCTTTTTAAACCCAGTAACTACAGCAACCTGTGAAAAATTCTGGGGGCTGTGTGTGCTGTCTTATCTTCATTTTTAACCATGTAAAATGCGACTAAATTCAGAGCATTTATTTTGTGTACAAGTTTCTTATTTGCTTCTGCTTGCCTGTAGGCATGTTTTAAGGAAGAAAAAACCCCAAACCCACGCAAACATTTCCATGGGTTACATACCAATGTACTGTACCCTGGTGGAGCAGTACTGCTGGGGCTTGCTTGCAACTCCTTGCGGTTGTTCTGCTTCTTACCGTGAATGCATAGAGACTCAGTCAGAGGCTAAAATCAGGCAGATGGGTTGTCTTGTCTAAGATAATGTGTATTTTTAGGATGTAGTCACTACCCTGTCCTGGCTGATGTTATTAAAAAAACTCTGGGTAGTTAAGGGGGCCACCTAAATCCAGTTCATGTAGTCGGCATCCTATTTACAAAGACATCCTATTTAATGCAGTGCAAAATGTATACCATATTGCCTAACTGCCCCTCTCTTAAATGCCAGTGAGGCTGATCAGCGCAGTCTGAAGTTTGGGGAGGCGCGGCTGCCTACACGGTGTGATTTTTGTAAGCTTGCTTCCCAAAGGATAGCAGACAAAAGCCAGGGATGAAGGAAGACTGCTGGTGTATAACCACCTTCGACGGGGACATGGCCCAATTGCCCCTGGATTTTTACTGTAGTGAAATCCAGCAACATTTCTAGTAACTTGAGTGGTCTTTAGATCAGAATCAAAACTGATATAGCCTTCATATACTAAACAAATGGATATATGCACATTCTGAGTATATAACAAATAAACCATTAGTACGAGATACCAAGTATTCCAGCATCTCCAACAGATAAGCAGCAGCTTGTTTGGCACCTGATGGCACGGTCACATTAGGAGCAATCTTACAGCTCTTGACCCAAGTGCCCTGCTTGGCTGAACCTCACGTCAGCTGGATCAGGGGTTCCGCTGCCCTTAGGGCACGCGCCTGCCAGCCTAATGCCTGCGGCCCCTGTACAGGGACTGAGGTGTCTGTCCGTGCTCGGTGCTGAGGAGGGAAGATAAAAAGAGACTAAAAAGCCTTCCAGCTGTGCCCGAGAAGCCCAACTGGGGGTCAAGGTGTGGGGAGGGTTGGGGTGAGGGCAGCTGCTAAATTATTTTTTTGTTTTAAGCTGGACTTTGAAATTTAGCGCTGGAGGGAGCAACAGCCGCACCTTCCATGAGTAATATCCCTCCACCCCCTTCTTGGCTCCCACTCCCGGCCAACCACACGGGATAGGGAGAGTGGTGTTTACAAAGAGCACGACCCCGGGGAAATGAGGAAGGGAGCGTGTGTGTATCTGAGGGGGAGAGACATGGGGAGGACGTGGACTGGCAGGGAGGGAGAGCGGCCGAAGGGAGACAGCAGAAAGGAAAGCAAATGGCATGCCGCGATGGGGACTGGATTTCTATCCCCGGGTGCCGTCTTCTGTGCAGCAATAGTAGATCAAAGTGATACCTTTTGACTTTTCTGGGTTCAAATCTCTTTAGTAGTATGTCTTAGGGTTTCCACAAGTACGACCCCGAAATGCTGGATGCCGAGCTCGTTGCAGTAAGGGCCCAGCTGCTCTTTCCCCTTTCGGGCAGGGATGAGGTTGGGGGTGTACCTCAGTGCCATCGGGACCGCATGTCCGACCTCTCTTTTCCCTTTAATTAGGTCCAGGAAGGGAGACAGCGGCACTCCTTGGGACAGAGCGCTGAGCAGCACTGAGAGGCAAATATGCACGAAGAAAACTAAGGTGAGAAGGACACAGACTGTCAATACCTTGCTTGATTCAGACACCAGGGAAGGAGCGAGGATGGGCGAACCAGCCCTGGGGAGGCAGTTAGGTCCAAGTGGCTTGGGATCAGGAGACACGGCTTGTGTTTCGCAGCCTGCCTGCTTGGACTGGGACAAGCGCAGCCACTCTAACGTCTGCCTTCCCAGTGCAAAGTGGGAGTGATATCTCTTAATCACTGATGGATCTTACTCTTACAGTAACGTAGAACACGATACTGTGCTACACGGGTGAAACCGTGTTGAGCCTACCTTCTAGCTGCTGGGATACCGTGGCTGTGCGCTGGGTACAAACACCTGGCTACCTTAATGCTGTTGCCCAAAGGCACCAAGTTATTTCAGAAATTATTTTGGGGCCATTGGCCTACCTGTTCTTACGGTAGCTTCATAGCACGGACAATAGAAACGAGCGTTTTGTTTATCCTGCTCCCCCACAGTACGTACTTAGCGTATTTATCAGGAGGATGGTTTGCGGGGGGTGGCAGCTACTCTGCTATGGTTGGCATCGTTAGTGGGTTGCTCTCAAAGGGCTTTTCACATCTCGTTAGCGGAGCTCGTGGCGCTCTGGGGCCGGGAGGGCTGGCGAGTCTGCGCCATGTTACGGGAAGGGCATGCTGCGGGGCCAGCCACGCTGCTACTGCGGAAAGGAGAGGGGTGTCACAGTTATTTTAAATGAGTCGCTGCACAGGAGTTTGCACCTTGGGGGTGGGGAATCCCAGGCAAAGGCTTGACACGGTCGGTCCAGAGGGTTACGAATCCGAGGCAGATCAGTCTCAGGGTCATTTGCCTTTCAAATCTTTTGATCATCTTTGGACCCAGCTTTAGGGTCCAATGCCATAATAGGCAGGAACTTGTTCTTCTGCCAGCTTGGCGTGTTTACAGGTTCTCTCGCTGGCTTTGACAGTCACCGGTGAAGTGACCCAGAATAGCCTTGGCCTTCCCTTGTTATTTTATTGTGCCTGAGCAGCTGAAGCTCCAGCTCCCTCCTGCCACTCCTATAATGCATTAGCTGTCTCTGAGAGACGTGTAGGCGACGCACCGTAGGCCTGATGGCACAAGACTAAGACTTAGGGGTGGGTGATATTGCAGCGGACCATCGGGGAGCACGGAGGGAGGGAGGTTCTGCAAGGGAAACCTGGCCAGAAGCGAGCAGAGACTCAGAGGGGGAGGCTTTCCAGTGCTCCAGTAGCACTGGGCCAGATGCTCAGGTCCTATACGTGCCTGTGAACGTCTTCTGCTGTGTTCTCAAGTGAAACTTGGGCGTACGGGGCCGTGTGCTCGCTGGGAGGCCTGTTCCTGCCATCTTCACGCAGGAGGCTCTTGCTGAGCAGAGATAACGTGCTGCTGGGGTGACGGGGGACTGGGAGTCGGGGCTTGAATCCTTAGCGGGACCATTTAGTTCTGGGGTCTCATCTGATAGGGCCTAACATCTAACTTGGCACCAGCTGGATTCAGGCCTGGGCTAGAGCTCAGGCTTTATGGCGAAAATGAATTTTTCCTTCCTTCCCACGCAGCTTGTGCCTGAAGATGGGGGAGGTGAGTGTGTGCACAGGAACAAGGGGCGTGGGGTAACAGAGAATAACAATTGTCTTAATGGCAAGAAGGAGGGAGAGAGAGAAGAAAAAAGGGCTGTTGAGCTCTTTCTCTTCATCCCCGAAATAATAGACCTATTACTATCCCCAAACCTCAGCCCTCCTCCCCTCCCCGCTCCCCTCCCCAGAGAAGAATTGGTCACTGCACAGCTGTGAGAGTGAGAAAAATATATTTATATATATAAGAGAATCTGCCCTTCTGAATTGGTTTGTGGGGATGGACAAAACCTCATTGTGCGCTTTATCTGCCCCGAAGAGAATGGTCCCACAGTCTTTGCCTGGCAGGGGCTCTGCGTTTGGTTAACTGTGGTCAGATAACTGTAACTTCATTTAGATACTGTACTGGGTTTTTTTTTTTTTTGAGGCATTATTATTGATTGTGGGCACATCTGGGGAAGAAAACACAACTGCCCCTTCCCCCA
>VYZV01007817.1:73425-140848 GCA_013401275.1 Pandion haliaetus | reverse complement strand
CCCCCCACCGCCCCCCGAGCGGCCCCCGGGGGGGGATGTCCCCCTGCGAGCGCGGAGACTAACCCGGCCGCCTGGTGCATGGCCCAGCTATGGAGGTGGTGGACGAGACGGAGGCTCTGCAGCGGTTTTTTGAAGGTAAGGGCTGTCCCGCTAAGTCCAAGTCCTCTCCTGCCGCGGCCCGGTTGGGTTCAGGGTGGCCCATGGCCACAGGCCGAAGGCCGGGTACGGCGACCGCCTTGCCCAGAGTCGGAGCGGCACCGGGGTCCCGCGTAGAATCGAGGTGCAGGTGTGCATCCTCCGGTGCGCCGCGGTCACGTCACGGGTCCCGAGCCGGGGGTCCCGGGGAGCGTGTCACGTCGTACGTTAGATGCCTGCTGCCACCCCAGCGAGGACCTCGGTGCGGCCCTTGCCGGTCCTCGGAGCGGGCACGGGCTCCTGACAGGAGCTCCGGCATATGGATTGCAGATGTCACCACGGGGCCAAACTCCTGGCTGCCCTCCCTGCTCGCCTCGGGACCGGCAGCCTCTCTCCATGGCCACCGGGTGCAGCGTGTTGGAAGCAGGCTCACAGCTGCATGCTTCACTGGGGAAGTCGCTCCTTTTTGGTCTAGAAGATAGCTGATCCCACAGCAGTGGTGTCCAGCGGCAGACCCCACACCATCCCTTAATCGGCATCTGTAGGCCGGTGCTCTCTAGCCAGAGCCCGGACCCCTTCGGGCACCACGTATCTGTGGATCAGAGTCTCCTTCCCATCAGCGCAAACCAAAGGCAGCTTTTACCGAAACCAATGGCGGAAAAGTGGTTGTAAAGAGAATTTGGTTTCTCTGTCAAGCAGGGGTGAAACACGGTTGCTCGTGGCAGCTGAGGATTCGGTAAGGCTGAAGTGTGCGGCTGGGGAGGCGTCGGGACCCCGATGCCCTTTGTTGTTCCTCCCTCGGCTCCGTGTTTCTCCTTCCCGGTGCGGCTTTGTTGGCACGCTTCGCTCTTCCTTGTTTGCTGCGTTGTTGCTTCTCTTTCTCGCTCATCGCCTTTGTTTCTCTCTTTCTGGTGTTGCGCCCCGCGCCGCATGCCCCTTGTTCTCTGGTGGGCTGTTTGCCAGGCGAAGGTTTTGGTTGCACGGGCTGTGCACCTTGGTGGGAGCCCCTGGCACGCAGACGCACTGGTCGAGGGGGAAGAACGTGCCCGTCCTAGCGAGGCTCCGTTGCGTCAACAGGTCCTGTTGCTGGTGGCAGAGCTGGGGCCTGCTGGGGTGGACCCTGGTCCACAGAGAGCAGGTTGTGTGTATGGGTCAGCTCCGGAGCTTGGATTGCCTCCGGAGTCCTCGTGCTGTGCCTCACCTGCCGTGGGATCGGGCAGCGTGCTGCCTGCTCCGCTGAGCTGCTCGCCCAGCATGGCCTGGGGCGGGTGGGGTGGGAGGACTGTGTCCCTTCTGTTTCTTTGGCTGGTGGAAGGACTTAACCTGGGGAGGAAAGTGAAGCTGCACCGCAAACAGATGATGCTCTTGAGAGCCAACAGAGGCTCAAGCTGCTTACTTCTCGCTTTCCTCTCTTCTGGCAATTCTGTGATGCCCCGGTAACGCAACCCTTCTTCTTTAAGGGAAAAAGCATCCCCTGTTCGTTCTAGGCACAATTCTGGATTCCCGGGAGTGACAGGATTAGCAAGGATGGGAAGCCTTGCCACGCGGGCTCTTTTCGTGTGCTCCCAGCCTGTGTTCTCCTCGGCCTTCAGGGTGCTTGTTTTGTTTTTCGGGTTTCACTTGGACGAATCTCCTAAATCCTGCCCACCCACCTTCGGTCCTCTGGGGACCGAGCACCTCCCCAGCATCCTGCAGAGCCCTTGCTCAGCACCCCGACATTATTTACTGGCGTTAGACTTCAACTCTGTCTCTTCATTTGTAGAAGTGGAATTTCTCTCTCTCCCCCAGAGCATCTTTTTATAGGGCAGAAAGTTTCTTTTGTTTTTTTTCTGTCTTGTTCTTTCTGGGTGCTGTGGGCGATCCTGCTTGAGCAGGGGCTTGGACAAGATGACCCCAAGAGGTCCCTGCCAACTTCAATCATTCTGGCATTCTTTCTCTCTTTTCCCCTCTTTCTCTTTTTATCTTTGCCTTTTTCTTTTTGTCTCTTTCTCCTTCTTTCTTTCTGTCTTTCTCTCTCTCTTTTGAATTAAAACCATCTTGTCCTTGTAAAAACCCAGAGTGAGGGGAACCGGGCCTGCAGGATATTTCTTAGCCTCTGCTATTTGCTTACTTTTATAACTTCCTTTTTAGAACTTCTCTGATCTTAATTTTTTTTGTGGAGCCTAACATGGCTGTTTATTTCATTCGGGCAGCTAGATCCCTTTGGTGGTGTTATTAAAGAGCATCTGTTACAATACAGTGCTTGAGGGTGAGAGGGGAAGAGGAGAAAGTTTTACTATGAAGGATTGCTGCTTAGTTCAGTTTATGCAGCGAGTGAAGAAACAAGGTTCTTTCCTTTTGTGCACGCTTTAATTGTGCTGCTCTGAAGGAGTATGCGGCCAAACCGATCCTCTGTTATTTGGAAGTGAAGGTCAGCGCCTTAAATTGCTAGCCGTGCAGCACAGAGTCAGATTTGCCCTGGAATCTTGCTGTCCTGAAGAATTAATGGTTTCTGGATGTGTAGTATAGTGGTGAACAATAGATCTGTTTTAGAGTTTATTAATTTACAGGAATAAATTCATTAGTAGAACTGATTCCTCGCTACCCCCTCACTTCTTCAAAAGGTGTCTGCTGATTCCCTTCCTGGAAGGAACACGTGTTCAGACCATATTGTTTTCTTATAGTGAAATACTTTTTCTTCTCACAGACCGTCTTCTCGCCCAGTGGAGGTTTTACGCTAAAGGGATTTCTTCCTGTACGCTGAAAACCCTGAAATAATTTGGGAATTCCCTCTCCTTTGCTTGACTCTGATTTGCACAGGATCTGAGCCTGCTGTAAGCAATCCCACCATATTTAAGAGTAATCCTTTAGTGCTTGTGTAGCACTCGGTATTTCAAAGTGTCAGACAAGGATTAACTGGTCTCTTCTTGCAGACTTTTGGGGAGTGGGGGCTGTGCTGGCTGAGGTGTGGAAGAGAGTCGGTGTCTGTGCGGATTCCAAATCCTGGCATTTGGCTGGCTCCAGCAACAGTGCGACAGGTCCCATCTGCAGAGCAAGGCTTCTTTTGGGGAGCGAGCACTCCCAAGATTTCAGGTCCAATTGCCCGCCTCTGGTTTTCTCAGCTGCAAGAAATGGACCTTTATTTTCATAAAGAGGGCTCTCAGTATTTGTTTGGGCAGGATATCCGTATTTCCCTGGAATGTAGTCGTCTGCTCTTCGAGAGCGAGGTCTGAGACGTGCAAGGGCGGAGAAGCAGAAGAACGATGTGAAAAGTCCAGGGCTTTGCTCTGCTGTTTGGGAGGGGGCCGGGGAGAAGCGTACACAGTCTCTGAGAGAAGAGATGGATTGGGCATGACTTCACACCCTCCTGGGATGAAGATGCTGTGAGTGTGAGTCTGGTTGGCAGTGTGGGCTCTGAGTGTCCTCGAGGTGGGCCTGTCCTGCGTTAGGAAGATCGTCGCTGTCCTGGTTTGAGTTAGCACAGCTGGTAAACGTGTTCGGTGGTGCCCAGGACCATCCTGCCGAGGAGAGCTTGGGCAGACAGCTGGAAAAGCTTGGAGGCAGAGAGCGTGGGATGCTGGGGGTTCTGGCAACCGAGGTAAAGGAGCTCAGTTTGGTCTTTCCATAGTATCAGGAGTGTTACCCAGAGCATTTGTATTTTGTATCAAAGGAAAAGTAGGGAGTTGAAAGTGTCTGACCCTTGGCTGGCATCCTGCTAGAAACCTTACCTTCCTCCCTGCCTACCACTCGCGTAAGGGAAACAGTTACGACAGAGCTCAGCTATTCGGGATCCCTCTCTCTCTCGGCTAATTTATGAGATAAGAGGTTGTTAAAGAATGTATATCGGGAAAGATGTGCAGAGCAGGGCTTGGGGGGCAGGGGAGTGGGCGGTTTGGCAGATGGCTGAATGGGGATAGGGTAAGAAATGGAGGAAGAACAGCGAACACTAAAAGTTTGGAGGATTTGAGGTTGAACTGTAGTTGGGAAAGACAGTAGTTGGTTAAACAGAAAGGGCCAGATTTCAGTGAGGGCATGCGAGTCCTGTGAAACGAAGCAGCTCTCTTTTCACCGAGCACAAGTGGCCGGAGCACTCGGAAGCGTGTGTTTGTCGAGCGGCCGTGTGTCTGTGCGTGCACGCACGGGGGCTGCTGGTATTGCGCGTGCTGCAGGAGCCTCCGAGCTGGGAGTGAGCAAGTGAGCACCGGGCGTTTTATCAGCAAGGCAGCAAGCACGTTTGTATTAGTACATGTTTTTGCCCGTAGGAGTGCGTGTGTATGTGTGTTAATGGTATTGGTTACTTTCTTGGTGATTTTTATTGTGTATTGCGGAGCACTTTACGTGTGTGAGTAGGAAATGTCGCCTTGCAGCCCTGCAGGAAGAGGTCTGGGTCGTTGCCCCATTTTCCTCGGATGAAGAAATATAAAATAACGGGGCTGAGGCAGAGAGCTGAAGCCAGGACTCATCGGTTTGCACCTCGTCCACCGTGCTGTGTCGTAAGGGTTAGGTCTCTGTGTGCTGCGTGTCTGCAGGAGGATTTGGTGGTGGATGGGAACAAGCAGAGAAGGACTTCGCTGGTAAAACTTTCACTGATGTAAAACAGTGAAGCCATGAGCTTAAGGGAAGAGAAATAACGGTTTCTCTTCAGAGCTGGCTGGCACCTCGTGGTGAGGGGAAGCATCCCTGAGCTGGAAGGGCTCTGGCTGCCAGCAGTGCTGGTGACCCCACGTGTGAGTTGCAGCTCACTGGGGGTTCACTGAACCACAGGGACAGTTTCGGTTGCTGCCAGGCAAGAGGTTCGAGGACTGCGAAAAAGAGTCACAGAGAAAGAAGGGGCTCCTTTGGAGTCTTCCTGGCTGCTCAGGGATGCAGAAGGGAGAGAGGTGGTTGCTTGAGGCTGAAAACGCTGGGAGCAGAAAGGGCTGGAGAACAGTAGACCCGGGGCCTCTGGGGCAGAGGCTGTGGTGTCTGTTGTGGTGCTGGCTGGCAGGCAGAAGCCACACACACAAACTAGGACAACTGGCCCCATGTATGTTTTTAGGTACCTGGGCTTGATGTAGCAATGCAACTACAGCAGATCAGAGCATCTAGTTTCTTGGAATGATATGAAAGAACGGCTTTTTTGGGAGCTGGGCCTCACGCTTGCTGTTTACCTTTTGCCTGGCCCTTAGCCTCTGCGTCCCCCAAGTGCATCTCTGAGCTCCGACGCTGTGCTGGAGAGAGGCTTTCCTGCACCGCTTCCATGGAGTTGTTCGATATGGCAAGAGTAAGGGTAGAAGGAAAGCACCAGAGAAATGCTGCGGAGAATTGGCGGGCTCCATGCAAAAAGCACAACGTGATCTTTGCTGCACATCGCTGCGGGTGCTTTGTGCCTAGACCCGACCCTCGGGAGGAGTGGGGCTGGGGAAGCGGTGGCTTTGCGGTGTGACAGTCTCTCCAGGGCCTGGCTGGCGCAGTGGGGAAGGTAAGAGGCTTTGTGTGGAGTGCTTTGCTGGATGGAGTTAGCCCGTGACAGAATGGTCCTGGGGAACCTGGTACAGCACAAACACATGACCATCCCTCCTGGTAATCCCCTTGCAGACCCAAATCCCAGTGTGTAGCAGCAGCCTCCCAGCCTCCTCCCTGGCCCTCCCACTCTTCCCCAAGGGAATAGAAAAACCAGCAGGCAGCAGCCCTGGGACCTAGACAAGCTGAGCTAGGCAGCATAATGACAGAGGGAGAGAGCAGGGACGCAGCGGGAGCTTGACATCTGCTCTCACCATGCTCAGGATGCGCTGGATCCGAGCAGGTAACAGCACAGATCCCTCCAACCCTTCCACGGCTCAGCTTGCTTCCCCCTCTGCGTCCCCATCTCTCTTTTCAATGCGATTGTCTTCTGGTTCTCCTTTCTCTGCACTCTGTTTCAAGCTTACCCTGCCCGCTCGACTTGGTGTCTGCTTCTGGTCAGCATGTGCCCTCACTGAGGATGCTGGTGAGCCCAGCCCCATCCTAGGGCCTAAGCAGAGGAGGGAAGAGAGAAAAATGTTCCCTTGAGCTCATCACCAGCAGCCTGCAGCGCTTGGCTGAGGCCCAGGGGGCATTTCTGGGCACGGGGGGAAGCTGCCACCTCCATCCCAGCAGGACCAGCAGCAGGAGGTTCCCAGAGTCTTCAGCCAAAGCGCTTGTCCTCATCCATTCCTCAGGGCAAGGCTAGTGCAGAACAGTCTGCTGCTTCCAGCGTGGTCTTGTGACTGTGCTGGTCTTCTCTGGGGTCTGCCCTCTCTCCCCAGTTTCCCCAAACCTCCTTTTCCCTGGATGGGAAAAGGACAGAAGACATCCAGATGGAGTAGGGCCAGAGAGCTGTTGGTAAGAGGGTGGATCCCTTAAGTCGTCTGATAAGAAAGAGCAACGCGAACACACGCCTGCAGAGGCTCTGTTGGGGATGGAGAGAGGTACTTTGCCCGTGTTCTGGTTAATGTATCTTCCACAGGTTGGTGTCCTGGGAGTGATGCCCGGACACGGACTAGGAGGGGGTTTGGAAGGAGGTGGCAGGAAGAGGTGGCTGTCGGGACAGATTAGAAGGGAGTTGTGCTGGAGGCGTGACCAGGCTGATGGAAACGGGCATGTTGGTGACTCAAAGATCCGGCTGACCCACGCTGCTCCCTGTGCCTGGGCTGGGGTTGCGCAGGAGCTGCTGCCTACAAGGATATGGGAAAGGGATGCTGGTCAAGAAGGAGCCTTACTGGGATGCTGGATAGGCAGGGTTTCCCTCCGTTCCCTCCCCCTTTTCTGCTAGAGCAAAGCGTTCGCTAGGGCCAGCCTTCTGGGGCCGGAGTCATCCCAGCTGCCATGTCACTGGTTCCAATAACCGTGGAATAAAATGGCTCCTGGGCATGATTAGCCTGGAGAGAGCTGGGCATTGCCTGGAGAAGCGCAACCCCACCTGAGTGGTACGTAGGGAAGTTGCTCTCCCCGTGGGCTTTCTGCCTCCTGTCATAGTTCAGTGGTCGTCTTTTTGCTTTCCGCTTTCACCCCGTTTTCTGCCCTGCTGTCCTCTGCCCACGGTCGCTTAGTGAGAAATAAAACCAGAAAAGGCCTTTCAAAGAAGGAAGAGAGACAGGGCCCTGCTGTACTTGCCCTCTTCTGGTTAGGGACCTTGTGGATCCCTCCTGCTGGGACAAGACCTGAGTGATCCGGAGCTGGGAACTGTGCTAGGAGGGAGGGTGCCAGGTTGTGGTCAACGATCCCCTGGCCCGCAGCAAGGCTGCAGGTGTCCTCCCTTCCTCTGTGCTGCCCGGACAGGGTCCTAGACCACGGCTTGGCATCCCTCCAGCCTATCTCTGCCTGGGGATTTCCCTGGCTGGGGATGGTGTTGCTCCGGCAGAGCTTTGCGGAGCTTTCTGGGTAACCCCTTTGCCTCTTTCTAGTAGTGTTGCTGTCTGGACTTGGACTTTGCACTCTCTGATAAGAACCCCAGTGAGCTAAATGTGTCTGAGGAATGATTAACTAGCATCTGCGTTGCCAGAGGACAGGGGAGCAGCTGTGACTGGAGACACAAACGGGAACAGGCTTGTGGCTTTTGGGCCCGAGCTGGTGCTTGACGGATGCCCCTCCCGTGCACCAGCTCATGGGGCAGCATCCCTCAGGAGAGAGAACCCACGCCGTGGCCTTCCCGGTGCTTTCCAGGCAGATACCGGAACAAGGGATGGACAGAGGGGGATGAGATTGTGTCAGATCAGCAGGGGAGACGCAGAGTCCAAGGGAGGATACTGCTGCCGCGTAGGGAAAAGGGGCGTTCTTAGAAGCAGAGGGTGGATTGCATTGGACACCACACTTGGCTATCCGGTGGCTCCCTCTTACAGTTTCATGAATATACCCTCTTATTCATACTGACTGGCATACTTTGGCATACCCTTGCTTACCCTCCAGACCTTCCTTCTCCCATTGGCGCCATTTGCCCTGCATAGCAGGGACAGAGGACGTCTTCTGTCTGATTTGGTGGAGGTGGATGGTCTGGTCAGCCCAGGACCCTGTGCTCCCCACCGTCTTCTTCACACACTGGAGCGTGTTCAAGGCATGTTTGAATGAAAGGCTTCCTTCCCAGGGGGAAATGAAATGCGATACTCAGGGTCCGCCACTTATCTCAGTGAACTTTGTCTGTTTTGATGCAGTTAGTTACTCAAAATGGCGAAAGGGAGATCTTGGAGCCGGACTGCGGGGCTGGGGAGAGAGGCCAGCCCTGCCTGCAAAACGGAGGTGCCAGATTTGTTGTGGAATGAGAGCGAACACTTGCGGATTTTGCTGTCCTTTGGGGTGGTGGGGAGGAGGGCTGGTTGGAAAGGCCGAGGCTGGAGTTTTAAATAGCCTTGGTGTGCTCGCATCCAGGATTCGAAGGCAGAGGCTAGGGTGAACCAGGGGAGGCAGTCCGGGGAGTGCCACGCGGCTGTGGTCATAATCCCATGGCACGTCCAGGGCTAGGGCTAGTGTGCAGGGCTGCGGGCAGAGGTAGGAGTCATTTCCTCTGGTGCAACAGAGCACCAATGCTTCTTTTTCACATCCCAGTTGCTGTGACAGACCAGCTTGGTCACAGGAAAGCTGGCATCAGTCCCTGCAGTGGTTGAAGTTTTCTTAGCCTCTCTGGCTTATCCTACATTTTCTTTTTATCCCGACTCTTCCCCTTCCCCATCCCTCATGCCTTTTGCTCTATCCAGTCTTCTCTTCTTCAGCAGCTCTCATCATTTGTTTGCAGTGTATTGAAGGAGATGTACGGAATTATGCCCCGAGTGATTGCAAACGGCATCAGTAGGAAGAGCAAAAAAAAGTGGGGCTGTGGTTGCAGACCAGAGTGTAGTGTGAATAGAGACTGAACAGGCTAGCTGAAGGAGTGTGGGGTGGGACCAGAAGTGAATAAGGAGCTGATAGGCACGTGCAATGCCAACAGCCATGGTCTAGCTTTGGTGAGATCTCTGCTTTTTTAAAAAACAGTAATTAAAGCAATTTTTGCTGGAACTGATTTTTTTTTTTCTTCCTTCTTATAGAGTCTTTTGTCATCAACCCAACACTGCAGGAGTGTATTAATAATCTCAGGAGACTCAAGAGTGCCAAACTCATCTGGTTTTCTTACCCATGGAGAAGATGATAGTAATTGGTGGGGAGGAGACAATGCAGAGGGGGTGGGAGTGGGCATGGGACAGGCTTTGTGGAAGAGACAGGTAGGGTTTCCAAAAGAGCTGGAGGCCCAATTCCTGCAAGCTGTCTGTCTGCTTTGATGGCAAGGACCGTAGAGCATGCCGAGCTGCTCTTGCTTGCAGCCCTGACAAGCGGATGTAATATAAAGAGTACATTAAATTTAATTTGGCATATGAAGATTCACTTAGTTTGTGTCTGACAATACTTATTAATCAACAACTACTATTTATGACTTTTAATCCCATGTGCTGATTACAGCTGACTGCTAGAAATCTAGATAAACAGGAAACCAAACAACTTATCAGCCTGCTTGATCTTGGCTTATCTCTTCTGTTATGAGAAGCAATGGTTATGGACATTGATTCATTAAAGCACTAAAAAGTGCGCTTTGTCTTTATTGGAAATGAAACACCTGCTTAAGTAAAGCAAAAGTTTAAAAACTGTGCATTATAAGGGCTATCAAGCCATTTCACAGTTGGCTGCTTGCTGATAATAAAATCGATGCTCCGCTCAGTATAAGATCAGAAATGGTCTTTTCCCTGATGAGGTCCCATCCAAATCAAAATCTGAGGTCAATGAGAAGTTCTGGGTAGGGGGGAGTAGGAGGACTTCTGCCCATCTCCTTTCCCTCCTGTCTGTTCTAATTCAGACTCTGGAAAAGGATGTTGGAATGGAGAGGTGGATGGTGATGAGTTTTCACATGCAGTATGGCGGAACGTGTAGTGAAGAGAGAAGGGTGATAAATTATGTTTCAAAACTCGTCTCGTTGGTGTCGAGGGGCTGAAGGGACACAAGAAACAGCAATGTGGGGACCTGCAGACTGGGGACAGGCTTCACAGCCCAGAATGAGAAGTTTGGGTGCTGGAGGTTTTGCTGGTGTGCAGGGGCTTGGGAAGAGGAACTGGTCAAAAGTCAACCCAGTCCAACAGGATGGTCTTGTGGAACATCAGGGTAGGGACCTTTCCTACTCCGCTTTTAGACACAAGCGCTGTGGCTCTGTTACACCCAGGAGGCATCTGTGGATGCACTAGATCATGGATGATCACTGATAGGGATTTTTACAGAATTTTTACCACGAATTTTCAGCACAGCTTTCTTAATTTAGTCAAGGCACAAATTTGTAGGTGATCGTGACGTTGGGCCAGGTTTGGCTTTGGTAGAGACGAGAACACTGACAGTGAGCTGTGATGTGCAGTAAGGTTGATACCTGACACCACAAATATTTATCTCCACTGGTGCAGAGCAAGGCCTTGTCAGGAGGACATAATGCATAGTAGGAGGGAATGCTTTCAGTCGGCTCTCTGAAGAAGTAGTGGGGTTTACTGGGCTTTTTTGTTTAAACCCTCTTCTCTGCAGTTTTGGAAACCAAACCACACTGAGAGTGAGCTTTGAGAACTAGATAATAGGAATGAAGTGGAGAAAGTTGGTCTGATGTGTCCTTGTTTCGTGTTTTAGGATGCGGGTTGCTCAGCCAGTGGACAGTCGATGTTTGCAAGTGAAAAGGGGACATGAGTTTTAGGAGTGCAGGTTGCTCCCTGGGAATAGTTACTGCCTGAAGGAGACTTGTGGAGGTCTCTGGTTTTGCAGAACTTACCCCCAAGTTCTGTGGAAGTTGTTTGTTCTTTGATCAGCCTGTTGTTTAAATGGGTCAGGGTGGTGGTTGTTGGTTTAAGCCTTTTGTCAATGCAGGAGAGCCATTTTAAATCTTTTTTTGCTGTTTCCCAAACTTCATAGCACTCAATAAATCCAGAGGCTTTGTGTCAATGAGCGGTTGGGAAATGTCGTATTGTTAAGGTGTTTGTCCTCGTTGCTGGTTGCTTTGCATCAGGGGTGAGCTCCGAACCTCTTCGGACTGGCAGTGGAGACAGGCCTTGCCCTGAAGGCTTTATGGTTGTGTGGAAGAGTGGAGAGGTGAGCCTCCCCACTTACACAGACAGCTGAGGACCACCTGGGGTAAAGTGACCTCTCCTCTCTGTTCTTATCCCTGTCTGCTCCTCTTTTCTTGCTTGCTAATTTCATAAGGCCCAGGCAGTGGCAGTAAGTCTTTCAATAAAATTACCTTCTGATTTTACTTACTTTGACAGTATCATTTCTTTAAAAAAAGATGCTTAACTGAGTTTCAGGTTAGAAGGAGCTGTCAGATCTTCTAGCCTGACCCATATAACGGCTTTGAGCAATGCAACCTCCAGCTGAAGCTGTGGAGGAATAATAGGTTTGGTGGATTTTACTGCCACAGAGAATTTATCTGAGATTGAGGTTAACATCCTAGCTTTGCCAGGAGAACTGTGGGGCATCTCATCATGTGTGGTTGTGGGTCTGTGTTTCAGCTGTAAAAAAAAAACAAAACCAAACAACCCACCCACCCAACCCAAATCCCCATAGCTGTGGTTTGGGGCTTTTACAGGAAGGAGTATGTCCTGTTGAACTGTGAGAAACTGGTTAGTCTTTGCCCTTGGCTCATCCCTGAGAGTTTGTATGGGCTGAGGACTTCTCTGAGGCACTGGAGAAGTGAAAGAGATTTTAGTGCAGACTGTCAGAAGTCGTCAGTAATTCATTTGCTTCTGCAGTAAGCTTTTTTTAAAAAACCAAAGAAACAAATAACAACAGAAGTTTCCAATAAGAGCACAGTGACCAGGTTGATTAGCCCATGGGTCTGACTTGCTGGCTGGTCTCAGCACAGCTCTCTATAAAAGAAGGTTTTGTGTCTGCCCTGTCAGAGGCAGAGGCTAGGTCTGCCAGCTTCTGCCAGGAGATCTTCAGGTCTGTGTGCTGTTTTCTGAAGGGATAAGCAGGGGTCTCTTCCAGACAAAACAGTGGGCATGTCTGCAGATGTGTTTTTCGGTTCTGGGCTACACCACCATTTTACGGCAGGAATCCAGGCAGTTCCCTGTTGCTTTGCCTGCGCCAGCCCTCCGTGTAACAGACTTGTAGAATTTTGGGGCGAGATCCATCTCTTCCTTTCTTGTAGCTGTGTAGCCCCTCGCACAAGTGACTACACAGAAACAAGAGGCCAATAATCTTGGGAATTTCTTTCGCCCCGCGTGGGCAGAGACGTCACAGGGATCAGAGCTCTAGGCACAGGCACTGTAAACACAACTGATGGAGACTGCCGTGGTTGTTCAATAAACGTGGACTTTCCTTCTGGGAAAGAGCGTGGCTCGGTTCTCCCTTCTGGTGTCTGCTGGCGAGTCGCGTGCCGGCGCGGCGTGCGGGACGAGGCGACGGTGCAGCGTGGCGGCGGTACCTTGGACAGCAGTGCTGTCCTGGCAGGGCCTTCCCAGCGCCCTTCTCCGGCCAGGAGCTCGGCTCCGGCCCTATGGAGAGCCCCACGGGTCCCAGGGAAATGGCAGGACGGTCAGCCTCTGCAGGACAGTGTCAGCCCGTTTCCCATTTGCAGACGCGGTTGGGCGGAAGAGGCTCCAGCGAGTTTGCTGAGCACCTAGAGAGAGGTCTGTTAAGCTGAAAGTCCCGTTTAATTCAGCTCCAGACCTAAGGCGTAAGCACTAACGTACTTCGCTGGTGACATAGCGTTGCTCTTCGCTAGCCTCGTGTGTGTGAGCAGACTTCTAGGAGACACCCAGGAATCTGCAGAAGGGGAAAGTGGCTTTTCTATCACGACAGACCCCAATCCGCACGGTGAACCTCCAAAAGAAGCGGAGCGGGGCTCTGGCAGGGGATGGATCCTGGCTGCAGGGTACGCTCGGGCTGTTCCAAAGACGTACCAGGGTCTGTCACAAAAGAAAGGCAAGTGGGGAAACAAAGCTTAGAAAACTTCAGCAAAGTGGGCTGTGTTGTCTTGGGGGAGTTTGGGGTGGCTGAAACTCCTGTCATTTATCTTCTTGGCTCAGCTTTCCCCCCCAGAATTGGTCACAGTCACCACCACAGCCATTCCAGCCTTTTAGATCACCTGTCATTCGTAGCTCCCAGTGTTGTTCTTAGGCAGCGAGGAATTGTCCTGCAGCCTTTGGAGGCAGATTAGCTCCAGAATAGATGTTAGCACTTCTCTTCTGAGGTTAAGGAATGGTTTGTCACTTGTGCATCAGCTTCCAGGGAAGCTCCCTTCACAGCTGGGGACTGGCTGAAAGATTTGGTGCAAGGGATGAATCCGGCATGCTGTCCTAGAGGGAGGTATCTGGTGGGAGCGGGACGAAGTCAGTGCTCTCCCTGCTCCCCTTCCATGGAAAACTCATGATTTATGGAGCTGCAATAACACATGCTGTGAATGAATTTTGCTAACAGAACTCTCTTGGGAGGATCGGTGAACTACAGTGCGGGGTAAGGAAATAGGGAAATATTGTCAAAAGTGTTCCTGAACTGCTGAAAATCCTAAATCAGCTTCTAATCACTGAGTGACCTCTGAAACCTTTGTCCATAACTCAACGATGTGGAGAACCTGAAGGACAGTTGAACAGTGAGTGGGCCACGGTTGTGGTTTTCTGTGCCGAGAAAGTTTGGTTTCTCTCCCTGAGCTTCATGTGTCTGTTGAGACGTTGTCTGCTGCCTGTGTATTGTGTTAGATCCAGAGTGCCGTGGGCTCTACAGCTAGGAGGGACCTCCAAGATATATGAGAGGTAGAATTGCTCCTAGAGCATCTCTTTGAGAGTAATTTTTTATAGTTTCCAAAAGATGGTGACTAGTAATGTTAATATTCCTATTTATTGCAGTCAGACGTGAGGGCCGTGGGCCTGCTCTGGCTGTGCTTTGCAAGCACAGAGGAGCAGATGGTCCCTGACCTGCGTGTTTTACCTCTCTGGGAAAGCTGTTGCTCCCTGCTAGGAGCAACATCTTATTTCATGGCTGACACTGTCAAATCTTGCACTCCAACCGCCACATCCTCCTCACGAGACTGAAACTCCCTCCCAGCAAGCTGCGTTCTCCAATGGGAGTTCATGTATGTGAGGATTCAACCACTGCTCAGCCTCCTGGCAATGAACAGACCAGACGGGGACTTTTGTAAAGCTTCTTGTGCATCCCGAGCAGCATTATTTCGACCTTTTCCAAAGTCGCTGCGGTATTTCCCTGCCCTCTTCCAGACAAACGTAGGTGGGCCATCAATTCCAGCAGCAGTATGCAGAAAAGCCAGGACCGTTTCCTCGTCTTCTGCTCGCTAGTCCCCTTCTGCATGGAGAACTCTGCAGTCAAAACTGGAGCCTTTGTTGTTTTTTTGCAACAGTTTCCCAGCCTGTACATGTTCCTTCAGGTGACTGTCTTGGCTTTTGCTTTGTTATTATGCAGCAGACATTGCTGCCGCTTACCAGGTGATTCAAGACGCTCTGTAAGAATAAGTGGGTTTTTCTTTTTCCTTTCTTTGCTATCCTACCAATACGTGTGCCACCTTCAAACTTTGCCAGTGGACAAGAGCAATAAAAAATGCTGAATGGCTTTGGCCCAGGTACCAGTTCCTGGGGGTCTCTGCTAGTAACCCCTCTGCTCTTTGCTCTCTCTATATTAACAGCTGTATTTTAGCTCTGTCAGTGACTCAGTGCTTGATCTCTCTCATGTTCTCCCTGTCAGTTCCATGTGGGGGAAGTTTCTAATCAGGATGTTGTTCGGCATTAAGTGAAACGCACTGGAGAAATTCAAGGGTGTAGGGCAGGGGCTGTCTGGCTGATATTTGAATTGACAACACCTAGCCCTGCAGACCTCAGAGTGTGTTGTTACCGAGGCACCTCAATAACGAGAGTATTTAGCAATCTAAAGATGCTGCTGGTACCACAAGCATTGAGTGAGAAGATGAAAAGCGGATTTTGCAGGAAGGCCAGGCTTTCTGCCCTATTTCTGATGAAGTCAGCCGAACTACTGTGGTTCAGCCCAGCTGGAGCTGTGGCCCTCGTTTTGGGGGAAAGCAAAAGAAGATGCATCTGCAGCAAAATAATTCCAAACATAGATTTTCAAAGGGAGAGAGAGAGCCTCCCTGCTCCCGGCTGCAACAGATGCTGGGGTGGCAATGGGAAGCAATAGCACGGGGATGGTTGTGCCCAGGACAGTCACGGGAGACCGACAATGTCAGGCTGATGGCAGTCAGGACTGCGGGAGTTGGCCTGTGAGCAGTTGTGGTTAGAAGATAGTGAATGGCCCAGCTGTGAAATCCTTGTGCTGTTTAGCACGAGGGGCACTGGCGGCGAGTGGAGATAAGAAAGGGAGCATTCAGGTTAGGCTCTGAGGGGGGCAGCCAGACTTGGAGGAGTGCGGGGCTGCAGCATCGTTTCCCGAATGGAAGTGATGAAAGTCCAGACGCATGGGGCAGAGCCCCAAGGAGCGAGCTGGGAATGAATGACCTTATGCTGGCCTGGACAGAAGGCTCTAAGAGGTCTTTTAATCTATTGATCTAATGACTCATACAATTTGTGTAATTTCCTTGCCTTCTCACTCTTCCCTCACAACTCGGCTCTTTGTCACAGTTCTGGCTGGCAGCAAGACAGACTTCTTCGCTCAGGACCTACACGCTGCTTTCCCCAGCAGGTGCTTTAAAACAGCAGCAGCGTGTGATCTCGGCTCTGGTGGAAGGAGCTGGGTGAGCAGTGCCGGGAAGCGGCAGCAGCCTCTGCCTGTCGTCCTCTGCGCTGAGGGGAGACGGAGGGAGCAGAGGAGGGATGGCTCCCAGAGGTCTGCCCGGGCCAGGTACCAGGAGCCGGCTCTCGCTTTAGTTCGCAGGTTCCTCGTGCGTCTCTTCTGCGCTCGGTCCTTTGTGAGAAAGTCTTACCCATCATCATCCGTCCCTTGTGTTCCTGCACCCCACAGCTCAGGCAGTGCTGCCGTGAGGTTCATCTCGCTTTGGGCACATCTCACTGTTACTTCAGTCCCAGTATTTGCCTCCTCTTGTCTAATGCGTGGAGACGACTCATTCTGCGCCTCAAGAGCCTGAGGAGCTCTTGCAGACAGTACCTCCCAGGGCCCAGGGTGACCTCCTCATCCTCTCCTCCGTGGACTGCCCTCCCCACCCAGCGTCCTCGAGCAGCGTGCCAGGCACCTTCCCACTGGGTTTGTACTGCTCCAGACAGCACGCTTCTTTGAAGTGAGACCCAGAACACACAGAGAGCTTGCAGGGTGGATGGGATCCAAGCAGCACGTTTGGTATCTGATTTGTATTGTCTGGTAACTGTTTGCTAAATCCCTGGTGCAGGAACTATGTTCCAATGCAGGAGACAGCTCACAGTTAGTCAGAAAATGCAAACAACAAATTTTGTTTAAAAAAAAAAAAAAAAAAGAAACCTCAGTTTCAGTCTGAAAGCCTATATGGAAATAGCCAGCGTGGCATTAATCCCTAGGGATTTTTTTTTTTTAAATAATTAATTTAATTGCATCATTACTTATTATTTATTGCGGTTGGCTAGAGAAGCTTAGCTTTAGCTTGGGAAAAGGTAGAGCATGAAGGTGACTGAGCTAGTCCACAACACCTTGTTGAAAAGTAGCTTTCTTGGAGCAGAGGGCTCTTTAGCCTGGTAGTTAAGGGTATGGAGGTAACATCGTGCTAACTAAGATGAGGAACTAAAGGTAGGAATGGATTAGTGTGGCCCCTTCCTCAGGAGGTGAATTAATCAGCTGAAGCCTAATTCAGAATTGCATCTGTCTGAAGGATGTCCCCTCTACAGTGAGAAACTCTGGGTTCGGTGGGGGACACCCTGAGTAAGATTCTGTGGTCTGCGTGATTCGAGCTTATAATAGTTAGTATTGTCTTAAGATGGATGAAATCAGAGAGAAACAGTGTCCGCTGTGTCCCTCGGTCCATCCCTCTTTCAGGAGCACAAGGAGGGCAAGAACTCCCAAGCAGGGCACATCAGCTAATGAATCAACCCTGAACAGAAGCCAAGCAGCAGAGCAGGAGGGTTCTGGCTGGACCACTTACACAACCCTGATGCTGCTCTCCAGCCCGGCGAGCACCGGCTGCGGGGGGAGTACCTGCAAACACACCATTTATGCTCCACAGCTGCCAAGTAAGACTCAGACCACTGAAGCAGGATGCATTGAACCTCCTCCGTGGGGAAAGAAATGAGTGCCCTGTACCTGCGTGGCTGACTGGTCCGCTTCTCTTGGTCACGTTGCTCTGCTTTTTAGATCCTGGGAAGTGGCCTTGGGTCTTGGGGGGTTTGTGCCACGTGTGCAGCAGAGGTAGATGAGGACTTACTGCAGCGATGGTAGAGGAAACCCAAAGATGTAAGAAGCTTTTGGTGCCCTTTGTGATTTTCACAGGAGTCAGTTCTGGAGCAAATGCTATTGCAGTGTAGCGCTGAGAGCGAGTGCTATGTGGTTGCACGTCCCAGCTGTGTGAGAAGAAGGAAAAGCCTGATGACCTGACACTCCTGCTTGTGAAAGATCGGTGTTGGTTGCACAAAAGTAGTGATGGCCCTCCCCAGGCCCTGGCAAAAGTCCCATCTAGATAAATCGCTCTGCTTTCTTACACTCAGTCTCCTCTGGAGGCTGTCCAGACTGGACAGGAGAGACCTTGTTGCCTCCCAGTTAGAAGGGAGGAACGAGACGCCCGATCTGGACGTGGTGTTCCAGGCGATGCTTGGCTGCCTGTCGGCTTGTATTCTGTTGCTGTTTGATTATTAATCTTCCTGCCTCAGGATTGTTTTGTGCTGGGGGGTTTCCAGGAGCGGCAGCGCAGCGACAAGTCCCGAGTCCCCCCGTGTGTGGTGCACATGTCTTCAGAATTGGGCTGAGAATAGTCTCCAGAGTGGCTCCTGGATGTCCGAGTTTCCAAAGAGCCTTTCCAGGAGCCACAAGCCCAGCAGTGTTGGTGGCCCTGCAGCGAGGACTGTGTCCCTGGGCTCTCTCCCTGGCAGTAGCAGAGCAGCAGTGACATTGCTCAGCCGTCTGCCATCAGCCTTGTCAAGTCCCTGTGCCTCTCTCAGTCTTTATTGCCTCTCCTGGTCACCACTGAGCATGGCAAGGCTCTCGGCAGCTGGGCCATAGTCTCTGCTTAATGCCGGTACGTAGCTGGTAATAAATTTTTTTTTTTTTTTCTTGTATTGCTCATACGCTCTTGTAATAATTCACACTGAAGAAAGTTTATGCTGGTAGTGGAAAGAGCTGGACCTTCACTGCTGTGATGGTCATGGGGAGCTCATGCACATAGGTGTTACCCTATAGAAAAAGGTCACTCCTGTCCCCCAAAACTTGCGATCTAGATAAAGTTATTGGCTGCAAAGAGGAGCACACAAGAGCAGAAGCTTTGGCTTATGTCTGCTTTTTTACTGTCCAGTCCTTTAACTGCAGCCCACCAAAGCCTGGGGAAGCGGGGTGACCGGTGTGCTGTAATCCCGCTCAGGGCACGGCTGGAGATGCTGGGAGCATGGTGCTGCTCTGCCTTGGGTCAGGCAAGCCCACCCACACGAAGGAGCCTCGGCAGAAGGGATCCAGAGGCTGTGCTGAAAAGCCTTTCCCCATTCCTGTCTTCCTCCTGGGCTGGGGAACGGAGGTGCGAGGGTTGCAGAGCCAGCCTCGTGCAGTGGTACCTCCCTGTCAGTCCTGAGCTCAGGAGACGCCAGATGAGGTGGCCTTCTCCGGTCCTGTTGTGCCCACTGCCAGCCCTCCAACACCCTCAGTCCAGAGAGGGAGATAAAGGCGTTGTCTTCTGCCTCTGCGGGACTCCAAACAAACAGGGCAATGTGCCCCCCTGGGCAGGCACCTTGGACCCCACCAAATGGCGACGCTTGTGTGGGTGCTGCTGTTCCTGCCATCTTAGTGCATGAATGGACAAGCGGGGCATTGACGGCTGCGGGGACGCACACAAACGCTCCACTGTGTCCCCTCTCACACCTTCCCCTCCTCCTCCTCGGCCCCAGTGCCCGGAGGACAATGGCTCTATCCATGCCAAGGTTCACAGCTGGCAAGGGCAGAGGAGAGGCCAGGACAAGGGTGGAGAGTCGGAAGGAGAAGGGACTCAGGAGGGTCCAGAGGGATAACAGCTCGGAGAGGGAAGGGATGAGGAGAGATGGGAAAATTTGAGAGGGGCTGGAAGAAGGAGAGAGGAGAAGGTGCGGAGAGGCCAGAGAGGCCAGTAGGAAGGAGAGAGTAGAAAGAAGAGGAGGGCTCAGGAAGGTTTGGGAGGGAGGGAGGACGGGGCTCGGTCATCTCTTCTGCATGGAGCTGCCTGCCTTTTCCCGCAGGGCACCCTGAGGGATGTGGCCATGCCCCGCTGGAGCACAGCGGGATGATTCCCTCTGGCTCTTCGTGCTGCTTCTGTCTTGGGATGTCTCTCGCCACACACCTTGTCCTCCCCCAGGCCTGGGAGATGGAGAGAGGGCATCATCTCTCTCTCTATACACCTATACAGGGTATATACACTGGCTTGTATCCCCTTCCTGCTAGTATGTCAGGAATAGCAACACTTCGCAGCGGATGTGGGAGCGAGGGTTGCTGTGGGCCTGAGCCAGGACACATAAAATGGTTAGGGACGCTTTCCAGCTTACCCGAAGGTGCTTTTGTCAGATACATTCTTCTGCGCATGTAAGCTAAGGAGTCACGAGCCCATGTGAAGTCAGAAAGAGCTTTTCGGGGGACGTGGTGATGCTGCTGTGGATGGTGCTACTTACTCTGGACGCTGGGCTGCAGGCTGGCAATGGTTTGGTTGTACCTCGTACCAGTGCGGTTCATTACTCTTGAGTGTTTTGCCGCTGGTGCTGGTTTGCTGTTCAACCAGGTTGTTGCTCCAGGGTCTTTCTGGCCACTGGAGACCCACTGGAGTTTTTACTCACTATGGTAAATCTGGGGTCTTGGCTAAATCCCACCAGTCCCATATCTCCATTCCTGATGCACTGCTTTGCTTCCTGCCCTAGCTGACATGGGATAGTTTCTCCTCTCAGCAGCGAGAGGATTGCGCTGGGGTTAGGCGTGGGAGCGGGGATGCTGTCTGGGAGCTCATGGAGAGCGAAAGAGAGCTGCCAGGGAGGAGGGGGTCAGGTACAGTCGGGCTGGGTACGGTCTTGGCCTCTCCATGGAGAAGGTGGTGTGGGGAGGTGTGTGTGTTTCTATGTTCAAAGCCCATCTGAGTTGCTCCATTCATTAGTTCCTTTCAAATAAGTGACAAACAAATGAGGCTCCCTGGAGCCCACAGGTTCTGAGTAATGCCCAAATTCACAGGAACCGCCATCTCCTTAGCCCTGAGTTCAGTGTTTTCCCCAGGATTTTGCCCCATAGGCTCCCAGAGCTCAGCCTTGGCTGTGTTTCTGGTGTGACTTTGGGTGTTGGGTTTTCTGCTCGGGGAACGGGGAATGCATGAGCTGCCCCATTGCTTTGGAAGGGCAGGGCTGTCCTTGGCGATGGGCTGACAAGGGAATGTCACCAGGATGGGACACAGGGTGGTGGCTGTACCTCTGCACTGACTGGGACAGTCCTAGCTGTTGTGATGGGAAGGGGCACGTGCTGCGTTTCCATGAGTGCGGGAGAAGGGTGTCCTAATGCGACTGAAACTGCTCAAGGATAGTATTTAGGAATGAGTAGCCAGCCAGCGTAGCTCCATCAGCGTTCCCTGGAAGTCAAGCAGTTGCATGTATTGACACCAGGTAAAAGTTTCCCCCGCTGGCAGCCCATGCAGACCCCAACAGGCTGTCCTGGAGGGGCTGAAAGAAGACGGTAGAGGGGTTGGCGTGAGGAGGGGCTCACACCATGGTGGAACCATGCTGTGGTTCAGGGAGGGGGCCCCTTTCAGTGCCTCGGACAGCCAGGGCTTTGCTCTGGGTGGTCCCGAGAGCGCTTTGGGGGAGACAGGGGAGTGGTCTTGCTTGGCGTCCCACTCAGGTTACAGGAGCCACTTCTGCTGGGAGTGACTGGTTATCGTTACAGTCAGGTAATAAAGAGCATTAATTAAGAAGGAATGCTGGGCTGGTATCTGTGACAGAGGTAGGGGCTGTGGGGTCGCCGTCCCTCCTGCCGGAGGGGATGTTTCCACCCCTCCGTACCCTCTGGGCAGCCCAGGGCTGGGCACGTGGAGCAATGGGGAGATCATCCCGCTGTTCCTTAAGCAAGCAGCTGTGTCCCTGTGGCTGGCCCTCCTCATCTGGCAGACGCATAGCCCAGATCTCTGGGCAGGGACAGGATTTTGTCGTGGCCCTCACCGATCCCACTCCGGGCAGGGCAGGCACAAGAAGGATGCCATTCCCAGCCGGAGCGGAGCAGGGCTCTGGCTGGATGTTCTTTGGGCTTCGCCCTTTGTGGTAGAGCCAGCTGGGCTCCTGCTGATGGGGAAGTAGGTCTGAAGCTGAGCGCTGGCCCTGCAGCTCCTCTGGCTTAGGCGGTGTTTGGTTAGCCAGCCATGGCATGGATTCCTTGTGCTCGCAGCCAGGCCGGCAGCCAATCCGCCAGGGCCGAAGGATAAACAGGGGAGGAAGCATGAAGGGGGTGCTGAGCAGCTCGAGGCCCCGGGAATGTGCCGATGCGGCAGCCTGGCCTGCTGATTGCACAACCCCTCACGCACGGCCACAGGAACGTGCTCAGGGCTGCGCCGGGGCTCTGCGCCTCACCGCGGCACCGGCTGCGCCAACGTGGCACGCTGCTGCTGAGCTCCACGGGTAATGCCGTGCCATACAGGTATTGGCTGGTGGGTCTTCATGCCTGGCAGCTTTTGTTGAGGCTGGCTGCATTTGTCCTGCTCAGCTGTGTATCTCACCAATACTCGGCATCCGCTCCGATGCGTGCCGGAGAGCCGCTGGGAGAGGGAACACTGCACCTTGCCATGTGGGACCATCAGCCAGGAGCTCCTGGGGGCTCCTGGTCCTGTCCTACCGTGCACCCGTTGGATATTTTGTTATTGTCTCCCTGTTCAGCAGTGGTTTTGTCACCAGGGTGCTCTGTGCCTCAGTTTCCCCATAAGCACCCTGCCCTAACGTGCTTTGTGTAGAGAGGGCACCAAGCAGAGGTCCTTGGGAAGGTGGGTGTGCTTTGCTGATTGCAGTGACCGGCTGAAGGACCATCCCAAAAGCTATGGGCTCTCCAGCACGCTCCAGCTGCCAGCGCTGTACCACCAGCACCATGTCCACGAGCCTCCTCTCTCCACTGTGCTGTGTCTGGTGGTTCCCCAGCCTGCTATGGGCGTAGGCGAGCCCTGCATCCTCTGCACCAGGTTTCAGGTGAAGGTTTGTACACAGCGGGACACGGACCTGGCCCGTCTGTAGGTCAAGGACTTCAAAGCAAATGGCCGGTGCCACTATCTCCTGCAGGCTGCTCCCTCTCCTGGCTGCGCTGCACGCCGGGCACTGCCTAGTGTGTGGCTTGATTCGAAGGCAGCGCAGCAGCCGTCCTCCAAAGCCCTGGGACTGCAGACGCTTGCCCCAGTCCCAACCGTGGTGGCAACGGGGCGGGAGGCTTGGCTGCCACCGTGCCGCCGGCGTGCTCCTTGTCCTGTCTGAAGTGAACGCGGGGCAGCGCTACAGCCGGCGACGTCTGCCACGCTTCAGGCAAGTGTTTTGGAGGAACGGCCGGACTTTCAGAGCAGCCCGTGGTGAAAGCTGTCGCTTGTACCTGTCTGTTTTGGGAACCAGGCAGGGCCGAGGTGGCAGGGAATGGAAGAGTGAGGCAGGCAGGCTTACCGGGGTCTATGGCTTTTCGTTTGTCTTAATTGCAGTCCTCTTCTCGCCGCCTTTTGGAACACAGTGCTTCATTTGTAATGCAAGCCTGCAACCCCCCCCATGGATCCCTGAAACTCAAACGCAAATTCGCCCTCCGGTACGTGGCTTCAGTGCCGCGGAGAGGCTCTGGGCTTGGCACAGCCTCTTCTCTTCCTCCTTGTCACTGGTGTCCCCCCACTCTTCACTGATGTTCCCCAGCCCCTGAAAACAGTTGATCTCATTGTCATCTCCAGGTTCCCACATCTGGTTCTCGTTAGCAGATCCCAGGATGAAGTTCTTCAGCTCTCTCCCTCCCTCCCACCCCCAGGTGACCCAGGCAGGATTATGGGTGATTAGAAGACAGGCAACAGAGCAAGAATAGGTGGGGGAGGGACTGTTATAAATAGAAATACCATAAACTTATCAGCCTATCACTCGAGGTAAATTCTGGTTTTAATCTCTCGGACCTGTAAATATGACGACTCACGGGGGCCAGACACCGTTAACTCTTTCAGAGCCCCGTGGCCACTTGCCCATCTCTGATGATGGAGCACCTGAAAACGGGATGGGGAGCAAGTTCTTGAGCCGAGAGGATGTCGCCAGGAGGGACGAGCTGGCAGACCCACGCCGTCAGAGCAGGGGCAGGGAGGAGACAGCAGTGTGGGAAGCACCTCCATTTGGATGTCGACCGTGTTTGGAGGTTTGGGGAAGGCAGAGAAAACCAGTCCAAACATTGGGATTCCTGACATTCTCACACGTACGGGGGCCTCTGCTCGCCCGGCTCTGCTGACGAGGAGGGTGCTGCGGGTTTAACATCTTCTTGTTCTTCAGGCAAAATTTACTTATTGGGTATCTCCTCGACCCTTTTGTGAGGGAGGGATTAGAAAGCTGGGCAGATGGAGGGGTATGATAGCATGGTGTGAGAGCGGGGTGGCAATGCCAGGGCCAAGAGGAGGACAGGACACAGGGACCTGGCAGGTTTGGGAGTTCCTTTGAAGCAGCACCGACTGAAGGATTTGTGAAATAGAAGGTTGTCCTGGAAGAGTTTGCCCCGAGGAGTCCCCGTGCCTGTACAGGGAGGTCAGCATGGTAGAAGTGGCTGAATTACTTGGTCCTGGTACCCTCCTGCCCTGGGATGTTCATTGTGTACAGAGAGCACTAATAAGATGGTTTGCAAGACAGTGCTCTTTGGGCAGCTCTGTGGATTCCTGCGGCACCTCTCCCGGCTTCCCGCTCTGGGATGGAAGGCAGGATTCATCCTGCTGAGCTTTGGGGACTTCACAAGGATTATGGGTGGCAAGAGCTCGCGGGTGCTTTTTGGAGTGGGCACTGGTGCAGAGGCAGGGCCGTAGACAGGAGATGCTATGTGGGGATTGCTGCTGTTCTCCCCACAGCGAGAGGGTGAATGCTGGCAGCACAGTGGGGCTCAGAGCTTCTCTGGGGTCCTCCGTCTCTCTTTGGCTGGGATGAAGAGATGTGGGAGTCTGTCTCCTGTGGAGTTGTGTGGGTGTTGAGCTTCCCAGGGTCCCTCCTTGGGGGCTTCCTGCTTCCTCCTAATCCCCACTTTGGAGGGGGAGGGAGCATTGTTATTGTCGTTAGGAGCTCGTGACTCTATGGAGAAGTATTAGCTTTTAATTAATCACCTAAGCTGGCTTTTGGTAAGAGCCTGGCCTCCATGGAAGCTACGGGCAGTGGGACATTCCTTGTGCAGGTTTGCCAGCGAGACCCACGGCCCTGACATCCCCATTTCACCCTAGCTGATGCAAGTACCTCTGTCCCCAAGCAAAGGAAAGTCCTCTATTTTTAGTGGGCAGCCCCTTCCCATCGCACATGTGCAGCCGGACCCCTCCACGGCTGTTATCACGACTCAACTCCACAGCAGCACGGCTGACACACCTCTCGCGTCACGGTGCTTATCTCACCCTTTGCCTGGGTCTCAGTGGAGGGCTTCTGAAGGTGACTTTTAAGACAAACTAGCAAAGAAATAGGAAAGCCTAGCACACCTCTGTCTTTTGAGGGCCAACTGTCCTTTCTGGATAGCTCCTGGGCTCCGCTTCTGCCATGGAGAAGCTTGTGGAGTTTGGAGGTGTAAGGGAAACCCACTGGGGTGAGACTTTTCTTGGACAGGCTCAGTAGCTTGTGGAAAGGCAGCAGAATTGGTAAAGTGCCTTTTTTTGCTGCTTTGAACCTGGGTCCCAACCCTGGAACTTGGGATGGAGACAAGTTTTCTGATAGCTTTTGTGGTGGATGTTTGCCAAGCACATCGTGTGATTTATAGTGCGGTCTCTTTGGCCAAGAGCGAGGCAGCAGAGAGCAGGGAGTGCTCACCCACTGGCAGAAGGGTTTCAGCCGATGTTAAGGGGCCACAGTGGCCGAGGAGTGGCTGCTTGGAGAAGAGGTGCCTTGGTAGAGCCACGCGTGGTGAAGTGTTGGGAGCAGAGGTCTTCGGGGATGAGCGAGGGACACAAGTGCCCATGGTGCTGGCCATCGGTGAGCTCTTCCAGTCAACCGTAACTCAAAGCAGGACAACGGCATGGTTGCTACCACATCACTGCAACTTCAAGAGAGGATGGGGCTGTCACAGAGGAGTACCCTTGTGCTGACCTGGGGTCTGCAGCTATATAAGCGAGGTGCTGGCGCAGCTTGGGACCTCATAGGCTCTGCCTGCCCTGTCCTCGCCGTGATGGTAGCCTGGCAGGAGCATCACTGCTCCAGGTGCATCCTTTCGTTGCAAGAGTTTGCATGGGAGAGCATCACCACCGCTTCCCTCAAGTCCCTGGGCTCTGCCGCAGAGGCATATGGTGTGCGAAGGGTTAGGTGCCTCGCAAGTGAACGGCTACCCAGGTTTTCTCCCCTCTAGCCAGGGTTACTAAGGGAGAGATCCCTCCATCCGTGCACACACCCTGTCCGTTTGGCAGAATTCCTAGCTGGATTTATTTCTGCCGATTTGCTTGTCTTGGTATGAAAGGGATTTGCAGAGGGGAGAGCTGCAATTGGCCAGGGGTGGGCTGAAACCCCCCGTTCTGGGTTTTGCGGTTCAGCGGCTGACCTTTCCCCGGCGCATGGTCTGCGGGGGGAGGCGGGGGGTCAGGGTCTTCTCCTGGGCAAGGGACGTCGTGCTTTAATGTGGAGCTGCGGGGTCTTTCAGGAAGGGCCATCTTCGTTATCTGAGCTCGGGGAGGTGGGGGGAGCTGGGCCTTCTCTTCCACTTTCTTGGCAGTGTCTTTGGCACTGAGGGCTGGCACCGACCCCAGAGGGCTGCAGACTCCCACTTCAGAGAGACAGATAAAGAAAGCACTTTCTGTCAACAAAACCCAGCCCAGCTTCCCCAGAAGAGGGGAGGGGAGGAGGAGCCCTCCGGGAGAAAGGAGAGGGAAGTCCACCGCTTGCCCGTGTAGGAGAGGAGAGGAGAGGGAGGAGGGCTCCTGCGGGGTTGGGAGCTGATCCAGAGCTGTCATGGCAGCAGCGGAGAAATTCCAGCGCATTCTGCAAAGCGGAGGCAAGGGTCCAAAGGGAAGGAAACCAGCTCTCCCAAAGCACCCCAGAGCCCACGCTTACAGCCCTGCCTCTGCAGGGATTGTTCTCCCCTGTGGCCTGCAAAGGGGAGCCCTGCCATCAGTCCCGGCAAGGCCAGCGGCTCTTGCAGCTTCGCTGACAAAGCTGTTTCAGGCCACGTCAGCGCCAAGTTTGTGGTGGTGGTTGGGCAAGACCTGGCTCTCATGCTCTGTGGAGCTATGTGTCTTGCACAGCTCAGGCCTGGCCCCATGATCTCCTTTCTCCCACGTGTCCTGAGCCTGGCCCCGGGAAGCCCATGTGTCCCATGGCCAGAGCATGGCTTGCAAATTGCTGTAGACAAAGCCCACCTGTGTGTCCAGTTTCCCGGGTAGTGTCACCATCCTGGCTTGTCCCACACGCCCCATCTCTGGTTTCATACCGGGATGCAGATGGGTATGGACAGATGGCAGTCCTCAAACTGAAGGATCTGCTGATCTTCTTGGATCAGTTTCTTGACTCTGCAAAGGTCTGGTGGTGTTTCTGACCTGCAAAGCAAGGGCCTTTTATGTCCTTCTCATGGCTCACGCTTCCACCTCCTCTCCCCTCGCAGGCCATGACATTAATGGAGCTCTGGAACCATCTAACATCGACACTAGCATCCTGGAAGAGTACATCAGCAAGGAGGACTCACCAGATATGTAAGTGCATCCCTTGCTCTGCAGCAGGAGCAGCATTCACTGTTGTTTTCTGTGGAGAGATGTTGAGTGATTTCCAGCCCTGCAATTCGAGGAATCATTTAGAAATCACTGTGTACCCTGGCTGCGCCTCTGTCCCTCCTAGAGTCCTCCTTTATTGCTCTTTGCTCCCTTACTCATTTCCAGTTCTTCCTCCTGTCTCTTCCTGGCTTCTTGCCTTTGAATTTCCCCAGTCTCTTCTGTGCCCTTTCTTTCCCCTCCTGAGGGCACCACGAAAGACTTTTCCTTAATTTGAGCAATGGGAAAGCAAGCACTAGGAGCCCAGCATGAAAGATTAAATTCCCAGTGCAACATGAGTGTGGAGACTGGAAGGGTCTCCCCGTGTGCGCCGACACTGGCAAAGAGGGAGGGAGCAGACCTGGATAGCAGACAATGTGATCTGGGCCGCAGGGTGGGAGCAGGATCTTTGGGGCTGATGTGACAAAGAGGCTTCCATGTGCTAGTCTGTAAGCTGAAGCACGGTAAGCAGATCCTGCTCTCTCCTGCTGACTTCGCAAGCTTTGAGGTTGGTGTGCTGGGCACTTCTGGCCTTTACAGCTCCACAGATGGATTTTACACCCTTGGGGTTGCGTCAGTCCCACCAACCCAGGTGACTGACCCGCCTTCCTGTACGCTCCTGCTGGTGCCACCACAATGCTGCCTGTTTTGCTATTTTCTGGATGTCCCAGAGCACCTGAGTGGCTCCATCCCCACTGCTGCATGGCTGGGGAGGGAAGGGGTGGGCAGAAAGCACCATCTACCTGTCCCTCTGCTGAGGTTGTCCCCTTCTCTCTCTCAGCTGTTTCCCTGACATCCCTGCTTCAGCCAGCTATGCACACCCCCAGCCCTCCAGTTCAACCACCATCAACGCGCCTCTTGCCAGCTCCATCGCCAATGTGACCAACGCCGCTTCCAGCGGTTCCCTCCACCTTCCTCCCCCGGGCAGCCAGATCCCAATCCGGCATGGTCCTCTTCTGGCCAACCCTTGTGGACCCGGCTACGGTGCTCACCTCAACTGCAATAACAACAATGGCATGGTGGTGCCCAAGGGCTACCTTGGTGGCCACTGCCTAAACAACGTGGTCCCTCCAATCAAATCAGAGCCCAAGGCCTCCTACGCACCTGGGTAAGTGGGGTTGGGGTGGCAGAACAAGGGCAAATGGTGGGACAAGCACTCCTCCAGGCTGGTGGGGCCTGGAGGGTTGGTGTAGTTCGTCCCACAGTGCCTTAACCGCTGGCAGTGTCCGTCTGTATTAAACCCTTGCTTCACGGAGAGATGCTTTTTTACAAGTGTAGGTCCTGAAGTTTTCCTGGAAGGTTGTTTGGCAGATCTTGGCTGTATGCATTGAGTTAGAGAGGATCAGTAACAACCCCAATGTCTGCAGGTGGTGTTAGAGCCGTCGGCTCTGGGTGACCAGGATATCTATGCTGCACATCTACAAGTGTGTGATGGGAGAATATTGTAGCATTGTATTTTTTTAAGAAGGAAGAGGCATAGCATAAATTTGAACAAGACAAAATTCAGTCTCCAGGATGTTCCCGCGACTATCCCAGGGAAAGGTGTTAACTAAATTGGGCAGAGCGATGTACTTCTCTTGGCCTGATGTTGTAGGTAACTCCACTCTTCAGAAGAAAAAGATGGCATCAGCTGGATTTCTACTCCTTTGCAATGAGCTCTGGATGCAGACCTGGTGAAGGGGAAGAGGATGAGCCAGTTTTAGTACTGTTGATGGACTCAATTGGACGATTAGTCCTGGGACGAGAAAAGATGTAGTTCCTGCTCTCTGGGATGGCCTTGCCTGGAACAGGCAGGAAGGAAACGACCCTGGCAGGCTGGGAGAGCGCAGCGACATGGCAGCTGCCATCTGCAGTGGCCAAAGGGGCCAAGCAGAGACCATGTCAGTAGAGAGCACTTTGGCAGGCATGGCACGCTGAGAGGGTATGGCCCTACAGTCGTGTCTGGGATAGGAGCTGGCATCCATAAAGCTTTACTGCCTGGACACCCAAAGGGAAGAACATGTCTGGTCTCTCCCTCCTCTGGTCCATGCTGCTCTCCCCCAGTCATAGGGGAGTGAAACAAGAAGATGATCCAAAGCTGGACAGATGAAAAATCAAAGTGTGCAGCAGCATATTTATCAGCAGGAGGCCTTGGCAGTTGGCAATAGTCATACCACGAGGAGCTGTGCCATGGCTCAATCTGTCTCTGTAGCAGAGGTGATGGGTGGCCCCAAAGCGCTCTCTGCACAGCCAATCTCTGTGCCTTCTCCAGTGGAGATGGTGGATGTAAGGAACAAGGAGGCCAGGATGGCCCCAGGACTGCTCATCTCTGCAAGCCCCTGCCTCGTTTTTCTCCCTCTGCCTTGTGCCCTCTAGTGTTGCCAGCAAGTACAGCATGGCGATTCCCAGATTTGGAAGCCTCCAGTACACTGAATCAATAATTTAGCCATAATGCAGCTCCATTGGGATGACTTTGGCCTTTTGGATGAACTTGGAAAGATCTTGAAGAAAGAGACAAGCTAAAGAAAATCTGCCCTTATTTTATTCCCAGACCGGGGAGTTCTCCCTTGCTGTGTACCCAGGCGGCTACATGCAGCATAGGAGGAACCATGCCCAAAAGCACAACGTGGTGCTTTGTCACGTCCCTTTCTTCTGCGTGCATCTGGCATTCTGGGCCCCTCACTACAGGAGAGACATTGAGGTGCTGGAGCATGTCCAGAGAAGGGCAACGAAGCTGGTGAGGGGCCTGGAGCACAAGTCTGATGAGGAGCGGCTGAGGGAACAGGGGTTGTTTAGCCTGGAGAAAAGGAGGCTGAGGGGAGACCTTATCGGTCTCTACAACTGCCTGAAAGGAGGTTGTAGCGAGGTGGGTGCTGGTCTCTTCTGTCAGGTGGCTGGTGATAGGACGAGGGAAATGGCCTCGAGTTGCGGCAGGGGAGGTTTAGATTGGATATTAGGAGAACTTTCTTTACTGAAAGGGTTGTCAGGCATTCGAACAGGCTGCCCAGGGAAGTGGTGGAGTCATCATCCCTGGAGGTATTCAAAAAGCATGTAGACAAGACACTTCAGGACATGGTTTAGTGGGCACGGTTGAGGGTTGGACTCCATGATCTTGAAGGTCTTTTCCAACCTAAATGATACTATGATTCTGTGATTCTGCAGGATGTGAGAGGTCATGAGTAAAGATCATAGCTTTCTATTAAAGGTGAAGACCTTGATTTGGTTGTAGATGAACTGGGTCAGCTTTGATGGCAGCATTTCTTCAGCATCCCAGAATGACTCTTCCCCGTTGTACTAGGCTCTTCCTGGAGGAGCGATGTCTCACGTGTTGGATACCAACAAACCCTTCCCTTGGACGGGGCACATCCACGCTACCTCACTATGCAAATTCTGCAGTGTCCACCTTTCTGCTGCAAGGCCTTTTCCAGCCTCCAGGATTCCCTGAGTTGTCCCAGGCCCTTTTGTTATTGGCCAAAACTTGGCTTGCTGAGGTACAAATCCTGATAAATTCATAGGAAATATAGTATGAAGTCATGGCCAGTGTGTCAAGGAGCCTGGAAATAAGGCTGATGATAGATGCTCCAGACCAAGCGTAGAAGGGGGGTGGTGGAAAGGTGCTACAAGTGAAGGTGGAGGATGAGGGAAGTGTGGTGAGGGCTCGTGGTTGGCGTTGCCCTACCTCATCCCTCTCCAGCTACTCCTGGGTACCACTTACCACGGAGAACCCATTTATGGGGTCTTGGGCTCCTCTGGTGCGGGAAGGTTCTGGTGGGTGTCCTGGTTCACAGCTGTTGTTGTGGGTGCCGTCAGGAGCAGAGTTTCAGAGAGGCGTGTGCCTGGTGTACTGCACCTTTCCTCCCCGCAGCTCTAAGGGCCTCATTTGCTTTTTTGCCAGCTTTCGTCCAAGCAGTACTAGTTTGTCTGGGATTATTTTGCAGCCACAAAACTGATGGTATAAGATGGGGGAATGGAAAAGGATCCCCACTGAAAATCCACTTGTGATGAGGAGCGATGGGGAGGAAAACAGCCGTGTTTGCCTTAGGTGGAGCAGACTTTGCCGAGGTACTGGGCTGCTGAAACCTGCTGGGGCTTGCTGAGGCTATGCGTCACCGGCGATGGAGCGGATATGAACGGGCAGACAAGATATCTCCCTGCCAAAGATCTCCACAGGACAGAGCATACTGCAAACCTTAAGGTGAAGTGAGCCTCTCTCTAGAGCAGAGGCAACGACTGCTCCAGCCACCAGAGCCACCGCCTCCCTGCCCATCTCTGCTGCAGCTTTGACTTGCAGTGACCATGGCTCAGTCTAGCTGGGAGGCCCTGGGAGCAGGGCCTGAATTTTCTTCCGTGTACTTGGATCTCCAAAACGTTGCTAGAGAAGAACCAGTGTCTGAGACAGGGAAGTCCTTTACTTGTGCACCAGGGCGGTAGAAATTTTACCTTGGCCTGAAGATGTGTGAGGCCTAAGCTTCTGCTGCAGTAGGAAGCGTGTTGAGGAGGGGCTGCAAAAAGAAAAAAATGGTTCAAATGAATTTCCAAGGAGATGCTTTGGAAGTTGCTGAAGACCCCAGCTGCCTGGAGTCCGTGCTGGCTCGAGGTAAAATAAGGAAGGATGCAGGAGCTAACCGGCTCCCTGCAGTGCATCTTCGTTGCCACCACACACGACAGGGCTGGTCCTCAGTCCTGCCGTCCCCGAGCCATGGGTGTGCTGGAGAAGGCAGCTGAGAGCTCCCCCTTTTATTTGGTTGCTTTTTGCAGTCAGGGCCAAATCCTGGTCCTGGTGATGTTGAAGTAGAGCCAGGGTGATACAGCCAGCAGCTGTGGTGGTGCTCAGGTTCGTACAGGTCACGAGGCAGAATCCATCCCGTGGGCTTCCCAGCCTTCGCTTTTGTGCATCAGATCCCAGACCCCAGCCCAGCTCCCCCAGAGCCTCCCATTTACCCACGGCGAAGCACACGGTCTTTCTCTGGGGAAGGGATAAATTTCGGTTTGGCTTCTTTTAACTGGAGATCTCATTGGCAGGTCAACAAAACATCTGTCCCTGCCCCTGAGGTCCAGGGAACCACTGTGGGGAGCAGGGCAGCAGTGACAGCTATGGCAGTCCCGAGCTCGTCAGTTGGACGCGCTCAGGGTGACGGGAATCTGCCGTGGGCACAGCTGGGATTTCCGACAGGAGCCTGGAGGGAGCTTTGATCAAACTGGACCTATCAGTTGTGCTGGAAGCTGGTTTAAAATGACCTTCCCTTCTCTTTCCCCATTGCTCTGCAGCACTTTACCTGACTCTCCCCCGGACTCTGGATCAGAAGCCTACTCCCCTCAGCAGGTGAATGGTAAGTGCTGAAAAGAGAGAGAGGGGGGAAAAAATATAATAATCCAAAACCCCAAACCCAACATCCTCCCCCTCTTTGTTCTGTGAAAGTGGTTGGCTCTGAAATCTTTATCAGACGGGAGAAAACAGGCGGCTGCAATACGTGGGGAGATTATCAGTTAGTAAATATCCCTCGACTTTCGCCTATTGTTCTGCTGCTAGTCTTTGCAAGGGGGGAGAGCGAGCGAGAGAGGGAACAGGAGAGAAAGCAAGGTGGGAATCCACTTACACGGGGAGAGATCGGCAGTGTGGCTTGTCCCCGGGCAGGGTGGGATGTGGAGCCTGTGAGCCTCCTTGCCCTGCCCTCCGCCTCGGGTGAGCGAAAGGCAAGGAGTGTGAGTGCGTCCCTGAAATGGAGCCCGGCTCGGGGAGACAGAAATGAACCCGCCGTTCAGCAGTAAGTTCCTTCCCAGCCCTTCCCTCCCCTCCAGTGGGGCCAGCTGATCCTGGGGGTCTTGTGCTCCCCCTGCAAAGGGCAGAGAGAGCTGGGTCCCCCCAGGTGCAGGCAGAGTCGCTGCCAGGCCCTGCTGGCTGCCCCTGGGGAAGCCACCGAGCGTTATTTGGTTCCTCTGGTGACCTTCACTGCTCTTTGGTGGAAGAAACTCCTTGGTGAGGAAGGAAGGTTGCTTCTGGTCTCCCTTCCCCCTCAGCAGCAGCACCCTCTTCCCCAGGCTCCAGCCCAGTCCCCACCAGGAACANTTTTTTTTTTTTTTTTTTTTTTTTTTGATGGAAGAGGTCAAGAGTTCTGTTTATCTTGCTAAAAAAAATCCCTGGAATTCTTCCTGGCCCTTCCTTAAATATAACAAAGAGGCCGGGTTGCTCACCACGGGGAGAGCTGCTTTGACGTGCTGGCAGAGCAGCGGCACCTCTGCTTGGGGAGGAGAGGAGGCTCCAGAGAGCACCCGCAAAGCAGCTCCTTCCTCTCGAGGGAAAGGATCAGATTCCTGGACCTGTTTTTTTCCCTGGAGCTGGGAGCACAGAGCATGGGTGCTGCATTTGGCAAACGCATCAGCCTCTGTCTCCACCCTGGTTAGAAGCCTGTGAAAATTGCCATGTGCTGTGGACACGGTGAAGATGCAGTGTCTGCTGCGAGGGCATGTTCTCGGACCCTCGTGCATGGGTTGTCCCTTGAAAGCTGCACAAGGTCTCCCAGCTTGTACCCGAGCGGCCAGTGCCAAGGCTGACCATGCTGCAGGGTCAGGACATTCGCTTAAGATGTTGCAAAGACATATTTCTTGCAGTGTTTCGCAGGGGAGGACGCGAGGCTCCTCTCCCAGCCCTGAAGCGGCTCTCCTTCTGTGCGGGCTTGGTCTCCGAGGGCTGTTCTGAAGCTGTTGGAAGCTGTATCCATCAGCTGGGCTGAGAGGTGCCGAAGCTGCCTGGCCAGTTGCGTTGTTGAGCTGTGCTGGTTTTGGCTCCAAGTTATGCGGGTGGAAGTTGAGTGCTTGTCAGGATGGCAGGAGCAGAGCTGGGTAAGGGAGATGTCGTGCCTGGTACCATCACTACTACCCAGCTGAAAAGCAGAGAGATACTCTGTCCCAGGGATGTCACCTGTCGGCCCCGGCCGTTGTGTGAAAGCAAGGCTGCTCCTGATCTCCAAACTCCTGAGGATGGAGACCTCCCCTCCTCCCTGGAGTCCTAGTGCTTGGCTAGGCTGTCCCTGAGACAGCTCCAGAAGGCACACTGCCCTGGGAGCAGGACCCTGCCTGTGAGCGTGGGCAGAGGAATCCACTTCGACGTGCACTGGGAAAGGGCACTGAGAGATCTTGGCGGGTGGCAGAAAGCCTTTGCAGGGAGCAGAATGGGTGAATGGGTGGAAGTGGCCCAGCCCCGGCAGCTTTCAGGAGGCGGGCTCAGTGTAAATACATTTCCCTTTTCCAGACCTTGCGACGGGAGGAGTTTTCTGATTCCTGGTCAAGTGCTTTGGCCTCATTAGTCAACTACTGACTGGTTGTTCCGAGACCAAAGTCCATCCATCCCAGTGTCTGGCTCAGGGCTGGCTGGTGGCACCTGCTTAGGGGAGCAGCCTGGCAAAGACCCAGCAGATATCTTCCCGGCTATCCCCCTCCATGTCCCCGTGGGCTTGGTCAGTCCCTGGACGTGTTTTCTCCCTCCTGCGATTTGCTGGTGCTTAGCTTAATCAGATGTCCACAGCGGGGTGCAAAGAAGTTTGTCTTGCACTTAAAACACCTGCAAAGTCCCTGTCCCTTCCCACCCCTTGGTTTCCTTACACCCCAGGGCCAAACACCCCAGGAGTCAGTCCCTTATTTCTGCAGGGACCTTGGTACCCTGTGGGGACACCTGAGCATTGCAGGCTGATGGAGACACACCTCCAGCCGTTAGGCAAAGGCTGTGAAAAGAGATGAGCCTCGTCCTGTTGAAGAAAAGGTGGGTGGAGGCTTGTTTTGTGGGGCTGGGGACTAGGCTGTGGGTTTCCCACAGGCAGGAAAACCCAGGGAAGAGCTCCTGTTCTGAGGCAGCGGCTCAGCTCCGCATTTTGTCACCGCCTTTCAGTTCCAGTTTCTCTTAGGTGATGTGCTTCAGCTGGGCATCAGCACCTGGCTTGCTACCAGGTTTTGACCAAACCTGGCTGAGTGTGCTTTGTCGGCACAGATTTGGTGCGCTGGATTCTGGGGAGGTCTCGGGAAGAGCTGATTTTTTTTGTTGTTTAAAGGGCCGTGCTGTCAACCTCCTTAGCAAGCACAGCTTTTTGGGGTGGTATTGAGATCTTCTGTTTTAATGCTAGGATAGCAGGGAAGGACTTCCGTGCAGGAGAAATGTTGAACTTTCACATGAGGCTTCTGTTACCTGCTTCTCCAGCAGCTGCCTGTTAATGCGTCAAGTTCGCACTCATCTACATTCAGGATGTTCACTCACATTTTGCTGGGCGATTTTCCTGGGAGAATTTGTAAATTCTTTCAGGTCATATTTTTCTCTGCATGACATCTTCAGCATGCACTGTTCTGAAAAGTTTCTCTCGCATGAAAAATCTTGAGTACTGAGATGTTTCTGTGCACAGATTTTCTTGCGTAGATCTGCTCGCAGTCTTTGTCAGCTCATTTCTCATGTGTCTTGTACTAAAGTTGGTGATCATTCTTTTAGTTTTCCTGTATTTTTTCACTGCGTTTCTTCACTTGCAGAATCTTGCTGTGGAAGGGTTTGAATTTGCTAAAGAAGCATGTTCCAGGTGCAGAGTTTCTTCTCTTTACGGTTTCTTTCTCCTATTTACAGCTTCCGCAGTGAGGATAGAGAAGCTGGCATGAGAGATCATTGCAATTCATCAGACTCAGATCTTTGCTCTCCGCTTGCTCATGGCACAAGCTCTCTCTTTTTTTTGGGTGCATTAAAACATAAAAATAAGCTGCTGAAATGATGCCAACGCTGACTATTCTCAGAAAGTCTGAGTAGGCACTTAATTCTGTCATTATGGCTGAGTTCTGATGAGAATGGCGTTAAAACTTCACCGGTGTGGTCACTAGTGTGACCAGTCCTTCAGAACTGTAGGCAGTGTCATACAAACACCTGAGTTCAGAGAAGACAGAAATCATGTCCTGCTCCATCTGAGATGAGCACTGAGCCTGTTCAGGTCTTGCCAGCGCACCAACTTTCTCACCAATGCGTGTGTGTATTTGTTCAGTAAAATTATTCACACTATTTCCTTTGGTCAAATCACTAATTTATAATAATTCTCGAGGCATGTCGGGCAAGATTCAACCATGTTGCTTTACTTCACACACTTCATTTTTTGCTCTTAGCCTCCAAAAATGGGTTGGTTCTAGTTAAAGCCCTCAGCTGAGCACTGGCATTGCTGTGCATTGAGCTTATGGCTAGCTGGAAGCCTGAGCGACTGCAGAAAGGGAGGTGGATTTGTATGCCCCTCCGCACACCGAGCATTTCTTTTGATGCTGATATAGTCAAAACGACCCTAATCATGGCAAGGCTTTAGTATCCAATTCCAAATAGAGGAGGAGAAAGACAGGATTACATTTTAATGTCCCTTTTTGTTTATTTAAATTTAGAGATCAAAGTCTCCTGGTTTAAATTTAAAAAAAAATCAAGCAAGTGCCTCCACAGAAATCCTCACTGGTGATGCTGATGAGCTGGAAGTGTTCAGGTCATTCAGTTGTCTCTTCTTTTCTCCAGTTGTTCCCATGCCTGTCTGCTCTCATTGGAGAAGAGCACAGCAAGTGTCCTTGCATGGTAGTACTCTAACGCAGTGACAAACCTTCTTCAGTGCCTCTGGCCCAAGCTGGGTGTGGGCATCCTTGGGACATCTCTCTGCTGGGACTATAGAGGAGACCAGGCAACGCGCCGAACTGGGACCCCGAGCCCTCAGATGACCAGTGCTGTGTGGGATGAATCCCACCCTTGGCTTCTCAAGGCTCTGTCAGTGAGTGAGAGTCTGGTTTCTTGGCGGGGTGTTGCGGCCCACAGCTACAAGCTCTGGCATCATGAAGTGGGTCATCTTTGCCACAAGAGCGTATTGCTGGGCACTTTCTTTGGGCCATGCCCAGAATCAGTAAAATTAGGCAAAGTTCAGGTGCTTTCTCTCCAGCTCTGCATTTCCAGGCACAGGCTTCAGACTCTGTTGCTGACTGTTGGACCTTTTCTCCCAACTGTGCTTTCTTGGTCCATGTCGTTCCTTGGTGCTACAGGAATATTTGAAGGCAAATACAAAGCTAACACAAAAGCTGTCTGGGAATTCCTGAAGACATGCTTTCACTGCAGAGCGTCCACGCAAGATACCTAGGTTTACCAAATAATGAGGAACGTTTGTGGGAATCTTCCCTGTTGTCCCTCAGCCTGAGGACCTGGTTGCCCTTTGAGTTTTGGTTCTTTGAGCTTCAAGACGCTGGGCCTTGTCTGCTTCCTTTGCGCTTACCCCTTTCAGTCTCGCCTCTTCTGAGACAACGTACAGTACAAGACACCTGGTTTCGTAGTGTTGCGCGTCCCTTTATCAGCTGGCCAGCCAGGACCCTGCTGTGTCCTTGCTCTGGTGATACCGCTTGGACAGACTGGGTCTGAAGTTGACAGCCAAGGTTGCTGACATGAGAAAGGAAGTGCTGTGCTGGTTCTCATGCCGGGGAACCCGGGAGGTGTCTGCGGGATGCTGGGGCCATTAAGGAACCTGGGAGGAGAAGTCAGTGCAGGGCAAGGTGGCCACCGCAAGGCAGATGGGGTGCCTGAGGGGACCCAGCCGTGCTGAGGCTAGGCAGAAGAGGCAGGGACGTATGGTTTCATGAAGATAACCAGGACTAGGATGGTCTCGGGGGAGAGGAGTGCTGTGTCTGTGCTGGACCTGGGCTTAGGACACACAGTGCATGGCCCTACCTGCTGGTCTAACGGCTATTACTCTTCCTCTCTTTCAAGATCCTCACCTCCTCCGGACCATGACCCCTGAAAACATGTGCCACATGACTCCCCCTTCTCGCCTGGAGCACCCTCCTCCGCCACCTCCACCTCCACCCCCCCACCTTCAGGGTCCCCCGCCGCCACCCCCTCACCCACACCAGCAGCAGCACAACCCTCACTACCCCAGCCTGCAACGGGACATGTACATGAAGGCTGAGCCCCTGATGCCGCCGTACGGCATCGGGCAGGGCATGGCGCCTGCCGACCTCCACCATGCCCAGCAGTCGCAGATGCTGCACCAGCTACTCCAGCAACACGGAGCAGAGTAAGGCCTCAGGGCACTGGGGCTTTTCAGCGTGACTTGTGTGATTTGGGGAAGGGGGGATGAGGGAATGGGAGCTGGGGGCTTGCAGAATGCACGAGCAAAATTACTGGGTTTAACTGCAAGTTAAGGAGCGTGCCCTCGTTCTCTGGGAGCGAGCTGGGGAAGAATTCAGGTGGAGATGAGCCGAAGTGTGGGGCAGGGGATTGCAGTGCATGGCTCAGAGCTGGATGGTGGGGACAGGCAAGAGGAAAGCAAAGATGTGGCTCAGCGCACCGACAGCACAGAGCTTGGCAATGACAGGGTGGGTGGGCAGACCCTGGCGGGAGAAGGCGGTGATGGTGCTGCACGAGCCCGTGGCTCCCTCCGTGAAGGTTTTTGGTTTTATGTGAGATCCCAGCTTTTTCCTGGTCACGGGCTGTGGGGCTGTTATCTCCCCACCTCTTGCTTTCCTGCTCAGCCTTTGCTTTCCCGTGGGTCTCTGCAGCCTCCCAGTGCACCCTGCCAAGAAGCGGAAACACTCCGAGTCACCCCCCAACACCCTCAATGCACAGATGCTCAACGGGCTGATAAAGCAGGAGCCAGGTATGGGGTCTGTGCCACTCAACCCTGACAGAGTCCAAACGCCTCCCTGGCACCAGCCGGGAGCGCTTTCACCAGGTATGTGGTTTTTTGCCCCCTGTGTATCCCCCCGCTTAATACCCCCAGCATGCAAACCTCTGCTGCCAGCCTGGGCACCCCGCTGGGCCAGGGTACTTGGGAGGAGGGCACGTGGGCACCGCAGGGTGCCAAGGAGTGGGGCTCACCCCGCCTGGGTCCTCAGGAGGAGGACAGGGTGGTGAGTTTGTCCTGGCCCAGATCTCGTACCGTTGGCGGTGCCCTGGCAGTCAGGAGGCAAGCTTCAGGCTGGCCGCACAGGCAATGCCAGTCGCTTCCTTGTGCTCTTACCCAGCTGGACACTCTGTCGGAGTGATTGAAATAGGTATTTTCCCCTCACTGCAGGCCTGATTCAAGATAATGACAGCTTGAATGGCTCCTACTTGGATCCCAACTACCAGTCTATAAAGTGGCAGCCCCATCAACAGAACAAGTGGGCAACTCTGTATGATGCCAACTACAAAGAACTGTGAGTAATTCGTCCACCTTTGGAGAAAGTCGGATTTGCCTTTCATGTATTGGTGGCAAGGGACTGGGGTTGGGGGCATCGTACTCACAAGACGGGACAAGGATTGTCCTGGGCTCCCCCTTGTCCTCTCCTATCACCTGCTGATCTCTGCTTGCTTGCGCTGTGGTGGAGATGCTCTCTCCACTGTACCTTTGCCACTGGGAAAGTTACTTCTCTGCACTTCTGCAGGGCTGATGGAGGATTAAGAAATGGGGCTGGCTCTGCAGGAGCCAGCAGAAGGCAGTTCAGCAGCTTTGGCGGCATTTCAGCAGCCGCTTAGACCATGGTCTGCTGTGGAGGGGTGTATTGGCAAATACAGCCTTGCCCTGAGCATGGTTTGGACCAGCAGCGGCCTTTCCCCCTGCCCAGGCTTACCAAGGTCCTGGATTTTAAAATAAGTATTAGGATTTCCTAGAAAATGAGTAGCGTGGATGACTGGAGGTAATCTAGAGCCACTTCAGCACAGCTTGAGAGCAGCATAGAAAGGAGCCTGAGGAGGAGGAGTGAGAGTTGTTGATGGGCAGAGGAGGAAAGGAGAAGAGAAAGAAAGGAAGCGGGAAGGGGTTGAGGAAAGCTGGGAAGCCAGGAGGGGCAGCGAGGTGGCAGAGAGGCAGGGGGAGTGGGTGGAGAGGAAAGCTGGGGTGGCCGAGGCAGGTGGGGGAGCAGAGAGCGGCTGGGTGGGAAGGTGGGCTGCGGGGGCTGCGTGGGGCCGGGAGCTGGAAGGAGAGGCTGGGGCAGAGGAGGGTGGAGGCAGTGCGTGGACAAGCTGCGCAGGGAAGGAGGAGTGCTCAAGAGGAAACCACTCTGGATCCTCCCTGCATTCCTTGGAGGTGACCGAGAGCTGGCAAGCAGCAGGCTGGGTTCCAGGAACCACTCGCCGAGCAAACGAAACCCCCTGTTTCCCCTCCTCCTCTTTCTGCACAGCCAGGGGCTGGTAGGGGTCCTCTCGGGGGACACGGAGGAGGGGGTGCTCTGTTGTCTGCGATACCAAAGAACCCAGGACTATTATCACACCTTGCCTGGATGGTGCTGAGGATGGGAGCCAAGGACCCCATGCGAGGCCAGTCACGGAGGCAGACTAGGATCTGTGATGTGCAGGGAAGCTGCTGCTGCAAGCCCTGGCCCTCCTGCACACAGATCTCCTGCTCAGCCAGCCCTCGTCCTCGTACCATCTTTAACACAGAGCTGGTGGTGACAGGGGAGTGCTACGGGTTGTTCCTCTGCAAAGGTGTGGCTGTTGGAGTTGGTTACTACTTTGGTGATGTTCTGTCATTTGCAAAGACTGTGTTTGCGGCTGTTTCCCCAACCACAGCAGGAGGGGGCTGATTTGGGGAGGTGGTTACTTCTGTTTTACTGAACCGTTTCCATAAAGGAAGCGCCTCCCACCTTCAGGTGGAATATCAGCTACTTCTGGGAACTTCCAGTCCTGCAGTCCTACTCCTGCTTCTCCACCATCAGTTTGCTTTTCTGTAGGCTGGGGGACAGGGGAAGCTGACCATCTCTTGCTGAGCATGCACACGCCACAGTCCCCAGTTCCTGCTTTCCCACACAGGGCAGTGTTTGCATTCAGCTCCCACCCCCTCCGAGCGCTGTCTGGACGCGTCACCTCTATCGTTTGGTTTTCAACCAGGGCCTGGGTGTCACTGGGCAGTTGTGATGCTGCCATTTTCCTACCTGACAAAGCCACCTTCGGCTTTTGCTGCTGTTCTTGTTTCTCCCAGACTCTGTTTTTGTGCCAGTACTGCCTCCAGTATCTTCGCCCCTTGTCAAAGGGCTGCTTGAGAAGTGGAGGCACCAGGAGAAGCGAACCCCTCTTCTCTAACTTGGGCAATGCTTGGTCACAGCCTGTCAGTCTCCGGAGCGGCCTCTCTTCCACCATCAATCTTCGCAGGGCTTTCACTATGTGGCAGAAGCACAAATGCACCTTGTGTAGTGAGCAGGCTCCAAAGAGCTCTGTGCATCATAGGAGCAGACCTTTCGCATGGCCTCGCTTTTCTCTGACATTAATGAGTCCCCCTTTTCCTTCCATCTCACTGTTTACCTGCGTTGGGTAAATGGTTTCTCATCTGAAACACGTCACAAGTCGTTCAGCTTGTCATGGATTGTTTGCAGGTGTTACAGTCCCTGTTCCAGAGATTTGCTGTGCACCCCAGTATTATACAGGCAGGCTGACAGAGGCAAACTACACCGTATTTTCTGCTGGGCACACAGAAGTTGCTGGGGTGCTGCAAACCAAAGCTTTTAACTTCTGCAAACCCAGTACTGCTCTGCCGTGTTCTTTGGATCTGTGCTTGGGATCACTTGCCTAATACCTGCTTTTAGGATTTAGGGCGAAAGCCAGAGCAAACCTACTTCTGTGGCATTTAGGTCATCGTCCCGTTGTGTAATGAATAAATTCCTTTTAACTGACTTCATGTAGATTTTAGGAACCCACGTGCAGTTTGTTGTGGCGCTGGATTTGGCCAGAATTAAGGGTTAAGGTCAAGGGTTGATGGATTCATTTTTAGTTACACACTACCTCAGTGGACTCTTCCTCCTTTGTGGTGGGTTCAAGGCCAGGTAACTCTAGGAGAGCCTGTGCAAGCTGAACCCTCATCTCTTTCTAAATGGAAGATCGCTTAGTTCTCCCGGTACAGCACTGCACCAGAACAGGTCTATGAGAAACACCAAAAGACTGATCTTCCCTTCCTTCTTCTAAAGTGCCATTTTTTAGGTTGACTAATTCATGTTTTAGCAGGTAGAGGTCTTCTCCTTCCTTTCTGCCTTTTGGGTATACTCAGCAAATGGGCAGGCATCTGTGTCTCTTCGAGATCCATGAGTATTTCCACAATTTAGTTTCCTCTGAGATCATAAAGCAAGGCCCAACTGTTCCTGGTCTGTTTTCTGCTGGAAGCTGTTCTCTAGTTTGTATGTGCTGTTAGAGTTTCCCGCCCCTAGAGGGAACATATTTTTTCCCCCTGCGATCCAGGTGCCAGCAACCTATTCACGGCCCCAGGAATGTGAATCATCTGAATCATCTGATTTTTCCTGCTCTTGTTCTTAAGAAAAGAGACCAGGAAGGTGGGTTAAGGAGGGAGACCATAGGAAGCTGTTCAAGTTCTTAGCCCAGCATGGTACTCAAGAGCTTGTTGGTGTTTTAATAGCTATTGCTGCACACAGAGAGCAGCTCTGTGCCCTGGAGTGTGCAGAAGATTGACTTCTCAAAAGCCGTCCCTGCAGGTCCACCCGGCTATGTGCAAGGAAGAAGAACCTGCATCCAGCCTGTAGCATTTCCACTAAGAAGGACAAGTGCTCGCAGCCCCCCCAGAGGGGAATTTTTCAGTTTTGTAGTGCTTTCTCCTGTTCTGCCTCAGAGAAAGCCAGGCCAGTGGTTGCTGCTGCACAGGAGAGATCCAGCTCTGCTTCTGCATCTAGGCATGACACTTTCTCTTGGGCTAGTGGAATAATTGCTTTGCCAGTACTTTTTTTAATATATTTTTGAACCTATACAGAATAGTTTATGCTTGTGCCTGTGGCTTTATGTGTAACATTCCATGCTGAGTATAATCTTACAGGGCAAAAAATACAATGAAATTATATTCCATGTTCTCCTCCTCTTGCACACACAAAATTAGGTCCCTTAGTATAGAATTGTAGAATCCTTTGGGTTGGAAAAGACCCTTAAGATCATCGAGTCCACTAGTAACCATCGCTGAAAGTTTTTTGTTCCTCAGAAGAGTTTTCTGCTATGGTTTGTGATGATCAGTAGCCCTGTGAGAGTTTGTTCCAGCTTGTATCAGCACCGTGCAAGCCCATGTAACAGCTTTCTCTTCTTATGCAGTGAGTGTAGCTGTCACATCCGATCATATTTGTATCTTGTGTCTGTGAATATGTGGAAAATTTCATCTTCGCTCAGTCATTTTCCTGGCAGAAAGCTACAGAGCAGGGGCCCTTCACCATCTCTTTTTTCTGCTCTTCTGGGCTTCTATCTTGGAGCCAGGCTCCTTCTCAGCCATTGCCAGGGCTTGATGACATGGGGACAGCATAGGGGGGATATGAACTAATTCTGTAGTTCCTAAGTAGCTTTTTCTGCCTTCTAAGAGACCTGTACAGTGAATTTTGTTGTGTGAATGGCAACAGACTCCCCATCCCCAGGCAGGCGTGGAGAAGTGGAGCAGCCCTGCAGCAGCCCTCTGCCAGGAGAAGAGCAAAGGGGACCCGGGCTCGTATGAGCTACACGGATTTAGTTTAGACACAGAATTCCTAGCAGTAGGCTGGATTAAGGAAATGGGGGAAAGGAAGTAAGGGTTGCCGCATGGATTCGAGTGGAGGTGCCTGGAAATCTGTGTCTTGGCTTGCTGGGCTTGTGTCTCAGGCTTTGCTTATGTGGGCTGAGGAATCTGCGTTGGTTGAAGGAGACCAAAGTCTCTGGATTAGTTTTATTGATAATATATTTGTTCTTGGCCTTTTGCACTGGTTTTGTGGTTTCAGACTCACTGAACCTTCAAAAGGGTTAGCTGGTTTCCAGCAGCGGTGCCAAAGAGGCCTGGAACCAGGCAGTTCGCTAATTTACTCCTGGGAGCAGGAGTAATTCATCTCCCTGACAGCGTGCTCTGATAAATGCCAGCAGGCTCCCTCCTCCCTCTCCCCATTTGTTTACAGTTTGAGGTAAGGCAGCTGGCAAAGGGTAGTGCAGCGCTCACCAGAAACATTTCCATGCTGAGGCCAGAACCTCTCTGCTCTGACCCTGGGAACTGGGCTGGTGCCGTTCTCTTCCCATGAAGCAAACTGGTGCTCTCTGTGAGCTCTCCCATGAAGCTCAGGTCTGTGGGCTAAACCTGAGCTTTCAAGCTTGCGCCCCTTGGTTGGAAGAAGCGTCCTTATAAACAGCACCAAACCTGGCCTTGCTGCAGGTCCTGGATCTCACCCCGGGGATGGAGACCAGTGTGACGTGGTCTGGTCCTGCGGGATGTGTTTTGGGTTAGGTGACGCAGCATGTTGGCCAGCTTGGCTAATTCCGTGGTGATGGATCACTGAGGGCTCGCTCTCTCATGCTGCGACTGTATCTCAGGCAGCTGAAGGGACCACGTACGGTGCTGCGCCGTGGACGCACCGGTGGGGTTGTGTCAGTCTGATGTGGACTGGGTGAGACGGCAGCGTCATGTTGCTCAACTGTGGGTTCCGCCATCCTGGTGTTTGTAGCCTGGAAGAGAAACAAAGCAGGGGCTGCATGGAATTAGTGAGTGGTCCTTGAATTAGGGGCTGTCCAGACATTATGTCTTAGGAGTGGTTGGGATATTGGGGAACCTGGAAGAAAGGGGGGAGATTTTTCCTCCAGAGAGGAAACAACTGAGGCATGTGAGCATCCCTTTGACGATCCTGCTCTCAGGCACAGATCCCAATACAGTTCCCTTTTGATCAGAGACATGTTTCTCCTTGCAGTGCCTTTGCCTTTGCTTTGCACTTTCATGTGGAGGGCGAGGGTGCTCCCTGCTCCTCTAAGTGTGGATGCCAGACGTGGCTGTGTGGAGTTTGTAACCTCTCACCCTCTCTCAGATTGGGTGAAACCTCCTCTCCTCTGATCCCGGCCTTCTGAGTCCTGCCTTAATCTGCTTTTGTCAGTGAGGGCATTTTGGCTAAAATAATCCATTTGACCCCAGACCTTTTGTTCCTGACACTTTGCTCTCTGACCCCTCCACTCTCCCTGCGAAAAGCCAGCATGGCTTTGGTGCCTCCGGGATGTTGACTCGTCAGCGGCTGGTGTCATCCCTGATCCCAGGAACCGCTTCAGCCTCAGGGTCACCTGCCCTTCCTTCTCCTCCTGCCCCGTTCACGGCAGGCGCCCATCCAGAGGGCACGTCTCCGGAGGGGTACGCTGCCTGAGGATCGGGTCTGGAGCAGGGTGCTGGTGACCCTAAGGTCCCTGCGGGTTAAGATGAAGGGGAGGATGTTTTTTTAGAAGTGTCACCGGAGTCCTTACGGACCCTCCGGCAGTGAAGTCCTCGCACCACGTGGCAGTGGGGGGAGTGGGTTTGCTGCTTCCAGGTGGGATCTACAATATGAGGGTAAAAAAGCACTGGAATAGGAGATCTGGGGGGTAACCTGCCCTGCAGCGGGGGTGATCTGAGTGAGAGCAGCTTCTTGGCTCAGCCAGAAGTGATGGGCTGAAGGCAGAGGGCTGGGGAGATCCCTGGCCTCTCTGATACCTGGAAAGCAGCTTCTTGCCTCCACAGTACCCCAGTGCAGGTATCGTGCTTTGGGGGATTCACCAGCCACAGCCGTTGAGGAAAACTCAGAGGAAACGGGCCTCTGAGCAGGGGACTCTGGAGGGACCAGGTGTTTCTAGAAGACAGAGGAAGGGGAGCCTGACTGTCTCCCTTTCTCAACACGTGTGTTTAGCAGCCATCAGTTTGAGTGACATTAACCAGAGCATGTTTTGGAAGCACCCGTGGTTTGGAAGTTCAGTCGGTCCCTCCCTCTCCTCTGCTTTCTCTATTAAAAACCGGTGGGGTAAGTGATGAATGCTCAGGGGTCCTGGGCAGATGGAGGCAGCTCAGCAGGCAGACGCATCTTGGTGAAAGCAGTCGGGAAGAGCTCCGGCTCCCCTGGGGTGAGCGCGGAGGGTGCTCAGGCCAGCTCAAACCATAGCTCCCCCTCAAGAAGAGCCAGACGGAGAATTGGGGGCTGAGGCTGGGAGGAGGGTGAGAGCATAGGGGAATTCCTCTCATGCTTCTGGGCTAAGGTAGTGCTCTGCTCCCACTGTCTGGTTTGTGTTCGGGGCATGGCATGGCAGCCCCAGGTCCCTTGGGTGCAAGAAATGAGTAGTAGTTGCTCACGGCCATCCTGGCATTATTCATGGCTGCCTGGAAACACCCACAGGTTTCATCCACATTAACTCCTCAAGTGTGTGTGCCGGGAGAATGGCTTTCCTCCCAGAAGAAAGGAAGGGACAGCAGGGGAGCAAAAGTGACCTTTCCGTAGCTCTTGCTTCCCAGAGTCTGCTGAGGTCTGCCTCATCCGTCGCTGTCAGTCTGTCCACCTCCCCTCCCATTGCTCTGGGCAGTATCCGTCTGTCTGTATTAAGAACTGGAGGTGGAAGTCAGAAATGGTTTGCTTTTGTGGAAGAATGCTCCATAATTTTTAAGCCTGATGTCAAAGGCTAGGCTGAGCTCCCCTTTACTTCATCCGTAGTTCTTTAATTAACAGCAATGGGATTTGGGTGTTCTGCTAGAACTGCTTGATGGGGAGGCGGGATGAGAGACATCTCCTTCCCCTCTGCATAGGGCAGGCAGCGCCCGGGGGGCCCACCAGCCCAGGTCTGGGTTTTTGGATGGCGAGAGAAAGGGGACTTGCTGCAAAGGCCACATATTTCCCTCGTTCCCATGGTAACCAGCCCATTAAGGAGATGTAGATTAAACCTCCCCAGCTGGTGTGTGTTCATCGGGCAGCCAGGTCCCCCTCCTCCTCCTCTGGACATGCCCGCTGGGAGCTGGAAGCTTTTTGCAGCAGCCGGAGCAGGTGGTTGTGATTTCGGCAGGAATCCGGCACACAGGCGGTACCGCCTGGTAGCAGGACCAGGGCAGGCAATGTTGGGAATGCGACGGGTGAAGCTAGTGGAAGTGTGGGATCCTCCGCCCCCCTGTCAGCCTGAGCTGCTTCTCCCAGCAAGCAGCATTCAGGGGTCTGCTCCAGGCTTTGGGCAGGCTGTGGAGCTTGGTATCTCCAGTGTGTGTTAAGCCAGGGCTAAGCAGCTGCACTTTTTAGGAACAGCACTCAGGAAGGAGATGCTACCCTGTTGTGGCCCATATTATACTATGTTTATAGTATTAGTGCTATAGCATAGCGTAGAGAGGGGCGGTTGCCCCAGCATCCTCATCAAATCCTAGTCACAGGAACCACATTCCTTTCCAGTTGAAGACCCACCTAAAGCAAAGCTCGCAGCTTCAAGGAGGTATGGACCTTCTCTGAACTCTCATCCCTGTACAGCAGGATGGGTTGCGGCGTGGGCTTAGGCAAGGTGTTGGGTTCATGTCAGGCAGTGCCTGCCTGTGCCGATCAGCCCGGAGAGCACCCGAGAGCAGCGTCAGTGCGAGGCGGGAGGGACAGCATTAGAGGCTGTCTCTTTTGCCCAAACGCAACCCTCCTTCCTCTCCCATGTGCTTCCCCCCCACAAGCATAAGCCTCTCGTGGTGTGCACAGGGCTCTGGTCTAACGCCTGCTGCCTTTTCCACAGCCCGATGCTCACGTACCGCGTAGATGCTGACAAAGGGTTCAACTTCTCGGTGGGTGATGACGCCTTTGTGTGCCAGAAGAAGAATCACTTCCAGGTCACGGTCTACATCGGCATGCTTGGAGATCCCAAGTATGTGAAGACCCCCGAGGGCCTGAAACCCTTAGAGTGCTTCTACCTGAAGCTGCACGGAGTGAAGGCAAGCGGGGAGCTAAGGGCCAGCAGTGAATCCAGCAGGGAGAAGGGGTGCCTGGTAGACGGCAACACCACGTCTTCGTGTGCGAAGTTGTAGGGGAGTGTGTAGGAGAGTGCTGAAGGCCAGAACAAGGCAGATATTGAAATATGAGTCCTATGATGGACTCAATCCCTGCCTGGGTGTCTACAAGGCTGCCTCTCACTCACCTTTGACTCCAGAGGTATATAGGCACTTTGGGAAGATCCTTTCACCCTCAGCTGCCCCCCCTTGTCAAGGGAGGCACCCATGCCTGGACGATGACCACCCGCAGGTTGGGTGTTGCAAGTCAGTTGTACTGAGTCCTAGGAGGGCTGGGCAGACAGCTGGCTTGTGCTGGAGAGAAGGAGGTGGGAAGGGGAAGGTCTTGGCTTTCCGCTCTTTGTCACATGCCCAAATCTTCCTCTTCAGCTAGAGGCCTTGAACCAGTCGATCAATATAGAGCAGTCGCAGTCTGACCGCAGCAAACGGCCCTTCAACCCTGTCACGTGAGTATTGCCCGGGCTACGTTCATGTGGGGAAAATGCTACTGGGGAATAAGCAATAGCAGAAGAGGGCGAGGAAAGGGGCTGGGTCGGAGGTCTCAGGGTAGTACTGTGGGTCTCACACTCTCCGCTTTTCTCCTCTGTTTCCCACAGCAAAGTTTTCCTCTACATTCCCCACTCTGCTCTGTGCCCAGTTCATAGACCTGCCTCGGTGGAGTAGGCCAGGAGAGTTCCCCAGAGAACCTCCTCTCCAGCAGTGTCCTCACTCGGTCCTCTGTTTTCCCTTCCCCAGGGTCAACCTGCCTCCAGAGCAGGTCACCAAAGTCACCGTGGGACGGCTGCACTTCAGCGAGACCACAGCCAACAACATGCGGAAGAAAGGCAAACCCAACCCAGACCAGAGGTGAGGAGCACAGATGCCTTCTCCAAACTGTTCTGGGCACTCAAGACCCATGGATGTGCCAGTCCCCTGGGTTGGGGAGTGTGGCTGGCGGGAGGGGTACGTGTCCCAAACTGGCCATCCTTGTCTGCGTGGAGGAAAGGAGGTGTCCACTGCAGCCACGAGAAGGGTCTCTCCCAACTCTGTGAGGGGTTGGGGACGGTCCCTGTGCCCCAGCGCACAAGGACAGGGTATGTGCCAAGCCCACCAGGACAGCTTGGTGCCTCGGCCTCCAGAGGGGAAGCACACTCGGCAGTTCCCAGTGCAGGATGGCACCCTGACTTCTGTCCCCTCTTGGCAGGTATTTCATGCTCGTGGTAGCCTTGCAGGCACACGCGCAGAACCAGAACTACACTCTGGCAGCCCACATCTCTGAGCGCATCATCGTCAGAGTAAGTCCCTCTCTCCTCCCTCAGCCTTGATGGGTGCCCCACAGCCCTTTGCTGGATGTCCTGGGCAGTCCTCCTACTTTCCTCTGGCTTTTCAGTGCTTTCTCCACCCAGCCCTTGCCTACCTTCTCCAAACCATCACTGCCTTGCTTGTAGCTATACCTATCCACACCTGGGTTCTGGCTCCAGCCTTTCCACACCTACTCAGTCAGAGCAGCCTCAGGGCGTGCAAGAACCTCTTGCAGGGCAGGGAAGGCGTCCCATTCTCCCAGGGTTGGACCAGTGTCCAGGGTGGAGCTGTTGGGAGTGAAAGAACAGTGTTGTTGGCACTCTGCAGCAGGGACAAGGTCTCCAGGTGCAGGAAGACTGGGTACCTTGCCAGGGCAGCACCTTTTGCATGTGCTAAGGCAGCAGTGCTCAAATGCAGAGGAGCAGGAAGAGATAAGCACCGTTCCCAGGCTCTCCCGGGGCTCTGTTAGAGCTCTCAGCTCCGAGACATGAAGGCAGGGCGTAAAACACAAACAGGGACCTCAGAGTCTGCAGACAAGTAAGTCCACAATGAATTACGCAGCCTCCAGGGTGCCCAGAGCAGAACTGCAGGGAATTGCAGGCAGCCTGGACTGCCCCATCTCAACCTGCGAGTGGGTCACAGAACCGCAGCAGCAGGCCAGAACCCTGGGATTTGGGACCCAGAGCAACACCCATGTCACTTACGGTCTCCTCCTGCTGTCCTGTGTGGTTCTGGTTGGGGTTGTCGGAACAGCTCTGAAAGCTGAGAGAACAGACAGCTCAAGAAACCAAGGGTATTCCTTTAGGGAGAGGAGCGGAGCAGGCATAGCCTCAGTTCCTGCGGAGAGAGGCTTAGGCAGGGCCAGCAGATGAATGCCAAGGCTGTCTCTGCTGTAAGGACAGGCTGGGATCTGTTCCCAGGGCTGGCAGTGGGTCCCTGCCCCTGCCACTTTGCTTTGTGCTGCTGCAAAGCTCTGTCTTGCACCTCCATGGCCTTGCTTGTCCTCTGCTGGCTCTGCCCTGCCTGTCTGCCCAACTCCCTTCTGTCCCTCCTGTGAGGCTGGGGCTGCCACAGCTCAGCCTGAAGGTCTTCCTAGGGCTGTAATTCAGTGTGCTGCAGGCTGGAGAGGGCATCCGTGCCAGGATCTCGTGACCTGGACTGTTCATCCCAAAAGCCCCCTCCCACTTCTCAGGGTGCCTGGATGAACATGCTCCAGTTTCAGCTGAGATCTTCCCCGTTCCCCTTTCCCTTCTGTGGAGCAAGGACGCTGCTGTGCTGCTGCTTATGCCAAGCTTGGTTTTGCAGCTGCTTCCCACTCACGCTAAAGAAGGGGACAGCACACTGCTGCAGTAGGGTGCCTGGCACTGTCCAGGCCACTGCAGCAGCCTGGGGCTCTCTGATGTCCATCTGTTGCCCGTGGCTTCTCCTGCTATACCGTCCCTCTGCAACGCGCATAGAGGGATGGGTCTGTGGGGCTCTCCTGACATCCTCACTTTGTCTACATCTCAGAGTGCCTCTGCCCAGCAGCACTGCAGCATTTCTGCCCCTGGTTTTGCTACTGCTGCTTTTCAGTCCCCGCTTCCCTGTCTTTCCACAGGCCTCCAACCCTGGCCAGTTTGAGAGTGACAGCGATGTACTCTGGCAGCGGGCACAGCTCCCTGATACTGTTTTTCACCACGGCCGGGTTGGCATCAACACGGACCGCCCCGATGAAGCCCTCGTGGTCCATGGCAATGTGAAGGTCATGGGTTCGCTGATGCACCCTTCAGATGTCCGAGTGAAGGAGGACATCCAGGAGGTAAGAGTCAAGCAAACCAGGGTAGGTTTGCGGTGATCCGGGCTCTGAAGGGGCACCACAGAAAGTGTGAGTGTCCTTGTGAGCCCGTTTCAGCTGCTGATTTTGACATAGACCTTATGGGCAACCTGAGCTCCTATTGACCAGATGGGAAGTGCCTTAGAAGTCTGTCTGTCCCTGTCTGTCCCAAACACAGCCTGTCCACCATGTCTTAGGGAATATTGACTCTTCCACTGTTAGCCAGAACTAGCAAACACAGAAGTTACAAACCTGGAAACAGGTGAGTATATCAGATATCACAGTGGGGCTTGCCAGAGCCTGGGTGAGAGGCTCAGCTCTGCTCTGAAGACCTCTCAGCTGGATGTGCCCGTCCAGAAAAGCTGGGTACAGTCATATCTCATGTTTATGAGAACTGCCTCTGCCCTGTGCCTGGTTGTGCAATGGGACTCAGTCTCCTCCCAGCTTCACTACCTAAGGAACCTGTCCAGTGACAAGAACTGGAGATTAACCCCAGTGCAAATGCTACTTGTCCCAATGCCTGGTCTGAGCAGGGTTCAGGGCTGTCTCACAAAGGTATTACCGTGAGCCATAGTGGGTTTTGCTGCTTGGAGGCAGTGTCGTGGAAACGTAAGAAGCAACACTCCGCTTAGGAGTTGCACATGTCTGTTTTGTCCCAGGTGGACACCACAGAGCAGCTGAAGAGGATCTCCCGTATGCGGCTAGTACACTACAACTACAAGCCCGAGTTTGCAGCCACAGTGGGCATTGACAACACCTCTGAGACAGGTACGGACCCTGCGTCACACCACGGTGACCTGCTTGCATCTACAGTGCTGGATGTCATGTTCTGCAACCTACGGCGGCATTTTGTTCGTGGTGCCGAGGGGCACTGCCCTGCCTTTCCTGGCGGCTGTACCCAGCTCTGCCCTGGGGCAGCCCCCCAGGCATGGGATAGGAAAGAGGGGGCTTCTCACCAGGTGAAGTTTAGGCATCTAATGAAATTCCCTCTTTAGTGAGCAGGAAAGAACGAGGCACTTCCCACAGGTGCCTTATAGGGCTTCTCTTTCTCCAAGTACCCACCTCTCTCCAGGGGTACAGCTACACACTGCAGCGGTGTGATGCAAATACCCCTGGCCACATAATCTTGGAACCAGCCTTGTCTGAACAGCCTCTGCTCTTGCTGAGCCTGTACGGGCTGCCCAGGCCACGGGGCCTCCAACGAGCTCTGCCTGGCCTGCCCAGGCTGGGGTGAAGGGAGGACAGCCCTTGTGTCGTCCCCAGTGAACAGGGTTCCTGCCAACGACCACATGGGCCAGAGAAAGAGCTGTGGCAGGAGGAGCCCTGCCCAGACTACCTTGACCCACCGTACTGTTTCCACGCAGGCGTCATTGCTCAGGAGGTAAAGGAGATCCTCCCTGAAGCTGTGAAGGACACCGGGGACCTGGTCTTTTCCAACGGGAAGACCCTGGAGAATTTCCTGGTGGTGAACAAGGTCAGTGGCAGCCCAAAGGGGCAGGAGGGGCTGGCAGGCTGTTGAACCTGGCTCAAGGGAGTTGCAGAGCTGAAAATGGAAGAGGGAAATTGTGATGCCTGGGAAATGTTTCTAAGCCAACACCACCCATATGACTTTCAGACCTGGCTGGTCTTTCAGATGTCAGGAGCAGCCCTGGGTGGATGGCAGACATCAGCAGGGAGGAACTAGCCTGGTGTTGGTGAAAGTTGGCAGCATCTCCCGCAGGAAGGGCTCCTTGTTGGCAGCCTCCTGTAGGGAGGCTCTTAGTCATAATCTCTCCTTTCTGGATAAGATAAGGTGGTTATGTCAAGATAACCCAGAGCACCTGGCTGCCTGACCTCTCCGTAACCTGTGGCAGCCTGTTTGCTGCTCTGGCCATGGAGGGGACAGCCTCCTGTAGCATACATCGAGGGGACAGCCTCCCAAAGCTGCCAGCTCTCTCCTGCATCACTCTGTCCAGAGTAGGAATGGCCAGGACTGACCTTAGTGCCTTGTTTCTCCTTTGTGGAAGCCTAGATCCCTGCAGTTACATCACCAGCTAGCAGTAGCTGCGAGCGTGACCTTTTCTGTCCCATTTGCACGTGGCCTGGCCATTGCTGTCCTTTGTTTCTCTGTACAGCCCTCCTCCACGGGCCACACTTCAGCATCAGCCCTCCAACAGCAGCTGGTGCGTGCTACAGAACAGTCTGTCACAGCAAGCTGTGTGGTCTGCTCTAGCTGAGCTCTCCAAAGAGGCATCTTGCTGCTACAAATGATCCATGGTGTCCAAGATCCTCTGAGCGTAGTGCTGGACCAGCACACCACTGAGAAGTTTCGCCTTAGGGAGCTCTGTATGGAGAAGTGGAGTGGCAGAGCCCGAGGGTGGATAAGGGGCAGGGGTGATACCACAGTGCCGGCAGCAGTACGTGGGATGTGGCTGCAGTTGTGCCGGAGGGAGATGCTTGTGCCAGAATGCCCTGCCTTTACCAGAGGGGCTCCAGGAGGAAGGTTGCTCTCCAGAGGCTTCTGGATTTGGGCTCTCCATTGGTTTGGATCAACTGTCTGTTGGATAACACTGCAGAATAACTCCAGCAGCTTGCACTGTAGAGGGAGGGGCAGAGAAGGCGTAGATGGGGAGCATTGCTTACATGATGTGACCAAGGGCTCCTGATGAAGATGGGGACTTTGTCCTTTGTGAGCGAGGAGGACTCTTTGGATTAGCACCAGCAGGAGACCTCAGGGATCCTGCACCAACATTTATTGTTTTGATCGGGTTTGAAGAGGGTGTCTCTTGTTCTTGTATCCAGGGGCTGTAGAGATCTAGATGCGCCATGTTGGATGATTCCCTACCCCCTGAGCTGGGTGTTGTGTAGCCTTTTGCCTGGGGCAGGGCATGGGAGAGCAGTCAGGGCAGCCAGATCCATGGGAGCAGGAGTGCCTCCCTGTGCCAGGCCGCTCAGACTGCTGACCTTTTCCTTGGCAGGAGCGCATCTTCATGGAGAATGTGGGAGCCGTGAAGGAGCTGTGCAAACTGACAGACAACCTGGAGACCCGCATCGATGAGCTGGAGAGGTGGAGTCACAAGCTGGCCAAGCTCAAGCGGCTGGACAGCATGAAGTCAACCGTGAGCTCCGGGGCATTCAGGTATGGCCATACTGAGGGCATGGAAGCCAGAAGGGATGTCTTCTTTTGAGCCCAGGCAGCCCTGAGTGACAGCTTGGTTTGGGAAAGGGGCGATGGGGAGGAGTGGTGGGCTCTTGGCAGTTGTCATTTGCCCTGGGGTAAATTCAGGGAGCTGAGATTGGTGAGACAGGTCTGGCATACACATACCAACAGCCTGCTCTTAGACCAGCGCAAAACAACCCAGTACGAAATTATCTCCATGTTTCCCTAGAGTGAGTGAGTGACTTTCTCAGGGCAAAGAGTTTCTTATGTTTCCAAAATCGTCATCCTGACCCTGGTCAGCTTATGCAGGTTTGGGGGCAGGATTCAGGCTCTCTGAGCAATGGACCAGCACTGCGGCTACCCCTGAGCAGATGAAGTGACAAGGATTTGTGACTGTCTTGCCACACAGAGATTTCTCCCCTACCAGAGAATCACATTTTTGCCTGGGAATCGCTCCGAGTGCTGTCCCTGCACAGCTCGGCTCCATTCCTCCTTTCTCCTTGCAGCCAAACAGGAAGCCAGTTCAGCCGTGCGGGAAGCATGCCCCACAAAAAGAGGCCCCACAAAGTAGCCAGCAAGGTAAGAGACTGCTCCCAGAGGAGCAACACTGTGCAGGGGAAGGTGGCCTGTCGGGGAACGGTTGTCTGCATGGTCCTCCTGTGTTTTCTTACACATGCTGCAGAGGGAGTGACCCTGTCTGCTCCCTTTTCCGTGATAACTCCTTCCTTTTTGTCCATTCCTAATGAAGATGTTTATGGCTTCTGCGCTGAGGGCGTTCAGGGCTTGCAGGAGAGCAGGAAGAGAGCTTGGGATGGGCTGGGTGAGATCTGTGTGGGGCCAGAGCAGTAAGGAGTCCTGAGCTGATCTTGGGGGTTTTTCTCTTGCAGTCACCGTCGGTTGTCCCAGAACAGGCGTGCATCAGCCAGCGCTTCCTGCAGGGCACCATCATTGCCCTGGTCATCATCATGGCATTCAGGTGAGACCGGACACCCCGGCTGCCGCTCCTCCACTGTCTCACTCCAGCTCATCGGTTTGGCCCGTGCCATCTGTGGGGTGTGTAGCGAGGGGCTGTGGACCTGCGGCTTCTTTCACGGGCTGAAATCCCTTGGAAGCAGATCAGTACTGTGACATGTCCCTTGCCCCATGCCTGTCCTCAACCTGTATCTCTTTCTTTCTTTCCAGCGTGGTGTCCATGTCCACGCTCTACGTGCTGAGCTTGCGCAGTGAAGAGGACCTTATGGATATCGATGGGTGGGTACTTCTGGGCTCTGTGGGAGGGATATGGTGACCCTGGGGGAGTCTGAAGCGCAAAAAGCAGCTGCTGTGGGGTCACTGAGGACGGTTCCAGTGAGTCAAGCTGTAAACTCAACCAAATGCATCCACACGTCCAAGTCTGATGTCAGTTAAATTATCTGGAGCAAGAAGTGAGGAACAGAGAAGAAAAAGAAAATACCCTGTTGTTTGGCTGCTCACATATCCACTTGTGGCCAGTCCAAATGTTCTTTGGATGCCTCTTCTTCAGCTGGACTAAAACAGCATCATCCCACTGATTGCAGTGGGGCTGGACCAGTCTGTACTAGGCAAGAGTTTTCCTCTGCAGACAGTGTCCTTAGTGTGGAGAGAGCATTGAGGGAACAGCCCCAGCCCAGCAAGCATGCACACAGGCACCCTGTGCTGGGCATTCAGTTTTGGCACACTTCACTCCTTTGGGAGCTCACCTTACCAGATAATGAGTCTCTTTTTCTCTCTCTCTTCTCCCTGTCCCATTTCTCTCCCTCCCTGTTCTGGTTACATCTCTCATCCAACCCATTTTCTTTCCACTTTGTCTTTAATTTTCCCATTCTTGTCTTTTCATTTCCATTATCTTCCATATCCTCTTTCATTCCCCCATCCTCCTCATCTTCTACCGACGTGCCTTTTCTTCCCATCTCCCTCCACTGCCCTGTAGCTCTTTTGCTGTGCCCACTGCCTGTCTCCTGGCCCTCTTTCGGCACAGGGGTCCTGGGGTCCCAGTCGCTCTATGTCCACGGTATGTTACTGTTTCATTATGCTGTTATTTAATTGCTGCATCCCTTCTCTCAATTCCTCTTCTTTCTTCCATCTGCACCACAGAAGACCAAGAATCTTGAGCAAAATTGAAAGCAAAGGAAGAGATATAAACATACTTCAGCAAGGGGGGTGCCAGGAGGAAGGATTATGGACCCCATCAGGAAGGGGAGATTAGGATTAGGAGATTGAAGAACCAAGTAATCAAAGGCTAAACAAAGAAATTACATACTGCAGGTAGAGCAGGAGCAGTCAGTCTGAAAGGAGTGGAGGGAGTATGTAAAAAGAATGAAGACTTTGAAGAATTAGCCAAAAAGATGTTCCTACCCTCTCTTTGTGTGCAAGTAGCTTTATTGTGGAGGGTCACTCTCAAGTACAGGACAGCTTACTGTGCAAAAGAAGGGCAGAAGAAAACCCTAAATTATTTCTTTTTATGAGCCATCACCCCTGGGAATGTTTGGAAAGGTACTGACACAGGGAAGGCTGGCTGAGTTACTCATAAGGTACAGACCTGTAAAGCACCTCAGTTAATGGGATCTGCAGGGCTGCTGCAAAATACTTCCCTTAAAAGGAAAACAGGCCCTACCTGTTTATCAGCACCCTTTGAACAAAACGCTGCATAAAGAGTGGTGGAAGGCACAATTAATTTGTTCTTTTAAGAACTCCACATCAGAGTGTTTCACAGGAAGCTATTAAAAGAGTAATTGCTTGTGGGATGCGAGACAAAGCCACGCATGGGAAGTGTTGACGAGGCAGTGGAGGAACATGAGGGACAGGGGTAGGTTTTTGGCTGGGATGAAGGTCAGCTCCAGAGGCTGGTGCCCACATTCTCTCCAGGAGACCAGCGTTGCATCTCCTTTCACCAGGAAAAGAAATACGTGTAATAAGAAAAGTCGTGCAGGTGACAAAGTGGTATTTTGATCTCTCTAAATGAATGAAAGCTCCGGTTATCTTTGAGAAACCTTGAGCAATGCTAAGGGGACAGGCAAGACACAGGTACAGGACAAGCAAAATGTGGGACAGACAAACTGCCTGGGCAGGGTCTGGACAAGTAAAATCTTGAACATCTTTGTTAGGAACTCAGTAAAAATTTCTGCTCAGTGGACAGCTACAGTGCATGAAGGCAAGAGCCTTGGTTTATCTCAGACACGATGATCTTAAAGGTCTTTTCCAACCTAGATGATTCTGTGATTCTAAAAACAGCACCAGGCAGCGGCTCCTCCCCTTTCACATCCACCTTACGCTTGCGAGACGCCTGTGGTGTCCTCAGCTCAGATCTCAGTAGCTTCAGTGAAATAACTGAAATTACATGGGATGAATCTGGGTGGGATTGTGTGTATTTCTAAAAAACAAGGTGAGGAACAGTCTGTCTCTGAGAGATAAAGGGCACCTCCCTTAGGGAATGGAGCCCATTATAGCCTAACGTGTTAAGACCCGAGCACATAAATCTACCCCGGAGATCACTGTTGGAAATCAAGTCCACCGAGTACACCCTGTTCCGCAGTGAGCATCAAGGGAGCATTGCTGGTGTCCTCTGAACCAGCTGGGACTCATCCCTGCCAGACATGGGACTGCCACACGATGTGCTGTGGCATTTCCTAGCTCTCCTTGCTGTCCTCACAGCTTGCGTGCCTCTCTCCTGCCTTGCCTTCCCCAGATCACTCTAGTCTTTCCTTCTCCTCACCCTTGCGCTCTCCGCGTCTGCTCTTGCTTCATGTACCTGGTCCCATCACCCCACTCACTGCTACAGCCGCTTCTCTCTTCACGTACAAGTGACACTGTTGTACCCTATGGTAGAGGTTTTCACCATATTTTCCTGCGTTTCAGGTCAAGCCAGAACTTTGATAAAACGCAGATGGTGCAATCCACAGCTGCGTCGGACAGAGCCAGCGGCAGGACCCCCACGCACCAGGGTAGGTCGCAGCAGGGCAGAGGGCCTGGCAGACGCACACGATGATGGGTTGTGGTGCAGGGTGATGGAACGTGGCTGCTTCTCCATGCCAGGGGCTTGCTGGCACTCTGCTGTCTTTATGCTGGGAGGTCCTAGGGCTCTGGTTTTGTGGAAGGGATGCCAGGGGTGCTTGGTGCTGCTCCTGTTAGATGCCTCTCCCCTTGACTTACTCCACATGTCCCTGCTGTTTGCCCTGCAGTCGCAGAGGACACACATGACTTATTCTTCGGCTTACCTGGTCACAGCGTGCTAGCCTGCTTCAGCCCACCGTGTTTCTCCACGTGCTGCTCTGCTGCTCCCACCAACGTCTCCTCTGTTGCCCTCTCTGAGACCAGCCCCACTCATGCCACTAACCGGACAGGTAAGTACCAGCCCAGGCACCCAGGAGGTGCTGGGACAACACCGAGGTCTGTCTCACCATTGCATCACCTCGTATCCCCAGCCCCTTCTCACCTGGTGTCTTACCTCTGCACGTTATGAAAAGGACGTGCAGCCTGCCCTTCAAAAGGTGCCTGGTTTCCTCCACACCCACTGCCTGGGTTGAGACCTGCTCCAGCAGGCAGCTGCGGGGCAAAGCGGGACTGCCAGGCTGAACAGCCTTTGCTGCCCGTGGGGCATGGTTCAGACAGCCGTGATCATGCTGCCAGGGGTAAGTGGGGGCTGGAGAGTCTTTGGAGCTGCCTGCTTTGCCAGCACGAAGTCATGAGAGGCTACGCCGGGCTGGCCAGCATGCCCGAGCGGCCGTACCTCATTGCTCCGTTTGCTTCAAGCAGGGTTCTGACAGTCCAGGAGGTGTGCTGCCTCGTGGCTGCTCAAGCAGGGTTTTTGCAAGCTCGCTTGCTCCGTCATCGTCGTTGTTGCAGGAGGAACAGCACCCTCAGGCAGTCACTGCAGAGCCATGACACCCCTGGAGTCATGCCTTGATCTTGCCTTAAACACTGTGCCCTACCTGAGCACAGAGCTGTGTCCCCGCTCTGTGCCCACAGCCTGCTCTAGCTTCCCCTCGCTGCGAGGATCCCACCAGCCCCTTCAGGCACAGAGGCTGGGAAGACTCAGCTGCTCACAGTGGGGGTAATACAGGAGGTGACATGGGGACATGACAAACCCCAAACTGGTAGCTGTTCTTGCCGCATCGGTCCCAGAGGTCGGGAGTGCTGCCAGCCTCTCTCTGCCTCTCAGCATAACCTTTCTGTCCCTTTTCTTCACAGACCAAAGTCAGACCTCACTCCTGCCAGTGACAAATATCAAAGCCAAATCCAGGGGCATCACTGGGAAAGCGACCTCCTACACCAAGTGGCCAAAGACGCCTGACAGGTCTCAGAGCTTCGGCAGCCCCAATGCCAGCCCCTCCTCCCCCTTCACCCACATCCAGGGCAAATCCAAGTACATCTCCAACCTCTCGCTCTCCCGCAGCAACTCCCCGCTGGGGCAGGCCCGGCAGCAGCGCAGCATCAAGCAGCCGGTGAGCGAGTGGCCCCGCATGGAGGATCCCGGCACAGATGGTAGGTGGACCCTATCTCCTTCCCTCCCTGCAGCGGCACCGTGGTCCTGGGTTCTCTCCTGGGGTATCTTCAACCAGTTGAGTCTCATCTGTCCTCCACAGCTCTCACTGTCGCCATCCTGCAGCTTGTTTGCCCCCAGCTCTCCAGAGCAGCCAGATTCAACCTCCAGCCCTGCCCTTCCTCCCCCATGCTGCCCTACACTTTCTGGCCACATTAGCCCATTGCTAGTTCCCTTCTGAGACTGCTGTACCAGCATCTCCGTTCTTACCCCCATCTCGGCTTGCTCAGCCATTTCTAAATCAGATCTAGTGGAAGAAATGCACAGATTCAGTCATGCTGGCAGCAGAGAGAAAGGAGGGTCGATGACCAGCCATTGGCATAGTCTGGGGCACCCCTTCTCCTGGCTCTCTGTGCCTGGACATGGTGTTAGCGCAGTCTTGCAGAAATCTGACCCCCTCTCTGATGACAGGGTGATGAGGAAAGGTGGTCTCAGTGCCAGGCATCCCTTCCAGCCCTTCTCGGTCAGGGTAGCCCAGCTGCCATCCCTTCGCTGTTCCTAAATAGCCAGTTCTCCCACCCGCAGGGCCAAGCCCAGTGCTGCACTCCATCCGGATCATGGAGATCAACATGGCCATCCAGTCCCAGTACTGCGCAGCTGCCGACGCATGCAGGTGAGTGAGGCAAGGCCAGCTGTCAGCACTTTGGTGGCAGGAGCACTGTGGGAGCTCCAGGGGAAGCAGCAGATGGGCAGCTCCTGGAGCCTTGGGCCGTTTTCTGCCATGACCCCAAGAAACCCCTTGGGAACTAGCCTGGGAAGCTCACCCCTCCGAAGTCTCAGCCCAACAGAGACTTTGGGTCCTGTCCTGGCCATCTCACAGCTGCCTGAAACGCTGTGCTGAGGTCTAATGCTCTCTCTGTGTCCCTAGGACTGGAAACCTCACGTACCGCATCCCTGTCAACCAGCTCACAGCCGTGAACACCAACCTGACCCTGGAGATGAAGTGAGTGGACAGGGCTCATCTCTTAGGTGTTTCAGTACCCCTGAAGTCAGCTGGATACTGTGCCATGTGGCCACGGTGTCTCCTGCCTGAGCTGGGGAAGAGACAGCGGGGTCTTAATGTGTCTTGTCTCCCCAGCTCCTCCTCCACTGTGTCCATCTTCCTTTGTGGCCTTGTCTCCAGTGACCCCTGCCAGGATGCTGCGAGCAGGAACAGCTCCACCGATGCGACAGACACCCAGGTAGGGAGGGAGGGAGGGTACGGCTCACAAAATCCTCACGCCTTGTGTCACCCCAGCACATCATTGATCCCTTCAGAAGGGACTACAGCAGCCTGGCACGGGCAGCACAGGAGTTGCTGGAGGGAATTCATGCTCAAACATAGCCATACTCAGCACTGGCTGATGTCAAACGACCCTCAGACATCCCTGCAACCCCAACAGGGAGGTGTCTGTAAACCTGATCCATGTGGTCACTCATACGAAATCATCACACACTACCCATGTCCGGAGCCTGCTTCAGACCCTTCTTACCCTCGAGTGCCTCCTTGCTCCTCTCGGTCCAGCTCGATTGCTGACCTTGGAGAGGTTGCTCCTCCACTCGACAGCGCAGGGTTGTGTCGTTACTTGCCAGTCTGGCCTGGGAGAACATCCCCTGATGCTCAGCCCCGTCTCATCCAGCTATTCTACTTTCTTCCCCAGGAAACAACGCACCGTTGGCCTCTCGTGATGATGTCTTTCCGGGAATTTACCTACCACTTCAGAGTAGCACAGCCTGTGAGTACCAGCAGCTGCTTTGTCTTTCCTCTTGTCCAGGGCTGAGCGGCAGGAGAGCGTTGGGACCATGGCAGGTTTAGCAGCCACATTGCGCTGAGAGCCTTACGCAGTCCTCTCCTTTGTGGCCGTTGCCGTCCACAGTTACATGGGTAGTGGGGGTATGATTTTTCTCTGCCCCAGCACATAATTTAGACACCATTCCCCCCTCGGAGCATGTGTCCTACCCCTTTCTGTAAGCTCTCTTTCTCACTCTCTCACAGGGCCAAGCCAACTGCAGCACTGCTCCTGAGCAGATGGGACACCTTTTCACTGACTATTATTTTCAGTTTTACTGGCTCTGTGAGTGAGTCCTGGCAGCACCAGTGCCCTCTGGTTGGAGAGAGGAGGGGGACTGGTGACACTGGGGAGACTCCTGTACACCCTCCTCCGCTAGCCCCCAGCCCCACCTTACCCCCGTCTCCCGTGTGGGGCATGGAGCTGGTTTGGTTGTGGCTGGTGACGCAGGCACTGAAGCACAGCACACGCAGAACATAGGACGTAAGCCACAGGAACACAACCAGCCCTGTGCTACCTCCTGGGCTCACCTCACACCGACTCCCACCATCCCACACCACCCCGACCATCTCTCTCCTTCCCTTATGGGGACGCTTGTGTCCTCCACCACTTCTCCCTCCCCTTGCAACACTGGATTTGAAAGCATTACACTGAACTGAACGTGGACAGGTCTGCCACATCCCAGAGCGCGGATGGGAGCTCCATCCTGTACTGGCCCAGAGGTCTCAGATGTGCCACAACAGTTCTTCACAACACTGGAATTGCTCGACACTGGAGCCCTTTCCCAGAGCGAAACGCTGGAGTTTGGCCTGGAAAGGAAGGCTGTGCCTGGACGTACTGGAAGTCGTACACTGGAGTTGCTGTTCCTTCTAGTTGGCCCAGGGCCATCCCCCGCAGCCCCACTCCANCCCCCGAGACCCCAGGACCCGCAAACGGACTGTCCTCTGTGGACAACAAGAGAAGGTGCAGCTTCAACATGTGCCCTGTCTGTCCTCCTCCTCGCTGTACTCTTAACTTTCACCATATCCAGGTCTGGATGGATAAACTCAAGAACCCCACTAAAGATGCTGCTGAGGCTGTGCCGAGGCCAAACCAAGCGTGGGGATGCTTGCCATCAACCCATGGGAGAAGAATTACCATGAGTCACCTGCATGAAGTGTCATGGGACCTGGTTTTGGTTTTTTTTTTTTTTTTTTCATTTGGCAGCAGCTTGCGGCCTCTCGCAGTGTGTGTGGAGCTGCCTGGTCAGCTCTCAAGTCGACGTGACCACCTCTGCGCAGATGTGCAGAAGTGAGACCACTGGCAAAGCCCGGTACGCCCTGCAGAGCAAGGCTGAGTTGCTGGGGATGTGCGACGTGGCTTCGCTGCACCCCCTGGCTAACAGATCTCTGCCAGGCACTGAAGAGGCTGATCCTCTCCCACGAAGCGGGGAATGGCAGCGACTGTGGGCCCTTGCTGTCGCTGTTCTGATAGCAGTTATGTTGAGTGTATTTTGGGTATTTTACTGTTACAAGTTCTTAACTTGCTAAACTACTGAATTTTTTTTTTTTTAAGCCGTATAAAAATGGGTCTCAGTTCTGTCCCTATTGAGCGACGTGTGTCTCACATAGGAAACCAAAGGGGGCCACTGCTAAGCTCCACGTTAAAGCTTGACTGCTACAGCGGTGCTGGGACACGTCAGACTGACTGACCAGCGTGCCATCCTCCTCCCCGTCCTGCTCCAGCACCTCTTGCTAAAAAGGAGACAACTGCGCTCCTGGAGGCTGAGCCACCACCAGGTTTTTATGTCTGAGATGCATTTCTCTAAGGAAACAGCAGCCACCGCTGGGGAAGGGCGGTGAGGGGGAAACGCCACTCACCAGTTCTGAAGCACACGCTAAAGCTGGCTCCAGAGAAGAGCACACCTTGCCCCTTGCAGTCCCGCCACTGGACAGAGGCAACTCGAACCAAACTGCTTTTGGGAAACTGCATCAGGCTCCGGCTGCTGCGTTTTGTTGCCTTCAGTGGAGACAGATGCAGCGATCCCTCCCTTTGCCAGCTGCAGGCCGTGTTGTTACCGGCACCGCGGAGCGCGTGGCTGGCTCCGCAGCTCCGGAGAAACAAGCTGCAAAGACTTTTTTTTTTTATCCCGATAGAGAGGTGGTTCCTGCGCACATCTCGTGGGACCTTACGTGGCCTTCTCCCCCCAGTCTGGGGAGCAGTTTTATCTCCTTGGAACTTCCTTCTGAGCTTGTACCAGCAAAGCAGCCATAGCCCTGCAATTCCCTGCAACATCGCTAGGAGTTGGCATCTCTTTCACCCAAGGCTCGCTCTTTGTAGGGCGGTTTCAAGGTCAAGTCTTCATGCCTACTGTATGCCTACAGGCAGCAAACACTTAACTATACATTGGTGATGCTCTCCCGTTACTAAAAATGCACTGAAGCCTAGGCAGGCAGGAACCACCGGGTGAGCAGGCAATGCCGGGCAGCCAAGCAGGAGTGAAGCTAGGGGACTACCCGATTTTGGGAAGCTCAGCAGGAGAACCAGGGGTCTCGTACTATGCACAAGCAGGTCAGCTCCATGCTCAGCAGGATTCTCTGTTTCTCCCTGCAACTGGGAAGGAAACCCTCCGATGTAGCTCTCCAGAGAGGCCGCTCAGTACTCTTCCCTTTACCTGCCCTGAGCTTTTTTGCTTGGCCTTAAACTGGGAAGTTACTTTCTTGGCAGCTTTTATTCTCCACTTGGCAATCAGTGGCTCAGTCTGGCAAGTCCTTATTCAGGTGAGTGATGCCATGTGCTCTTCGATGTCTGCTCAGCTGAGAGGCAGCCGCCTCAGACCTGCTGTTTTCCCTTGTATTGTCGAGCTGGGCAAAATGCCTGTGTGCTGGTTTAGGCCCTGAAGAGGTAATGAGTGGTGTTGTGAGGGCCAGAGCCGAAAGCACTGCCTGCAATCACCACCACCAATCCAGCCCCTCGCTGGTGCTTCTGGCCGAGGTCCGCCGAGACCCACAAGTCCATCTCGCCCCACTGCGGGGAAAGCCACTCCTGGAGGGGAGGAATCAGTCAATCACTAGAAACGTGCTAGCAGCAGTGGCCCAAGAGGAGATGGAATCTCTCAGGTGTCCCTGTGACGCTTAGCCGTGGGGTTTACGAGGGCCCCTGGCAAACCAAGTGCCTAAGGGCTACGGGAACATCTCTAGTGCCTTTTTCTGCTGACAGGACTGCATGAGGGAACCGTGGTTTCCCACACGTGCGTAAAATGCTGCGTGCCTCAAAAACGGCAGCCAGTTAGCTTAAGAACTGAGATGAAGCAACACCTAAATTGCAAAGGCCGGTCCTAACCACGTATGGCTGTTTCACAGCAGAGCAGCAGCGGGCTGACAGCAACCCCTGGTATCAAAAGAGGAGAGGGATTCCGAATGCAGTTTTTAGCATCTTATATCGCAAATAAGATCTTTTGTCTTAAAGTATATGACAAAGCGTATGCCAGATCCACCAGCCGCCGCACAGCAAGGCAGAAACCAGCTCAAAAGGGTTTTGTAATTATTAAAGGGTCACAGGATTGCTTCTAAGCCCATGGAAACAGCTGTTTGCATAGACTCCCCCCCCAAGCTGTCTCTGCCCTAACTGAAGACACATTCCCCATCCCCAATCAGTAACAAGAGTTAACAATCAGGCCTTTCCCTGCATGAGACGGAGGGAGCTCTGAGCCGATGTCTCCAGCCGTACAGCTTGGGGAAAACCCTCTCCTTCCGCTGGAAACGAGACGCTTCATCTCTCTAGACATTCTTGGCAGGAAGGAAGACAAGTGTGGAAAGGAGGCCACTTGCCAAAGTTTGGCTGTTTCGGAGTTTGTTTCAAAAGCAAATTCACAAACTTTCTGTCCTACTGTTAGAGCTTAAAGCCTGTAAATAGAGACTATGCCACCACTGCAAGAATTAAGAAAAAAAAAAAAAGTAAAGCACTAATTTGTTTGGTTTAAATGTTGCTGTCACAGCTTTAATCACTGTATATTGCCAGCAAGTCTGTAGAGTTGCATTCTTAGCAGGTATTATTGATTATCGGTTTTTATTTGTGGGGAACAAGCGTGGTTTCCCTCCTTTCTTTCTGATTTATATTTATATTTTGCTGAATTTGAGTGCCGAGTCTCCGGATTCCCCACTTTTTTGTTTGGCTTATTTAGACTTTGTTTTATGCTGGAGGTAAATATGCCCGTATAAATAAATATATAAATACTGCTTTGTATCCAAGGACGGCTCCTGGCGCATTCCTCCCTTGCTATGAAACAAGTCTTTCAGTTCAGTAGCTATAAAACTGCTTCCCACAAGATGGAGGAACCCCCGTGTCATTAATCAGCAGAAGTTTCCAGATGTGCCCGTGCAGCGTCCAGTCAGGGTCTGAACAGCCCCAGCCTGTGGCTGCTCACTGCTACGTAGCGTGCTTTTGAACAGGTATAAAAAAAAAAAACAAAACTCGCTGCTCATGGCTCAGAGGTCGGGGCAGATCCAGAGGCATCCGCAGAAGAAAAGCTTCCTTCCCAAGCAGGAAATTAGGGCTTTAAATGTGTAAGCTACCTGTTGAATTTCTGATTTTGAAATCTAACTGCTTTGAAAGCTGGCCCACAAACTCAGAGCTACCTATAAAAATAATTAGGTAAGCCATAAATAAACTCCTCTTTTATAGGCAATTCACTACTTAACTGAAGGGCACATCCAGCTACGAGATTATTCTGTCCTCTACTTCTCAAGCATTCCTCCCCAAACCTCATTTCCCACAAACACAGCTTGTGTCACCCGCTGCGGTGCCCACCAGACAAGCAGCATTCTTGCTTTGCACCTGAGGAGCCACACCGGCACGTTACCTGGGAACCCTGGCCAGAGACTGTTCCGCAAGCGCCGTTTCACCCACGCCAAACGGCACGTCCACCCAGCCACGGCTGCCATCCGAGCGCCTCAGGAGCACGGAAGCTGGCCGAAGAACGGGATCGGGTGTTTCCGTCAGCTCCGTTTCCAGCGCAGGAGGTCCCCAGCACACGCTGCCGACCGTAAGCGAAGCACCTCGGAGCGGTCCCTGCCCCTCTCCTCTGTGCTGCTGAGCCACAAAGCTGCTGGCTCGGGATGAGAACAGGCACAGCCTTCCAGAAAGAGGGTGAGGGGATATAAAGGTTGAGGGATATAAAAGCGGGCTTAGAAAGGAGAGGGAAACACTTATTTTCTAGAGTCTAGCACTGAAATGCCTCTGGACATACACAGCTCTGGACATCTGTGATAAACACTGGGCCCATCCCAAGGCACGTGGATCTTGTGACAATATCAAAGTGGTTTGGAAAAGCCAGGTGGAAAAAAAGCGCCTAAAAGACAAACCGTGAGTCCAAAGGCAGGTGCGTCACGGAGCCAGTTTTATTCAGGTTTGGTTTGCTGGGCTAGCAGAAGTCACTCGACAGGAGCACAGCCCACACCCGACACAGGCTTTGTTGTTGGAGTATAAAAGAAATACAAAAAGACTTTCCGCAGGGCTTCCCACCTAGAACCAAACGAGAGATGAAGGAGGTCGGTGAGACAGCATTCCCCAGGGCCAGGCTCTGCTGCTACTAAAGCCCCAGAGCACAGGACGATACCCAGCACGCACGATTCCCTACTGCCTCCACCGAGGATGAAGGCCAGTTCCGCCCGCAGTTAACGGATGGGCATGGAAGCCCTCTCCAGCTAAGTTTCCCAACGGCTGCTTTTGCAGCTGGCAGCAGCTGCCACGCTTCAGCCCAAAGGCTGCTGCCAGGGCAGGAGCACAGCCTTTTGTGCCTCCTAACTCTGCCTGTGCAGAAGAGCAGGGTTCGTAAAGACTGGGGGTGACAGGGCTACATTTCCAGGACAACCCCCCCAGCCCAGACACAGGCAGAGTTAAGACCTTGGGGAGCTTACAGCCATAGGGATCGACAAGGTGGTACCGGTGCTCCTCCGGCCGGGCCTCAGACGTAAATACCGACCCAGAGCAGCAGGAAGAGGACGCCGAAGCCCATGAAGAGCGAAGCCACGAGCGAGATCAACAGCTCCTTGTAGATGTCCCGCGTGTACTTGGTAGAAGTCACCTCGTAGCTGCAGCCCGGGGGTTAAGGCGATAACGGAGGCAGAACAAGCACCCCCACC
>VYZV01007817.1:833-72480 GCA_013401275.1 Pandion haliaetus | reverse complement strand
GCGGGTAATGGTGCTGCTGGGAATGGGGCAGGTAATGGGACCTGGGCGGTTATAATGGTGGGGCTGGGCTGGGAGAGGGTGAGCTTGGAAGCGGGGATAATGGTATGCTGGAGAGGCTGAGTTGGGGGTGTAACTAATGGTGGGTAGGGGGAGAATGGTGGGCTGAGGGAGGCTGAGGCTGGAAGTGGGGTAATGGCAGCCAGCAGAGGCCACAGCCCATGGGGTAATGGTTTGCAGGGGAAGCAGCCGCCTCCCTTTGGTCTCCTCTGTTTAGGGGGTACGCCATCCCCACAGCCCAGCTGTTAACCCCCAGCACCGTACGTGTGTAGAGGCTGATCCCAACATCCCCTTTTCTGTTCCCCAGGATGGGAATCCATGGCCTGGCCAAGCTTATTGCCGACGTGGCTCCTGGCGCCATCCGGGAGAACGACATCAAGTCTTACTTCGGCCGGAAGGTTGCTATAGATGCCTCCATGAGCATCTACCAGTTCCTGATCGCTGTGCGGCAGGGAGCCGAAGTCCTTCAGAATGAGGAGGGCGAGACCACGAGCCACCTGATGGGCATGTTCTACCGGACCATCCGCATGGTGGAGAACGGCATCAAGCCGGTTTACGTCTTTGATGGCAAGCCCCCGCAGCTGAAATCGGGGGAGCTGGCAAAGCGGACTGAGCGCCGGGCTGAGGCCGAGAAACACCTGCAGGAGGCTCAGGAGGCCGGAGAGGAGAACAACATTGAGAAGTACAGCAAGAGGCTGGTCAAGGTGACCCAGCAGCACACCGATGAGTGCAAGAAGTTACTAACGCTGATGGGCATCCCCTACGTGGAGGCGCCGGGGGAGGCCGAAGCCAGCTGCGCTACTTTGGTGAAGGCTGGGAAGGTCTATGCGGCTGCCACGGAAGATATGGATTGCCTGACCTTCGGCAGTCCCGTCCTGATGCGGCACCTTACTGCCAGCGAGACAAAGAAGCTGCCCATCCAGGAGTTTCACCTGAACCGTATTCTGCAGGATCTAGACCTGACCTGGGAACAGTTTGTGGATCTGTGTATCCTCCTGGGCTGCGACTACTGCGAGAGCATCCGCGGCATTGGGCCCAAGCGTGCTGTTGAGCTCATCAAGGAGCACAAAACCATTGAGAAGATCATTCAGCAGATAGACACCAAGAAGTACCCTCTGCCTGAGAACTGGTTGCACAAAGAGGCCCAGAAGCTTTTTCTAGAGCCTGATGTGGTCAACCCCGACACTGTTGAGCTGAAGTGGACCGAGCCGAATGAAGAGCAGCTTGTCCAGTTCATGTGTGGGGAGAAGCAGTTCAATGAGGAGCGGATCCGCAACGGGGTCAAGAGGCTGAGCAAAAGCCGGCAGGGCAGCACACAGGGCCGGCTGGACGACTTCTTCAAGGTGACGGGCTCCATCACGTCAGCCAAACGCAAAGAGCCGGAGACCAAGGGGTCGGCAAAGAAGAAAGCCAAGACCAACAATGCCGCAGCCACAAAGACCAAAAAGGGAAAATAGCTAGACTGGCCGACCACAAACCCCCGTGATGGGGTTCTGTGCTCAGCCAGGAATTTTAGGCTAATAACAAACTGTTGTCTTTCTGTCCTGCGTGTTAGTGCTAGGAAGGATGCTGCTAAAGTGCTTCCCAACAAGGCTAGGTTAGTGAATCGCATAAGCGTCTTCCTGCGGAGCAGTAGTAATGTATGAGGCTAGGAGAGAGCTGAAACAACCGCAGCGTGGGGGTTTGGAGCGGGGAGGAACCGGGGAGTTGCATTCAGCGGCAGCGTTCATTGGTTTGAGACTTTTGACGAGGAGGCAACCGGGACTGGAGGTGATACCCAGGCTGTGGAGTTAAAGGGAGGCACTGATCACAAACACCCTCTCTGATTTAAGAAATAAAAAGTTGGACAGCTAGAGAGCAAGAACTGGGTACAAATGATAAAAAGAGATTTCTACCTGACACAATCCATCCAAAAAGAGGGAGGTGCAAGCAGCAGAGGCTGAAGGAAAAACTGGGGAGATGTGAATGGACAGCATGCTGGAGTTGGGAAGAAGACATGAAATAATGAGGTAAACTTCTCCCTTGAACGAGGGTTGGGTATATGGTCTTCCTTCCCTTATTGCAGTCACTTTTCTTTTTTAAAAAAAAAAAAAATTGCAATCCCAATTCCAGCAGAGTTCTGGCCTACTCTTAGTGCATAAACTGAGGACAAGCTGAGCTGAGACTGCAGCTCTCCATGCCTGAACTTTGCTGCTAGGTTCTGTTTTATGTTTAAAAAGAAAAATGTCAATAAACCTAGAATGGAAGCCTGTTCACTCCCTGATTTCATGAGGCAGCCTTCCATGTTGTACACACAGAGACAGGTCCCAGACTAAGAAGAAAAAGGATAGTGCCTCTTTTTTTTTTTTCTTGTTTTATTTTATTGTGTATTTTGCATAGTCTTTTCCTCTTAACTTGTCAAAGTTATCTGCTGGGTTTGTTTTCAGAATAAAATTTATACACAACTACAATGTTTCTCATTCTCTGGAGGGGGTGGCTTAAACCTTGTTGCTGAGGGATGGGCAGGTGAAGAAAAATCCCAATTTTTAGAGGGAAACCTCTTAGTGACAACAGCCAACAAATCAAGCCCAGGCCTGAATACAGAAAATTTTGAGTTTTAATTCTGGTGTTAACAGTGGCTTTTGGATGCTTTGTAGACATCGAAGCTCTGTGGGTCAACTCTCTGCCAAGTTAGGAAATAAGAAGCTGGGCTTGTTTCACAGGAATTCCATGAACATTGCTAAAATAATGCTGGTTTTTAAGCCACCTCAGAAGTTTTCTTAAACATAGTGTGAAGAACAGCAGTGGGTGCTGTGCAGGGAACTTCCCGAGTTGAATGTCCTGCCTGGCTGCAACTTGCTGTGTGTGTGAGAAGGGGCACCCAGAGCAGAGCACCCAAAATTTACAAGTCTGCTTCTCTGATCTGGTGGTTTTCACAGGGTCTCAGCTTAATTTTAATTCCAAGCCCTAAGCTGGAGATGTTTTGGCAAGAGGAAGCCTCAGTGCTTCAAACGAGGGCAGCTGTAGCCGGCGTGCTTTGAGTTGGACAGCTTTGCTCTCCACAAGCGTCAACGCGGCTGTCACTTCTCCCATCGCATTACTTGCGGAATCTGCACCCAGAAAGCCAGGACAGTGCTACAGGGAAAAAAAAAAAAAATCAGATCTTAAAGTCCATGCAAGGGGTGATGTTTTATCACCTATTCTGCATATTTAGGTATTTAATAAGGCTTTTATCTGCAAGTATTTGTGCTCCTAACCCTGCAGCCTTGTCAGTGACAGGCTTTTTTCCTTCAGCTGGAAAAACCTGCTCAGGCAGTTTTAAGCAACTTCTAAACAACCTTTATGGTTTTTCTTTACTAATGGAGAAGTGGAGCCCAGGCCAAGCTCTCAGTGCAGTTTTCCCAGGAGGCTTTAAGGTACAACCTTGCTGGACAGGTTAGTTTGAAAGCCTGGCTCTTCTGGGATTATTTTAGTGTCCACCACATCCTGCTCCCTCTGTCCTTCCTCTTCCTCTCCTGCCTTCCTCCACCCCCATTACCTTCCATCCAGATTTACTTGGTCACCAGAGTGAGTTATCCCTGCATCGTTACAATACATAGTAGGCTATACTACTGGTACAATACAATAGATACTCTATATAGTAGGCTATGTTGTATATCGTAGGGTATATAGTAGGCTATACAGTATTATGGTCCACAGTAGCCTGCTATATGAATTTTAAATGATGAAGATATTCGTCATTTAAAATGTGTTTATTATGTGTAGAAAGCTATCAGTGAAAATTGATTGAACTGTGTTTTCCTATGGCGTTGCTGAGATCTCTATGTTACCCTTAACTGATACCCACCTGGTAGTCAGAGTGGTTCAGACACTTCACCTACTCACTTAATTATGTTACTTCATTTCAAAATGCAGTAAAGAAAGGCAAAAAAGTGGGGTTGTGTGTTCTTTTAAATGTTTCAATCTGTAATTTGTCATAACAGGAGCTGCTTAATTAAATGCTCCTATTTTATCTGAATACCTTCATTGTGACCATGTGGAAAGGTACAGTGAAGTGGTTTTGCGGCAAGGGAATGAAAGATGATTAAAAAAAATAATAATATTTGGAAGTAAGAGTCAGGAAAATGCTTCCAGCAAGGAAGTAAACTAAGCAGCAGGAAAAAGAAATTGCAAACTTGCTGTCTTCGACCTGACCCTGGTCTCCCTAACTGGTTGTAGAGTCCTTCATCCTGCCCGCTTCTTGCTGACCTGAACAGCATTTAGTGCATCACATTATTATGTATCATGTTATTACAATGCCAAAAATAGTTCAAGGCATGAGACCGGAACAATGAAACATTTCTAAGGAAGTTTAACTGCCTTTTCACATACTTTAATTTACTTAAAGGAACAATGGTAAAGCTCGCTGCCTACCATTGTCTCAAGGGATGCACACAAAGACCTTCAAATGAAAATAATTTCTCTAACGAACCTCTGGTAAAATCATAAGCATAATTACCCTGACTTCAGAAACATGGGCTGGTGTTTGTACACTTGGCTTGTGCTCTTACCCCAACGTACACGTTACGCTTTGTACCTTTGGGTTGGAAGCGCACCTCCTCTGCCTCCGCGGCTTTCCTTGGTGTGTTTTGTGCAGGGTGCAGCTGCAGCGGTGATCTCCAGGCGCAGAAGCAATCAGCTTGAGAAACCAGGTTTTTCTAACTGCAAGCTGTAAAACTGTTACGCATGCAGGGAGAGAAAGCGGTTTATGTGCACAGTTGACTTTGCTTACAGCACTCGCGCTTTCAACTACCTTAAACTGTAAAGGTTAAGTGAAGCTCTGAACTTGCACAGTCCAAACAGGAGGATAAATTCCAAACCCCGGCATCCCATTTAACACTATTTAGCACACTCCTATGGCTTCTTTCCCACCTGTGGCTCAGCACAGATGAAAACTTCCCCCCCCCCCCCCCCCCCACACAAGCATGGTAAAAAAAAAAAAAAAAGGTTAATGAGCCTTGCACAGTTAGCTGGGGGGTGGGGGGGAGGCAGGACCCAAACCCAGACTTCTTCCAGACTCTTTTAAGAGTTTCTAACAATCCCCTCTGTGGCTGGCAGGAAGCTCTTTGCTCAGCTAAGACTTAACTTCAGGGATTTTATCGGTGAGGGCCAAAGAGTGAGTAAACCCAGAAGCTGTCCCCCTGCACAAGCTCCTTCGGGACCGCGCCGTCACCCGCTCTGGTCAAAAGGCGGGTGCCACGCACCCTTGGTTCTGGCTGACGGAGCTGCTGCGTTACTCGGTCTCACTTCTGAGTGTCACATCTGCAAACTGCCGCTTCCCTCCTCCTGTAGCGTCAGAGGAACACAGCTCACATTTCTTCTTTCTGCCGTAGGACGACAGACACGTATTGTCTGCAAATCACGGAGAGATGCATCCGGATGCTGGGTAAGAATGCAGTATTAGGCAGGAAAGCGGGATTGTAGGCACAGGCTTCAAGTGTAGAGTAAGATTAAACCCCACAGCACTCAAGCTTGCAAGTTTACTGATTCAGGGCAAAAGCTCGTTAGCAAGATATACCCAAACTGTTTATTTTCCATATGTCTGAATTTCAAGACATTATCTTCAGGTTTTCTAAGTCTGTGTCACCATCTTATTGTGATAAAACCTTGGAGAAAACATTTGAAAAGCTGCTCTTCTGCCCTGAACATACAAAAACTGAGCAGGGAAGACAACTGAAAGACAAGAGCAGGACTGTGCTATGCAGCAGCACAGAAAGGAGTGTTATGCAGGGCTCAGCCCCTGAGGAAATCTTCAAGATTTTTCTCTGGGATGAATAAAAACACGCTGCAGAGCTTAGAGCAACCTTCTGCCCGTGCTGCAGTATTATTCCTCATTTGCAGGAGGCGAGAGCTTGGTTCCAGCAGGAGGGTTGGGTGGATCCATTACAGATTTTTAAGGATCTTCAAGTGTTCTCAAAAAAAGTTCTTTTAGTGGGAGGGAAAAGCAGCTGCAGCCAAAACCTAGAAATATCCTACCAGCTATTTCTGGTATGTTTGAACCTCATAAATATTTGTAAAGTGAAAACTCTGTTACAGAGACTTAAGAATCTGGGTTTGTACCAGAAAAGTGGAGCGCAGCGAGACATCTCAAATACGAGACAGCCACCCTGATGGGAACCGCTAAGCCCAAGAATGACGATTAAGTAACACATTCACTGATGCCTGGTGTGTGAGCAAAACTGCCAGGCATCGCCCACAGCATCCTTCCACATGCCAGGACAGCGTGCTGCAAGAGAAACAGCAGCACACTCTATCTCAGTAGGTCCCAACCATGCCTTTACAAAAGGTATTACAAATGTCTTTGAAAATCAGGAGACAGCTGAGCTTTGGGTCTTGATATTGCAGAGAAATAGTTTATCCTCTCTCCCTGCCTTGTAGTTCATGTTATTTTTCACTAGCAGTTGGTTGAGGGGCGGGGGGGTGTCTCACATTTTCTGTTCTAAACAAAGATCTCCATTGCTGTTCATCACACTGATATTATTGTTAATTAATGCCAGAACCACTATTTATACCAGAAACTAGTCTTTCAGGAGCATGAAGGATTCCTAACACCTGCTGTCCTCTGCTAGAAAGAGTAACTGGCACTGGAGGGGCTTGATTAGAAAAAAAAATACTGTGTGCAAGGTGTTGTGTGGTTTGAAAATGAAGGCACATTTTCCTTCTGCTACATGGAGCTTTCTGATAAGTGATTTTTTTTTTTTTCCCCCCCGCCTTACCTCCTGGATTGCCATGAATACAGCTTTCTATTGCATACATAACACATTATGGACAATTCATTTCTTAGTCTCACAGTTATGAAGAGCAGCCTGAAAATGCCTGCCTTCCTTACCTCGAGTGGAGAAAAACATGTAAGTAGTAGTTGAGCTGGAGCAGATACAAAAATTAAATGTAATAAACCCCTGTCTCACTGTGATTTGCTGCACTGGGGGGGGGACATTTCCCTCTGCGCTGGAACGTGACAACATTATCAACAGAAATGTGGCAGCTCAGCCTATTCTTGCCATCTAGCAGAGGAGTTTCTGTCCCAGGCTGCCGAGTGACCCTCCCGAGTCTCTGGTAACTCGCTTGCGGAGTTGGTGTGAGCAGCCGGGGATCCAGCAAAGCTGATCCAAGAGGGCACGGGGGATTTGGGGCTTCCCAGGGTTGTCTTTTCATGGGGAAAATAAAATACGTTGCCCCTTTTCAGTCTCCTAATGAAAGGAGATGAAGCTTGCAAATTCTTCACCCCTTCTCCAGTTTTCAAATCATTCAATATTGGGGTTTATCTTTTTTTTTTTTTTTTTAAAAAAGAACAAACTAAATTTTTTCATTCAGCCTCATGATTAAAGAGAGGAAGGACAAAAGGCAATTTCTGAACGAGTTGCTCTGCCTGTGAGGGTTTGCAGAGAACCTAAGCGCAGTTAGATGTTATCTCTCAAGTATCCAAAGCTTTGTAGTTTTAACAAATAGCCTAATAAAGTACTTGCTGATAGCAGCATCATGTGCAAGCCATACCATTGCTCCTTCCTATTTCACTCTCTTCCCCCTCCTGCCAGCAGGCATGCTGCTATGAGGTACAGTAATACGGCTCAAGGCAATCACACCGCTGTGACCCAGTTCGTCCTACTAGGATTGACAAGGGAGCCCAAGCTGCAGACTCCTCTCTTCATGGTCTTCTTAATGATTTATCTCATCACCCTGATGGGCAATCTTGGGCTGATCACATTGATCGAGACAAACCCCCGGCTGCACACTCCCATGTACTTCTTCCTCCGCAATCTGTCTGTTGTTGATCTTTGCTACTCCTCCATCTTTTCTCCAAAGCTGCTTATTGGTTTCTTGGTGGAAAAGAAAACCATTTCTTACTCTGCCTGCTTTGTCCAGCATTTCTTTTTCCTTATGTTTGTGACCACAGAGGTGCTCTTGCTGGCTGTGATGGCATACGACCGCTACGTAGCCATTTGCAACCCGCTGCTCTACACTATTTCTATGCCCAAGAGGGTCTGCGTTCAGCTGGTGGCCGGGTCATACATCGGGGGGACTTTGAACTCACTAATCCAAACGTGTTGCTTGCTGCCCTTGTCTTTTTGTGGACCCAACGTGATCAACCATTACTTCTGTGACACTAACCCTCTGCTGAAACTCACCTGCTCTGATGACCACCTCAATGAGCTTTTGCTTGTAACCTTCAACGGGGCCATTTCCATGTCTGTGCTCTTCATCATCGTCGTCTCATACATGTACATCCTCATTTCCATCCTGAGGATTAGGTCTGTCGAAGGAAGGCAGAAAGCCTTCTCCACCTGTGCCTCTCACCTCCTGACCGTCACCTTGTTCTACGTGCCCGCGGGGCTGAGCCACATGCAGCCAGCCTCCAAGTACTCGCTGGAGATGGAGAAAGTCACCGCCGTGTTTTATACCCTGGTCGTCCCTATGCTCAACCCTCTGATCTACAGCTTGAGGAACAAGGAGGTCAAGGATGCGCTTAGAAAAGCGAGTGCAAATAACATTTTGGGGAGTTGCCTGCTGACCAAAGTGACCCCAAGCAGTTGATAAAATACCTGCTGCTTCCCTTTTTAAGTAGTCGTATGCCAGCTGTCTGGAGGAGTAAGGAACCACATATATTTACAGAAGCAGGTACAGCAAATTTTAAGTGTGCTTTAAAATCTGCAGAGACTCAATGTTACCAAGCATCCTCTCATTACGGGCCTCTGATAACCATTTCCTTGTCATCTCTTAGGTTTTTTTTTTTCTTTTTCTTTCTGTGAAATTATGTAATATCATGGGAAGTAGGAAATATAAGCTCATAAGGAGTTTCCCCTCTTAAGCTTAGCTTCTTAAGAAGTTGCACTGATTGAAGCAGTGATTTCTCCAGAGGCAAGTTCAAGGACTGGTGGCTTTTGGGGAGGTATATCAAAAAAACAACCCCAAACCTCACACACCTCACTTTAGGCTAACTACAAGCAAAAAAAAAAAAAAAAAAAAAAAAATCTCATTTGCTTCCAGGGGGATGTGCCATGGAAATTAAGGAAAGGGAGCAGAAGCAGAGACCACTGACCTGCCAGGGAAGGAGAGCAGTAAGTGCTGTGGTCTAGCATCAGGAAGATGCTAAACGGTTGAGTGAGCAGAACATCACAGCCTGGAGGCAGCATAACTGTGTCTGTGCTGAAAAACCTCCGCTGCTTTGCCTCCAGACCTGGCAGGGACTTCCACCCAAGCAGCTAGGATGTTTTCCTGCTGCACTCCCAGGCATCTTCATCCCTGGGGAATGAAAGCTCTGGCTCGTCTTTGCCTATACCCAGCAGCGTAGCAGTGCTCTCAGCCACCCGTGTGGATCTCATCCTATACCTTGCTTCCTACAGCTGCAAGACATCTAACTCAACCAGATTTGCTCTATGGGAGAGAAGTGGGCTTCAGCTGACCTGCATCTTACATCTGCTTTAGGAGGAGAAGCAGCAGCACCTGGGAGTGGTACTTCCCCCTATTGGCAAGGAGTTTAGCATGATTGAATGTAACTAGCTAGGGAGAAGTTTTTTTTTTTTCCCCCTATTTTCTTGTCACAGGGCTGTTGGAAGTGACATTTCCTCCCAGCCAGCTCTTCCCCAGGACAGCTGCATAGCTGAGAAGGTACCACCGAGGGGTGCTGCAGAATCTCATGCTCTCCAAAGCAGAGACAACTGACTGCGACCTGTTAAGAGACCTTGAGCAATAAGAGCTGGGATGCCAGGTCTCCACAGAGAGAAGAGCGGGGAGTCATCTGTCGCTTAGTGTCAACTTGCACATAGCTGCACTGAGTTAGTCCAGACATTGGGTTTTTTTTTTTTTTCAAAGCTAAAGTAAAAGATAAATAATCCTAGCATGATTTCTTTTAGATGGCCATAGAAATCATGATCTAAGCACACCTGCTATATTATTATACCAATAATCCAAGCTGGGTTTTGCACAGATGTAAGAGTCTACATTATGGATACCTAATACAGAGCAAAATAAAATCCACCCGGAGCTGAGCAGGGGTCATTTTTCTCAAGAGACAGCCACAGAAAGAGTGTGGGGGAGGAGATCTTTATAACACTTACCTTTCATAACAGCTTGCTTTATCCTCAGCTTGGACTCCAGAGGGTTTTGCTTTGCATTAAGAGTTATTTGTGCTATTTGCATAATGCAGTGTGGCTCAGGGAGCAGCGAGAACCAGTTATTCCACTGGGAGCTGAAGGTGGCTACAATGCAGGATGGGCAATAGCCTCACCTGCAGGGCACAGTCCCACAGCACCCACTGATGGCCTGGAGGAAACCAAAGGCCAAATTCAAGCCAGGAAAGCTGAAGACCAGGACCGAGCACAGCTCTTGAAAGTAGTTGAAGACCCGGGGCTGAGATTAAATAGTGCCAAAGCCCTGGGCAGAGGGTGTGGATGGGGGCCCCAGGTGATGCTGGCCATGGCAATTATGGTGGTTCACTCCCTGCTGTCTCAGGGAGAGAGGAACGGGTTTTTTCCCCACCCAGTGCCCTAAACACAGCTACAGCACCGTATCCAGCCCTCTCTGATGTATTCCTATGTGCAGAGGATGGAAGCACGGAGCAGAAAGGAGCGTAGACATCCTTTGCTGCATGTTAATGATTTTTGTCCCTCCTGTTGAGTCACAAGAATAAGGCACTTGAGACGTCACTTTGTTTCTCAGGGAAATTGTCCAAATGCCTCTATTTTTCTTGAAAACTCCATCAGAAACTTTGTTAAAAGCTTTATAGCACTTCACGCCAGCTTAAAGCTGGTTTTAACTGGTTGCCATTGCATTTATTCATTATTCATTACAGTTCTTTTAGGAAGACCATGGTTTACAAAGATGCTTATTTTAAAACATAAAATTTATTCACTTTGTCATTATACAGGCTACATGTTCTTCCAAAAATCGTACAGTTCATTAAACATAAAAGATGTGTCTCAATTAAATATTAAAAAAAACTTTGTCTACTGTTTTCTTTAGAGCATCTTCCACCTCAGCCATGCGATGACACACAGAAGAGTCATAACTCAGTCAAACTGCCACACAAAGCATGGATCTGTTACTGATCATCCAAAAAGGAAAACATTAGTAGATGTAAAGACAACACATCCCAAGAAGAATTTGGTTCGGACACACTTCAGGCAATGTGTTAACATATATGTGCCTGTAAGTCATCAGCACAGCTCCGGGTCCCCGGAGCCAACACCATGGCTTTGTGCTTTCTGCTGGACCTTCCATACATTGGTCAGACATCGCATCTGAGGTCACAGCTGGAACTTCACCTGGATGGTCACATCCCACCCTGAGGGTCTGGGCTGCATTGCAGCTCTCCATGTATCACTGATTTAAACAGATCCTCAGTTCTTTAAGCTCATTTGGGAAAAATGATCATCAAGCAGGCAATGGAAATATTAGTAATTGTTTATCTCCAATTTGAGCATCCTTTTTGTGGGCAATATTTTCAATTAACACAATTTAGACACAAACCACCATGGTACTGTTTCAGTTTTCCTAGGAAAGCGCTGACAATTGCTCCGCTTAATTATTGAAGGCTCACACCACGATGAAAATAAAATGCCGTTGTTTAAGAGAACAATTTGTTATGCTCGTTGTCCATACCCTGTACTTGCTGTGTGATCTCCTTGTCTGTAAGCAGACCAATAATGACCGATAACACATATTCTTTCATTAGTCCTTCATTCTTCCAAACTATCGAAGATCTGCAAATGCGTTTTCAAAGCCTGGATAGACGCGGCACCAGCTTTTGCACCCACAGCCTCCTCAGGGCCCCCTTCACCTCCTTGTTCCTCAGGCTGTAGATGAGGGGGTTGAGGGTGGGGGTCAGGACGGTGTAACACATTGAAACCAGCTTTGCCTGATCCCGCGAGCAAGCCTTGCAAGGCTGGAGGTAGGTGAGCATCCCCGGAGTGTAGAAGATGGTGATGGCAGCCAGGTGGGAGGTGCAGGTAGAGAAAGCTTTAAGTCTCCTCCTGGCCAAAGGGATCCGCAGGACGGTGCAGAGGATGTAAGTGTAGGACACCAGGATCATCAGGACAGAGCCCACGGTGATAAGCCCAGCACTGGAAACCTGCAAGATCTTGTTTGCGCGGGCGTCAGAGCAGGAGAGCTGCAGGAGGGTGGGCAGCTCGCAGAAGAAGTGGTTGATGCTCCTGGCTCGGCAGAAGGACAACCTCCCCGCCGGGACGGTGTGCACCAGGGAGGTGAGGAAGCCAGCGGCGTACACCAGCACCATCATGCCGTAGCAACGCGCCCTGGACATGGTGGTGGTGTAAAGCAGGGGCTTGCACACGGCCGCGTATCGGTCGTAAGCCATCACCCCCAGGAGGAAGCACTCACAGATGATCAGAGCAAGGAAAAAATACATCTGGGTGAAGCAACCCAAAAAAGAGATGTGGCTTCTCCCCACCAGGAAGGTCGCCAGCGCTTTTGGGATGATAGCGGAGGAAAGGCAAAAATCTATGAAAGATAAGTGGGTCAGGAAGAAATACATGGGGGTGTGGAGCTGGGGGGTGGCATTGATTAGCAGGATCATCATCAGGTTCCCCAGCACCATGAAAACATACAGGAATAAGAAAATTGTGAATATGGTGGTTTGTAGCTCTGGGGCATCAGAGAAGCCCAAGAGGATGAAGCCGGACAAAACAGTGAGGTTTTCTCCATCTATCATTTGCACAAGTTAGATGAATTTGCATAGAAATAAAATGAGTCAGTGAAATAAATCCCTAGGAGAGAAATACCGTGAAATCATTGCAGTTTAATCCACAAAGTAAATGCAATAGGAAATGGTGCATTCTTTTAGAAAAATACAAGGCAACTGTATTTCTGCCTTTAGCCCAAGCTTTGAAGTCAAACAGGTGAAGGAGCTAATTACAGTCAGACATTAAAAGAGAACAATTCTGCAATGATTTATAGACACTGTGCTAATGATGCGCTAAGAAACATCAAAGTATTTATCTCAGCGTAAAAAAATGAAGTCAAATAAACACATTCCAAAATGTAGAAAACAGAGAAGATTCATATTCGCACCACTGATTTCTGGAAATGCCAAGGATTTTTTTTTTTTTCTCTCTCTCTGCTGTTTTTTCAGACTGGGTCAGTGCTCTTCTGTGGCCTCATTAGTTCTGGTGCAGCCTTTTCATCATGAAACAAAGCCGTGCACTTGAAGTTTTTGGTTTGGTTTGGTTTTAATTTCTAAATTTATCTGCTTTTGAAGAAAAACCCCTGCGTCTGCTGAGTGGGGGGGTGGAGCAGTGGTATTGTCTCCAGCACAGCTTTGCTCTGATTGCAGTGAGCTTTCTATGACCGACTCAAATATCCACGTAACGGTGTTAAAATATAGTATATATAAACCCAACTTTTTAAAGCTTCAGCTTGGATACTCCCATCTCCCCCATTCAGCCCCTCTGCAGATGAATTATCTGATGGAAGATCTATCTACAGATGTCTACATATCCGCTGAAGTGTCCCTAGATCAGTTGTAGATGGGGTCAGGAGCGTGGGGTTTTTTGAAGCAAACCTCCTAACCCCTGCTAGGGCACTTGGGTTCACGCCGTGGATGCTCTTGGAGAGCACGGATGGAATTCCTTTAGATGCAGCTCCACGAGTACATCGCGGCCACAAAACAGCATCCAATCCCCCAGAATGGGCTGAATTAAAAACCTGCTGAAGGCTGCAGTGAGTGCAGGAGGGTGATTAAGTTCCAGCGCCGCTCATTTCTCTCTACAGACCTCAGATCTTCTTGGTCAACATCGCTTGGTAATGGAGATGTAGCTCTGTCTGGACGATTCGTACCCTTGAAGCATGTCTCTCTATTGACAACAATTTCATCACTGGGATTAAATTGATTGTGACCTAGAGGTGCACGTTTCCATCCCATAAAGGCAACCTGTGGTGAGCAGCTCATATGTGAACCTGCAGCCCTGGAGAGGACAATCATATCTTAAAGAGATTCAAGGTTAAAAACATGCTAAATATTAAAAAATATTTGAATATCAAATAAATTGTTTTAAGTAATAAAAATACTTAAAATCTTGCCAAGTACAGATGGAGCTACTCCTGAGCCTGAGCCCGTGCTGCAGGACTTCACAGAGCAGATGCTTTTATTCTGAATTTTCTTCTCATCTCAAAAGGAGTGTGGGAAGCTTCAGTCATATGAACAAAACAGAAACCTTAATTAGGCCTTTTTTCTTTTTTTAGGTTTGCCAATTGATCATCAAAATGCAGAAATTAAAAAGAAAAAAATTACATAAATATTACTGTAACATGAACTTTAAAAAAGTAACCTGCTCCTCCTAACCTTAGTACACCAAGTCCAGCTCCCACAAAAAGGGACTGGTGCATGTTTTTCAGGTGCTAATCAATACTAATGTCTTTTTTGCAATATGAAGTATACAAACAGCAAAAGAGATAAATCGGTCAAGTCACACTGGAAGCAAAGTGTTGTCAAATGTGTTACGGGTTAAGGGATAACGGAGGGAGCAGCAAAGCACCGGGCTGAGTCTTCTTGTACCATTTGCACTTGAAAACGCTTTCAAGCACGCGAGAGGCAGCACGACAAGGGTCACCAACGGGAAACGCCGAACCCTTTTTTACCTGCTGGGTTAAAAGGAAAGGTGTTGGTGTATGTGGTGCCTGCAGCTCCTCAAGCAGTCCATCCGATGGGTCGAAGCTGCAGCAGGAGATGAGATGCTTGTGGGTGGGCGGGGGTGGGGGGGCAGGATCGCCCAGGCTGGCTGGCAGAGGGGTTTTATCCCAGATGAAGCATTACCTCAGATGTTTGTGCAAGCCACTCTCCCTCAGGGACCCTCCTCCAGCTGATAATTATTTTGACCTGCTCAGCAAAAGCCCCTTTCGATCCCTCCCCCCCTCCAAAACCTTTCCGCCTGCGCTATCACCTCCACGACCAGCTCTCCTGTAGAGACCTACCCAGGCTGCCCATGCCACTACCTGGGTTTGCAGAAAGACAAGTCCAGGGCAGTTTGCTTTTTATTTATCCAACTATCCCAAACTTCTCCCTTTCAGTCTTTCCCTGAGGAAGCCCTTTACTACCAACAGGGAAAGCTGATGGATCAGCTCATGTTGCACTGAAGGGTGCTGAAAACAAACCTAACGGAGCATCCACTGTATGAATGGGTTGAGTGTGGCCATGGGGAAGCCTCTCCAGCAGATATATTTATTTCCAGACACTTTACTGGTGACTGCACAACCGTTTGCTCAAAAGCATTGTTTTACACAGCTGCTTTGAGGTTATAACAGAATTAACTCAGCTTTACCAGTTTTATTCTGATGAATCCCAAGTGCCAATGTTTCCTGAAAGCTTCTGCTAGATGGAGACATTATAAAACCCCTAGTACAAATATTAAATGATAACTTTGTCCCAGACATTTAGAAAACACAAAGGATGGTGCAGATGGAAGAGAATACCAAGCTATGAAAGTGTGGGGAAACAAGATGGAGATGGCTTTAGATGTTTTTAATGTAAATTTGTTTTTCCTGCTGGAAGGCACCAGACTATTAGTCCTAGAGCTGCACTGGAGACGGGTGGAAAAGGATTTCCCCGTGGTTTTTAATTTCTTTCTTCCCCATTTGGTACTGGGTGAAAACCAAGGCTTGTGAAGTGGGAAAACAACATAATAGGGGGTGAAAATAACCCTCACTCAACTTTAGGACAAAAAAAAATAGAGATTTCAAAGATTATTTTAAAAACATACATGGAAGGCTAAATAATCCACTAAGAAAACCTGCCTGGGCAGGGTGCGTGTCTGCAGGGTGAATAACGCAGCTTGGAGTCCCAGAGCTGGACAGCTTGGTACTGCACTTGCTCCATCTCCATCATAAGGCGACCCCAGGCCACCAGCACCTTGGCTGTTTGGGGGAAAGGAAGACCTAAAATCCTCCCTCCCACCAGCATTCTGGCTCTTTACATGCCCAGTTAAATTCACAGCAGAGCAGAGGCCCAAATATGACTTGTCCCCATTTACTGTGAGTGCTTTGATGACCGGAGGCCCAAATATGACTTGTCCCCATTTACTGTGAGTGCTTTGATGACCGACACACCATCACAATGTTATTTCACTCAAGCTCACTTTGTGGTCTGGAGCTAAAGCTCCTGGGGAAATCAACTGACATCCTCCTAATATCAGGAACATCACCAGAGGACATTCATGAATACAAAACATGAGAGATCAGACACCAGCTGCTTTGATATCAGCAGGGCAGAGCCAGCACCTGCATTCTCCCTTTTGCTCTCTGAAGCCTGAAATGAAGTTGGTTATTATTTGTTAATAGTATTTAAATAATAAATAATATTTATTTCAAGTAATTTTTAAATAACATTTACATTGGATAATAGCTTTCTGCCCAATACATGGTCGCTGTCAGGTCTCAGGCTACAGCCGGGGAAAGTCCCGTCCATCCTAGTGCAGCACATCATAGCCTTGGTTCAAGGAGAAACGTGTTTTCCAGGTGTCCTGCTTCCAGGTGCATTTAGTCCCGGCTTCTAGAAGGTGCGATAGCTAACCATCCTCACCATATCAAGGCAGCCCTCTCCTTTCAGCTGACCGGGAACCATGCATGGACAAGGAGAAGAGGACTCTAACTTTTGCTTTCCTCATGGCATTCTTCAGGTCCGTGTTTCTTAGGCTGTAGATGAGCGGGTTCAGCATGGGGACTACGATGGAGTACAGCATGGAGACCACCTCACCATGCTCCAAGGAGTGTCTGGAGCTGGGGCGCAGGTACGTGAAGAGGGAGCTGCCGTAGTACAAAGCGATGGAGACCAAGTGGGAGGCACAGGTGGAGAAGGCTTTGTGCCGACCGGCCATGGAGCGGATCCGCAAGACAGTGGAGAGGACTGACAAGTAGGAGACTAGGATGAAGATTGTGGTGCTTAGCACGTTGAACCCCACCACGGCAGAAACCATCACCTCATTGACATGTGTGTCAGAGCAGGAGAGGGCTAGCAGCGGCGGCCCATCACAGAAGAAATGGTTGATCCTCTTGGACCGGCAGAATGGGAGACGAAATATGGAAATCGTGTGTATGGTGGAGCTGATCACCCCAGCTAAGTAGGCACCAGCCAACATCCCGACACAAAGCTTCTGGGACATGACCACAGAGTAGAGCAGGGGGTTACAAATGGCCATGTAGCGATCATAAGCCATGGCAGCCAGCACATAGCACTCGGTGGTGGCACAGGTTGCAAAGGAGAAGAGCTGAGTGGCACACCTAACGAAGGAAATAACCTTCTCCACTAAAAAACTCAGCAAGGTTTGAGGTATGATGGTAGAGGAGTAGCAGATGTCCAGGAGAGACAAGTGGCTCAGAAAGAAGTACATGGGGGTGTGCAGGCATGAATCAGTTCTGGTTAATATAATTACTCCCAGATTTCCTATTAGAGTGACCACATAGATGGCAAGGAGTAAGACAAAGTAGGTCACCTGCAGGTCTTCTCGGTTTGTGAAGCCCAGGAGAACAAACTCAGATGCAAATGTATCATTATCTTCAACCATATTGAATATACGAGCAGTTCAGCTGCTTTATGTCTTTCAAATAGAAATGCTTAACAGGCCCAAATCTGTTAAGAATGTCAATTTTTATCTATCAATCTGTTATACCACTTTAAGTCAATATAAGGTAAACCTCAAGTTCCCAAGGTCAGTCTCCCCGTTCAGGCTTAGCTAAACACATACAACCACCAGCAACAGACTCGGAAGTGGGTGGGTATTTTAAGGCAAGGAAGGAGGGCAATACTGTACCAGAATAAAGGATAAATAAATTGCAGAGCTTTCTCATAGTTCCTCTCAAGCCATTTCCACATGGAAGTCCATGATTTTCACAATAACTGCTGAGAAAATGAAATAATTTCTCATCTTTTGAGTGCTCCCAGTCCAGTGTGAGTACAGGAGGAATAAATATCTGTTCCCTGTGTCCCAGGAAGGCTTCTTCTAGGTGAAAACACTAGAAAATGCGACTTTCCTTAGCGTAATTTTTCCTCGCGTGCAGATGGTGCAGTAATAAGAGCCAGGATTTGTCTCGCCTCACTTTAGACGTGATGCCTAACTTGGAGATAAAAGATAAATTCAGGCTTGCCCTCTCTGCTCACCAGGGAGAAATCAGCAGCTCCTAAAATCACACTCTACGACAGATAGAATAAATAAACATTGATTTTTCCTGGATAACATCAATCATCGCTTGACAGAGTTACACCAGAGAGTAAAGCAAGAGTGCACGCTGCCTGGCATCTGACAAATAGATCCAAACTTAAAAGTCATAATTATTTGATGACCCTTTGCTGCAGGGGTGAGGTTCACCTCCAGATCCAGACATCTCATTTTAGATGTCCTGTGAGCAACATGTCTGCTCTTCTGGTGTTATTAATGGGGATTTAGAGCTGCTTTTCACGGCCCACGTAGAGACGCCGGAGGCAAAGCAGTGTCTGAGACATCCACACAGTGCTGGAAGATGTGTTACAAATAATGAAAATCGAGCTGTTTGGGTCTGGAGCTGAATCCTCCCCCAGAGGCAGCATCCACCTGCCTAGATGCAGACAACTACGGCCATTGGAGAATTGACCTGAATTCCACAATTAACTACGGCTTGCCCCCACTTTTTCCTACTTGACAAGCCAACTGCTTTGTGTGGAGCGATCCGAGATGTAGATATGAAACCCTGGAGGTGTATAAGGCTTGTGCCATGCACAATACTGCCCACCAAGAACCCTATCTCCCTGCAGCTTGAAGACACTAACTGGAGCGGAGATATATTAAATTAAAAACCCATACCTTGCTGCCTCAGATTCAATATTATCCATGCTGACAGGCAGGTGGTTGGTCCACACTCTGCTGAATAGCTTCAGAATATTTATCCTTGTCCTCCTGGGGAAAGGACTTCCATTTGTGGCACCTGCTTTCCTACACAAATTTCGGTAAGATCTTGCATCTCTTGGGCAAGCCAGCACAAGGTTTTTTTTTTTCAACAAGCTGCCCTAGGACTCACAGAGCAGCCTGTCGTTAGTGTTTTCCCAAGATTTAACTCATTACATTATAGGCAGGAGAAAGACCAGCCGCTGCTGAGACCCTACAGCCGAGCTAAAATACACTGTTCGGCTAGCTGGTGTTTTAAGAGTCTTACAGCCCAAACTCTCTAGTGAACGCAGAAAAAAAACTCGTTAACAGGATGGTTTAAACTGGGAAGCGAAAGCATCCTGTGCTCATGCCTCCAGCATCCCTCTGGCTTCTCCGGGTGACCGTTTCTGCTGCCCTGTGGCAGAGTGGTGGGGGGGTGGGGGACAGTCTGCCACAAGTCCTGGGGATCCCACGGATGCCATGGGACAAAGCGGGCTATTTTTCCACAGCGGGGATTTCTTCCACTTTGCTCTCGGGTCCGGTTGAAATGGTTTTTTTTATACTCACAGCTGCTCCCCACTCCAGCTGGAAAGGTACACCATGTCCTCTCCCATGCACCATCGATCCGTGCTTCCAGAGCTTTGCCCTTCGCAGTATTCACAGAGCCGGGGTAAAACAAGTTGGGCAATTACGGATTAACCTCCAGGGAGGTGTCAGACCAAGGGAGGGTCAGCCCCTGCCGAGCCCAGGGGGGTCCCAAAATCCTCCGCTGCCAGGTCAAGGTATAGCCAAATGGGTTTTAAGATTAATGGCACCAGAAGGTTGTCTTCGAACAATACTGGCTCAAAAACGTCGCCTTTAATAGTTTCACACATCCTAAAAGAATCCCAAAAGGTAGTTTATTGCGATATCTCTGTGTAGTGTGCGACATCTGTATTCAGAAGCCTCTTTTTTTTTTTTTTCTATGGAGTGGCTCATGTTGGAAGCATTCAACCCTCAGTGCGGACTGTGTGTGATGAGAAATCCAGCACTCCCTTTTTTCAGTTTGTGCTGATGTTTAGATGAAAAAAGAAAAAACCTTATTTTTCATTTTGATGCATCCGCCTTTATTTTCCAATCCAAAACTCTTCCTATGCTTTGCTCCCAAAGATGAGAGGGGGGCTGCACCGGCTGCTGTGCTTTCCAGGAAAGGACAAAAGTCACCTCTTCATCTGCTCCAGAAAAATACCTCGTAAGGAATGACCCCGGTTTTATCCACCTAGCACTCAGAGTTTCAGAGACAAGGGCGGGTTTCTTCCCTGTGAAGCCCACCGGGATGAATCCACCCCGCTGACCCAGGAACCGGGTAACTATATAGGCAGCTTCATCCATTTAATTCAGCATCTGAGAGCACTGAGGGCAGCTGCTCACCTGGGATTATTTGGGTAGTGATGGATGCAATTTACAGAAGTCAACAAGAAAAAATTAAATCCTTCACCTACATGGGAGAAGAGTTCAGATCTCTCTATGTATTTTCATTTGCCTTTATTATAAAATTTGGGATAGCTTTGTCAGGAGGAAAGATGTGCTGTAGGGACCCTTCCTGACACTGATCTATAGAAAACAACTGGTGTAGGAGGTAATAATTTAAAATACCAGGAATTATCATTTCAAGTTGAGTATGGTTAGCCCAGACTATTTAAGAGAAAAATAATTCATGGGGCAGAGTGAATTTGATAATCTAGATGTCATACAACCTGAAGCCTCACCCAAGTATTGTATATAAAAAAAAAATAAAATATGTGGTTTAAAACATCATTTCTGAAGAAAAGTTCCCTTCTCTCAGTTCTGTGAAGGGAACTTGTTCAAACATCCAACATGGCCCGTTCATTTTTAATAGGGTCAGGAGCTGTCCTAAACGGGATCAGCCAACTGTAGAGGCGAGATGATGATCTTGTTTTATTTATCTGCTATTTCTCGGTTTCCTGAACAAGCCACTTAGCTTCCCCAGGCTTACTACCACATTAGGAAAAGAAGTTTTTATCTAAAGTAAAAAGGAGCACATACTTCCAACAATGTCCAATAGATGGGGACGATGTATAAGAAATCCTGATAAGTATTTTTCTAGCCACTTACTTTTTTTACCTGAAAGGGACTGTTATGGCCATTTTGCATCTCTTGGGGCTGACAACAAAGCACAACGGTACATAGAAGGAACAAAAATGGGTCGGTCCCATACAAACAGGAATGGATTTTATTCAGAAGTAGATGAAATGCAACTTTTGAGAAGGAAAGGGGCAGCTAAAGAACAGGTATATTTGTACACTGCCGTGCCCTGCCAGCACCTGCAAGAACCAGCTTCAGGCTGGTAAGTTCAATATCAAAAAATAATAATGATAATAATAATTAAAAAAAGTTCTAGGTGCTGACCAGGGTCACATCACTGTTTGGGTTCTTTTCCACTGTGTTAGAGAGTATTTTCCCCCCTGTTGACAGTACAGCTCAGATCAAGTGACTGCAGGTGGAAAATCCTCATCCAGGACCCAGCCAAACCTTCTCCATCCTAGACAATCATCTCCAAATCCCCTCCCAGAGGAGCTTGTTAAGATGATTTGATCAGGGACACCTCTTACCTTTGAGTGATGAACTGCTACAGAAATAGAAAAGATTTTTGGGTGGGTGGAAAATATGGTGGTTACTGTTGCCCCTGGTGGCATTGCATTTTCACAGCAAGTACACGTTTCTATGCAGAATACGATGAAAAGGGGAGCTGCAATTTCTGGCAGGAGTTGCTTCTTGCATAAGAAATAAAGACTGGGTTGGGGGGTTTTTTATTACCTTTTGTTTTTGTTTCAGGGTGTTTGGTTTTTTCTTTTTTTCTGTTTGTTGGGTTTTGGTTGGGTTTTTTTCATTCCTTTTCTCCACCGCCGCATGCCAAAGTGTGAATCTCTGGATGCAAACTCTACTGATAATATTATTGTCTTTGTTTTTAACAAACCACTGTGGGCATAAATTAGAAAAACTAATTAGAGCTTTGTTTCAAGGCTTTGAAAGGCTGAAATTGGCAGGGAGGGGGGTGGAATGAAAGGACAAAGGTGTATGGTTGCCTAAAAAGAAGTGACAAAGATCAATTTAACCCTGCAATTTAACTCAGCAGCATGTTTCAAACACAGACCTTTAAGAATTTAAGAATTTATATTTAATTCCCTTGGCTTATGCACAATATTCCATTACCCTCTAACTGCATTAAAAGTTCAGAGTTTATCCATTTAGATCTTGTGTTTCCATCCTTCCTAGGAAGAGCTTTCCACAGGAGCTGCCTCCCCAACCCAGCCCATAAATAACTGAGACCCCAGCTAAACTGAGGCTAGGGAGTGACAAGAAAAGTCAGTAATGTGCGTGTTGGCATACACATTTAACACAAGAATATATTGCATTGTATATAAATATATAGTATAATGTACATTTAATATCATATTTTTATATATATACACACACATATATGTATATATGTGTATAACTTGCCATTCATAGGACCAGAGACGTCCTAGATGTCCCTTCTGATCAAAAATTATTCTATGTCCCACTCAAAGCAGAGGTGACTTCACAGCCACATCAGGTTGCTCATGGCCTCGTCCAGGCAACTTTTGAATACCTCCATGGATGAAGGCTCCACAGCCTCTGGGACAAATCCCCATGTTACCCACATTCCTGTATCAGGTTTTAATGAGAGGGTTCAGAGCCTGACTGTGATTCTTTCTGCTGTTCTCCTCAGAGCATTCTTCACCTCCTTGTTCCGCAGGCTGTAGATGAGAGGGTTCAGCATGGGGATCACCACCGTGTAGAAGACAGAGACTACTTTGTCGGTGTTCAGGGAGTAACTAGAGCTGGGGCGTAAATACATGAAGATTGTTGTCCCATACAACATGGTCACTGCTGTCAAGTGGGACACGCAGGTGGAGAAGGCTTTTTGCCTGCCTTCAGCTGAACGGATCCTCAGGACGGCAACGGAGATGAAGATGTAGGAGACCACAATGGTGGAGATGGTGCTGAGCTCAATGATGCCGGCCAAGGAGAAGAGGATCATCTCGTTGATGTACGTGCTGGCACAGGACAGAGCCAGGAGTGGGGGAACATCGCAGAAAAAGTGGTTGATGACATTGGAGCTGCAGAAGGGCAATCTGATGATGAAGGTCATCTGTATGATGGAGTTCAGGACACCCCCGATGTAGGACCCCACCACCAGCCACACGCACAACCTCCGAGTCATAACAGAGGAATAGAGCAGGGGGTTACAGATGGCCACGTACCGGTCGTACGCCATGATGGCCAGCAGAAAACACTCGGTCGTCACAAAGACGATGTAGAAGAAAGCTTGGCCCATGCAGCCCACGAAGGAAATGGTCTTCCTCTCCAATAGGAAGTTCACCAAGGTCCTGGGGGCAATCACAGAGGAGAAGCAGATGTCAACAATGGAGAGGCTGCCAAGGAAGAAGTACATGGATGTGTGGAGCCGTGGGTCACCTCGGATGACTACAATTATCCCCACATTGCCCAAAAGTGTGATGGTGTAGATGAGCAGCAGCAGCACAAAGAGGGCTGCCTTCATCTCCGCTTGGTCACTCAGGCCCTCGAGAATGAACTCTGCCACCGAGGTGTGATTCTGCTCTGCCATTCAGGGTGCCGTGCCTCCTGAGGAAGGAGAGAGCCTGAAAACATAGGACAGTAGAAACCATGCCTTTATTTATTTGAACTGAAACGGGATGACTTGATACATTACACCCTGTGCAGCCAGGGCACCCAGACCATTCATTTCTAGGGAGCTAGTGGGATGGACTACACGGCCCTGAGCTTGTCCTCCTTTACAGTCCAAGGGAAGCAGAGGGCCCTTCTGAAGGGAGAGCATCCCAGCTTTCCCAAACACCTTCCCCACCTTCACCGAGTCACTGAGGAGGGTCTCTCGCTTTCCCACTGTGGGCAGACCTTCGGGCAGGTTCATTTGTACTGTAGAATCCCATTTTGGTACCTACAATTTGACAAGATGGATGGATATAGCAGCAGATAGTGGTTCAGGTGACAGACCAAAGCATCAGCTCTGCCCTTGACTTCCTGTAATTAAATTTTTCTCCACATTTGTTTCCCTTCCTCCCCATTTCAAACCCATCATGTTAAGGTGCCCAGAACAAGACAGCTCTGATTTTGGCAGTGGCTTCTGGCTGTAATTGTAAGCTTGGAGTAAGAGTAAAAATACTGTATCTTCCCTTGGTTGGTTTTGGAAAAGACACTAAGGTGAAGAAAAAAACCCGGTCTTTAATTTGTTGGAAAGTAGGGAGGGAGAGACAAAGGGGGTGATGCATGATCCCCAACTCATCCAGGACATGAGGAGTTTAATACTACACTCTCAGAAGCCTTAGGAAGATGAAGCCAGCGAGACTATGAGCAAAATTTGGGTCTGAAGCTGTTATTTTGAACTGGGATAAACACCAAACTTTTCCTTTGTACAATTTTGAGAATATACAATTAAGAGACTAAACGCCATAAAATCTGTCTTGATTTCCCCATGACATTCAGAGGAAAGGCACTAGCCCTGGTGTTAGGGTTCCCTGTATAAAGAGTTTATGTGGGTTTAACAAATGATGGATCAGCCTTTCGATAAGCGAGCCCATCGCGTCCCTGTTCATGGCTCCCCTCACCGTGCTGCAGTAGTCCATGGCAGGTACCATGACCCACCACGATATGCTGATGGCTTTAATCATGCCTTGTATTTCTAGAAGTGGACTGGGAGATGAAACCTGATTTGCAGAAGTGATTTAAGTGTCAGGAGATAGCTGTGAGTGTTCATGAGCGTGAACCAGCTGTAACATACTGACTAAGCCCAGGCAAAAGTGGGTTCCATGATGTGGGTTTCCCTGGAATAGAAAAAATCACACCTGGTGCTCTCCCCAGCATGCACAAACAGCAGCATCTGACTGCAAATTGCACCTCATTTCCAGGTGAAAACAAGCTATGGCCAAGCACACTGGCAGAAGGCATGAGGGAAGGGAATGGTCAAGGGGAAAAAAGAGCCAGACTCAGAATTTACTTTTTTTAAGATGCCATCTGAGGAGGAAACACCTTCTCAGAGGGAGCCTGATGGTGGCACAGCATGGCATCCCACAGGTTAGGGCACTCACCAGGACTTCTCTCACCCCATTTTCAGCAGGCAAAACCCCAGAAGCTCCTGCCTCTCCCTTCAGCTGGAAGAGGAGTCAGCTCCACGGATGAGACCATGGACTGAGCCAAACTCACTCAACTCTGGTTCCCTAAGTTTGGGCACCTAGTTTAGCTGCTTGCGCTAATGAAAATGTGAAATACAGGCTTCTGTCCCTGAAAACATGAAGGTTCAGAATAAAACAATTAAACCTTTACAAGATGATAATCAAAGTCTTACCCCACCAGATGAGTGCCAGGATCAGGAGACTCATTGAAGAACCATTCTCCATCAGCAGAATATTTCTTTATAGAAGTATTCTTTACTTCTTAAAGTGAATATCACTTTATTTCTGGGTCAGTGGGTGGGTTAATCTTTCCTTGAGAGTGTTCTCCTCTCTTCTTCTCCCAGATTCCTTAAACATACCATAAGCACCATGATTTCTGATCTTTTGAATTCAAAATACTGGAGTGCATCCAGCAGAAATATTTCATCTTTAACCAACACAGAGGAGCAAACCTTTACCTGGTGTCAATCAGAGCAGCCCCCGCAAAGATAACATTGCTGCAGTGATTTAGTCCTGCCAGAGCTCACCCAGACCTTTCGGGGAATGGTCACACATACCTGTGGATGGTGGTCACCTCCTCTTACCAGCTGCAAGGTCTCTTCCACTTTGGATGACACTACAGGCTCAGGACATCTGCACAATAAATCTGGGGGACTAACCCTTGAAGCCATCCTCCTAGCTTCCAGCTAAACAAGAACGTCTCTCCTGTGCGTTGGAGAGCCTCCTGCATATTTTCATTAGACGAAGTTCTTCACTTGCAGCAACGTGTAGCTTTTATGTGTCTCTTTGCAGGTCTTTGTGGGCAACGGGCACCCCTCCATGGGGAGTGAGGGTTTGTCATGGCTTTGGCTGCAGTTCAGGTCTCCAAGAAAAGTGAATCTTGATTGTATATGCCTGGCTCCTTAATGAGAATCCATGAGACTCACAACAGTCTGAACTGCTAATAAAGGCTTAGCTCTGTAGGTGGAGGGATGCAAAATCCTGTGCTAATTATTGTCACAAATATCAATAACCTGTTACAACACTTGACAGCCTCAAGGGACAGAAAAGGTAGAGATCCAAAAGAGCACAAGTTATTCTTCACAAGCACCTCTGAAAATCAAGGGGGAGATCACAAGGTGCATCTGAAGGGCAATTTACTCCAAGTAGCTTAAACACCTATTGCAAGCAGCTTAGGCTGTTGTAATTGGCTCTGGCTGGATGCCTGGAGCAGATGGCTGGGATTACAGGAGATGAAGGCTGACCCAAGCCTCCCAACAACAAATGAGGCTGAAAAGCTTCCAGGCTACGGATGGTTAAGAACAGGGAGTTCTGTACAGGACCCACCCGTCAGAACACAACTGATAGGCAGTCCATTAAATCTTTTTACTATGCTCCAGATATTTCCAGGAATACCTCAGCTACTCATTTTTTCCTCCCTTTTGCAGAGATCCAGGTCATTCTGCTGCTCCACCTCTGTTGCAAGATCAAAACCATCTCATCACAGCCTATTTTGAAAAGAGATGGTGCTAATCCGGTTCTTTCTGCAAACTTTTTTTTTTTTTTGGCTAGCAGAAAACTGATAGCATATTCATGGTAATTTCAGTGTAATTCATCTCTGCTTGACACACTCAATAGATACCAGCTTCTTTCAGTGTCTGGAACATTTTCAAGGTTTAAAACTCACACTATTTCTTTCAGTATAGCTGATTTTTTCCCTTTAAATAATAGAAGCCCATGCTTTTAAATTAAACTGACAGCATGGATAGAGCCACCATATAAATACCGGTTCATATTTGGATGATATTTGATCCATAGATGGGATTTATTCATCTACCAGATAGCTCATATGTCTATGCTTAATGTTGTTGACATCTGCCTAGGCTCTCTTTGCAGTCAGTAGAAATGAAGGTGGCAGTTCAGCTGTTCAGACATGGGTGTCCAGGACTATCTGAGACTCACCATACATCTCTCCTGCTCCCCTAAAGGGCACAAGTCTCCCTCCATCTTGTGCCATACGTGTGTCCATACGTCCTATGATATCTCAGGTGGAATCGGATGGATCAAGAGACTCAGCGCAGCCCAGAGGAGGATTTGCCATGTCCAAAGGAGACCCACAGGTGGCCACATGAACAGAAAAGTTCTCCATCAGCATTACTGAGAGCCTAGAGGACTGGCTGAGGGATGGACACATGGGATGGGTTTGGGCTCGCCTTGCTCCAGGTTGGCATGGCCTACGGACCTGCACATGAGCTGTAAGTGTCCCAGCTTCTCTTCCAGTCTGTGAAGTCCAACGGTGTGATTCAGTTGGCCAAAGGGATGGCTCTGGCACATACACTGCAGGACTTAGAGGAACCCATGACCTTCTGGAAGAGCAGCTGGAGCCCAGCAGGAAACCTTCAATGGCACCAGAGACCAGAGCCGGCACAACCAGCAACAGAGCAGTACCTGCACCAGCAAACCCAAATATTGACAGAGAAGAGCAATGCAGACAGCTGTGCTGACCCCAGACAGGTGTTTTGGTTGGGTGTAGCTCTACAAATGGCAATATTTTAACAGCAGGGTTTATATTTGGGGAGTTTCTGCGCCAACACTTTCACCACTGATTCACATTTGCTCCCACTTTATGACTAATCCTCCAGGTCCAACACAAAACACCCCCAATTTCCTGAAAAGGGAAATAAAAACATACATTCCAGTGGTTTCCAAAAGAAACTTCTTTTGCTTCTTAAAAAAGAATGACAAAGAAGGGAAAACAATTTGTAGAAAGCTATTACACAAATAGTTATCAGGTAAGTAGGTATAAACCTTTGAAATGTTTATCACTAAATTCTTCATCTCTCTTATCAGCTGTGCAGCTGCCTTGTGTATTTCTGCACCTAAGAGTATTTTTGGCCTATTAATTTTCCTCTGATAATGGAGATAGAAATGGAAAGGAAGAGTTGCAAATAAAAACAAACAGGAAAATAGTATCTAAACTGAAATCTTACATATGGAAGTGACATGACCCATAGGCTGGGTGGGCTTCAGCCACCATAAATTCAGGTGTCTTGAAGTTAAATATGTCAGAGTCATGCTACATTTCCTATATGCAGCATTAGGTCTTTATGCAACATAGTTCACCCAGTCCATTTCCCATGTCTATTTTAACAAGAATCATGGTCTTTTCTTCCTGCTAGGGAGGGAGACTAAGAGCAGATTTAATGTTTACCTATTAAACTTCGAGTTTGGCCAGTTAAATCCCACAGCTAATGGTCTTTCAGCTACAGATAACAACATGCTTTGAGAAAAATTAGAAACCTTAGGTTTATTGTAACAAATGCACCACGGCTTTACTGTACAACCTTAAGTTTGAATATAGGTACTGAAAAATTCCACTAAACTACCTTCAGGAGCTATCATTGTCCAACACTTAGTTGCATATTAACAAAATAATTTGAAGTATTTATTCACTATAAAATGCATTTTGAAGGATTAAAGTGCAGCAGAAAAATTTTAAGATACCTTTGAACATACTTTGATGGGTCACTGTGGAAGAAGAAGATCCAGAGAAGTTCCTCTCAATTTTCCCCACTTCCTGCAGCTTTAGGGAAACATATCCTCTTCTCCCATCCGAGCCCCCTTGGTCTGCTCCGTGTGTTCTCCTGCATGCTCCCATCTGTCATGGGGATTACCTGGAAACACTGAAGTTCACCTTAAATCTGGAGATCCCATCTCATGGCTGGAAGACGTACAGCACTTGGTAGGGATGTAGTCCACTGTGCTGATGAATGATGTCCAAACCGTAGGAGAGGGTGACCACGAGTAGGCTCAGGCCAAAGACAGCTGAGAAGAAATTGGTCCAAGTCCTTAGCAGAAATCTCACAAATGTGTTATTTTTACAGGGCTGAGCATTGTCAACCTATTTCCCTTCAAGAGAGAGGTGACTTGGGGTTGCCTAAGGAATGGCAGGTCCATGAGAAAACCCAGCACATACTTGCCTCCAAATATTCAGAAACCATCTGGACATTTTAGCACGTTTGCTCACAAAAGGACCTTTGGTGGTTCTTCAGTGAGTATGTATTTCTCCTGTTAGGAAATGCACTATCTTGAGGTGAATGTAGAACAAATTATTCCCACACCAATAGAGCCAGTCTACAAAATGGACAATAATATGTAGAAGAATTATCACAGCTTCTCTCCAATTCCAAAAAGACCCGAAAACACAGAACCCATTCCCATCACTGCTTAAATGTCAAACTATTTACGGCTTCAGCAGGGAAATAATTATTCTCCCTGCTGCTCTCTTCAGGGCAGTCTTCACCTCCCGGTTCCTCAGGCTGTAGATGAAGGGGTTGAACACAGGGGTCACCACTGCATAAAAGACAGAAATTATTTTGTCCCTGCCCAGGGAGTAGCTGGAGCTGGGCTGCAGGTACATGAAGAGAAGGGTCCCGTAGAAGATGATGACTACCACCAGGTGGGACACACAAGTACCGAAAGCTTTGCGCTTGCCCAGTGCAGAGCCCATCCTCAGGATGGTGACTAGGATGCAGCCGTAGCAGATGAGGATGACTGATATGGTGGTGACCCCACTGAAGCCCCCAAAAGCAAGTACCAGCATTTGGTTGAGGCGAGTATCAGAGCAGGCCAGTTTCAACAGTGATGGCCCGTCGCAGAAGACATGGTCAATGACGTTGGGGCCGCAGAAGGACACCCGCAGCGCAAACCCCGTGAGTACCACCGAATTAAAAAAACCAACCATGTAGGACCCAGCCAAGAGGGAAACACAAACCTTCTGGGACATGACAACGGGGTAGCACAGCGGGTTGCAGATGGCAACGTAACGATCGTACGCCATGACGGCCAGGAGGTAACACTCCACAGTTACAAAAGCGGCGTAGAAATACAGCTGTGTGAAGCAGCCAGCAAAAGAAATAGTCTTCCTTTCTGATGAGAGGTTCAGCAGCATTTTGGGTGTCACAGCTGAGGAGTAGCACAGATCCAAGAAGGACAAGTTGCTGAGAAAGAAGTACATGGGGGTTTGAAGCTGGGAATTGAGCCAGACTACAGCAATGATGCCAAGGTTTCCCACCACAGCGATGACATAGATGAGCAAGAAAACCACAAAGAGGGTAACTTAGAGGTCGAGGCGATCCGTGAACCCCTTGAAAACAAATTCTGTCACCATAGTCCAGTTTTCCAAAGCCATCACTGCAAGAGACTCCCAGCTCTCAGGCATGGAGGTGATTTCCATGAGATCAGTTATGATGACTTAATCCCTTGCTTAATTATTAGTGGTTTTTAAACCTGTGCTCTGTAGATAATGAAGATGTTTTCTAATGAAACACTGACAGACACCCTGGCAGGATGCTTAGTTGGTCCACAACCACCTGGCCATGCAGGGACCCACATCTCCCACTACATCTGCCATTCAAGCTCTTAAACCAAGCTTTGAATGTATCTTCTAACTCAGGTACTGATTTCAAGGAAAGAAGTATGAAACCAACAAAGCAAGTTTTCCCTTGGACATCGCTGTGGCCTTCACTATGCACATTATTTCCATCTGTCTGCAGTTTTCACCACATTAAGGGAAGAGCAGCTCATATTCATTAACGTTTGTTCTGATAATACACAAGCTAGAGGGATATTAGTGTTCACTCGGCTTTTCAGGTTGACAATGTCCCAGAGACTCCTTATTATCCGAGGTAGCTCAGGGTTCGAATTTGTTGCTCAAGGCTTTTTGTACTAAGTGCTCAGAAACAAAAATAATGTGATTTTTTTTTAAAATAAGTGATTGCTAACAAAGTTAGTGGCTACTCTGGGGAATAAACTGCATTTCAATAACTGTTTTCACCTCATGAGAATAAATACTTGGACAGAAGGGCACACACATATATCTTTCCTCTTCCAGTAGCTTCCAGCTTATCTAGTGACTTGCTAAAAATTGCGCTCTTCCCGTTATCTCTATCATTTACTTACATTTTAAGCAAACAGCACTTTCAAGCAACTGATTAACATGCCAAATTAAGGTTAGAAAGTAAAACTTGCCTTTTAGAAATAAGTTGTAACATAACCTATGTGTGTCTCAGACATTTGAAAGCAGTTTCAGTGTAGCTCCCCTTTCTCTGTAAGAAAGCCTCAGTCTGCCCTCATACCAGGCTAGAGTAGACTTCAAATTCTTTTTTATTCCCTGGTCCAGTTCTCCGCTCGACCCTGAAGACTCACTGCCCTGGGTTCTTGCTTGCCACCAATTCCACTTCTATCCCCCCAACAGTACCTGAGATGCCATCTCTGCCGGTTTCCTGTAGAAGATCCAGCCTTTTTCAGTCTCAACTACTTTTGTGCCTGCCTCTGTTACTAGTTTCTCCAAGGACATCATTCAAAAGACAGACAGAATCTGCACCTTTTTATTGCTGAGGAAAACTAGAAAAGTAACAATACAGAAAATTAGACAATATCCTATTAAATTAACTTGAAAGTGTGTGTGTGTGCTCATCTCAAATAGGATAAAATAATTCATGTGTCCCAAGAAGGATTGTGCGTGGGTAAACACATAAGACATACTGAAGATTTCTTCTGCACTTGTAGATGTTTGTCCCAGTATAACTCTTACCAGTAGGCAAGGATATATTTTCAAAGAGAAATGGCAATTTTTGCTCTTGTGACTATCACTGCTGCATTTTTTTGGCATTGCCTCTAATCAGTTTTCTTACCTGTCTGCATGACTGTATTGAACAGAATCATCACTGCCTTAAGAAAACACTTATTTTTCCACCTTCTAGCTCACTTCATAAATGAGAGCTTCAGGGAAGCAAATTTATTGCAAGTCTCCTTTTCTTCTCTTTAATTCTACATGGTGTTGGATGTCCACGTATGGCTGTTTCTCCCAGAGGCTCCTGCCTTCACTGTTTATTGCTTTCCAGCTTAGATGGTTGGGGTAAGCTGCCAACAGCCTCACTGGGCACATCACTCTTGTTTTTTCTCCCCATCAGATATAATTGGAAAGTTCCCTTAGTGATTTCAAGAGCTCAATGTCTGGAGCTATTACTTCCTCAACCCTTGAGATGGGTTGTCTTCTGGGAGCCAGAATATGTCAAGATCAGAAACTGCTGTGAGGTTATTGAGAAACAGCATCTCTTAGAGACAACATCTGAGCATCTTGTAGCTATGGAAACACTCAAGCTGGAAAGATTTACCAGTCTTTACTAAGCCTTGGAAATCATAAAGAATACTCTACCCATTGCCAAAATTAAATGTTACCAACCTACTGAAGACCATAATTCTAATATCAAATTAGGAAATGGAGGTGGTACTAAGGAACAGAGAATAACACTTGAATATAACATTAAGTTTATTACTCTATTTCCCTCACTGAGAATACTACCTCCCATGGTACCCATGCAGGGACATGGTCTGGGTGCAGAAAGACTACCAGAGGAGTGAGCACTGGCTGGCCTGTTGGGTGCAGAGGGTGATAGCTTCTATTCTGCCTGGAGGCTGGCAAGTGCCACACAGGTTTGTCCTCTTTAATCTCTTTAAATAGAGCCAAGGGGGACACCATGGCATGCAGGGAATCATCTCACAATACCTGAGCAAGGCAAGCAGGGCAGACCCAGAGACCTGGGCCAAATTCAGCCAAGACTCCAGACCATCAGGCAAGTTGGTGATGATGAGGCAGGTCCAAGGTCTGTGATCAAGCCTAGGTGCAGATCAAAGGAATCCATAGGTGTGCACACCAATTGCTAAACTAGAAACCAGCACTCCTCTAGCATAATTCAAGAGAGAAGCAGGCTCCCTGGGCTGAACTTAAATAGAGCTCATGGGCAAAGGGGCAGAGGGTGGGGATAGAGGTTCCAGGTGGGGCTGGTCAGGGTGATTAAGGCCAATTAGTTCACTCTGGAACAATTAACCACCGGTTGAAAATGCCCATTTCTCACCATTGAATATAGTGGAAGCCCAGAGTTACCAGCTCAGGTGTGGACATCTGGGCCATAGGTACCTAAATGTTGATAATCCCACCCTTGCTGGAAAACTGGGCTGTCTAATGTCTACAGAGGGACATCAGCAGCTCCAGAGATGGAGTCAGTTGTGCTTTATGAACCATTTGGAGATCCTCTGAAAGATCTGAAATGTCTCTAAACCCATTTTCATTCTGCCAGCAAGGTCTAGACCGAAACCTTTGCATGGTCCACAAGTATCTCAGAAGCATCATATGATCTGGTCATCGCTGCCACTGTGTATCTGTGCTCAGTGATGGCTCATCTACATGATGTCTTTCGGATACCCAAAGCAGCCCAATGGCTTTCAGAATTGCATTTCACCCTTTGTTTTTTTTTTTTTTTTTTTTTCTTTTTCTTTTTTTTTTTTTTTTTTTTTTTATTCCTCTAATAAACCCTGCCGTGAGGAGCCCTGGGGGCTTTCTCCCAGGAGAGCATGAGCAACAATATTTACAGCCCCGTCACCCACAAGCTCAGCTACTGGAGTCGGGGAAGAAACACCTCTCCACACATCAGGCAGTTAACAGAGGTTATGCGGATGCGCCGATGTTCTCTGCTGCACTTGGGACAAACACTTGGCTCCCATCACTCGATAGCAGCGAAGGCCCAGGACGAGCCATAAGACCAAGACAAAGCAGAGCCTTGCCTGCGTTTAGCAGTGGGCTTTCTTCTTTATGTCCTCATGTCCTCTTTTTTTGGGCTCTGGAGGAAAACAGCCTTACCAAAGTAGGTTTTCTTTATAATAAGATGGAGTAATGGCTTATGCAAGTTGGTTTTCTTTTGCTTAGGCATCTAAAGCAAGATGAACTGATTTATGCAAGTGTTAAATAAGGACGAGTCTTATTTTGTTACAAAGAAATGCAACATTTTAAATTGTCAGCAGAATATAGTCATTAACAAAACAGCCTTTGGAATCAGCATGTTTTAAAATTAATTCAGTTTTCAAGTAAGCATCTTAACTTAATGCCCATGGTTTTAGGATGCTTCAGCATGCTAGCGCTCATAAAGGTATAAATCATGGATTTACCAATGTGAATTTTATCCATTGTGAATGATATATAATAGCATGATAAATGTGATTTGAAGACTGCAATAATAATTAAAAGCCGAGGGAAAATGTCTGGAGGTCATTAATGTTGTGTAATCTGTGATTTCACTAGGACTGTGACTTTCTATTGCTCCAGGTTTATGTGCAGTCCTATGAGGTTCCTCTGAAGTGTCTTCTGACACTTGTTTCAAACTAAAAGTGAATAAAGATCTGATTCTTTTCTTAAATCTGAAAACAGATGTGCTAGAATAAATCTAGAGTTTTAGGTATCCAAGCATAGAAAAACAAAATTGCCATTCATGTTCCTTCAACTCGCTCCCTGTTCTTTTCTAAGTACCTCAACTGAAAAACAAAAAACATATACAATTTGGGTTTAGAAAACATAGTAGAATATACCAAAATGTGGCAGTTAAACTGGTGATTGATTGGAGTGAAATATGTTCCAAAAGTGAAACTCTATTTTTTATTATTTTGATATTTTTCTTCCTTTTGCCTCAGCAGGTAACATCTGGTCATGGGAGGAAATCACATGCAGACTAATTTTGTCCTTTTGGGAATTACAGACAGGCCATATGTGCAGGCCCCTCTTTTTGGGTTGTTTCTATTGATTTACATTGTCACTTTAGTGGGGAACATTGGGATTATGGTCTTGGTTTGGGTGGTTCCCAGCCTCCACACCCCCATGTACTTCTTCCTCACCCATTTTTCATTCGCTGATGTCTGCTATTCCACAGTCATCTCCCCCAAAATGCTAGCAGACCTGTTATCAGAGAATAAAACCATTTCTTTCGCTGGCTGCGTGATGCAGTTCCACGGCTTTGCTTTCTTTGCGACTGCTGAGTGTCACCTCCTGGCTGTGATGGCCTATGACCGGCATGTTGCTATCTGCAACCCCCTGCTTTACGTGACGGTCATCTCCAGCCACGTCTGCCGGCGGCTGGTAGCATCATCCTACATCATCGCCTTTCTCAGTGCCATCATCTACACAGTCTGCACGTTCAGGGGTTCCTTCTGCGGACCCAACCAGATCGACCACTTCTTCTGCGACGTCAGCCCCATGCTAAAGCTCGCGTGCTCCGACACCCACAGCAGCGAGATGGTCATCTTTGCCTTTGTCGCCATAAACGCAATGGGCACGAGCATGATCATTTTGCTTTCCTACATCTGTATCCTCCGCACAGTCCTGAGGATGTGCTCAGCACGGAGCAGATCCAGAGCCTTCAACACCTGCGCCTCCCACCTGATGGCTGTTTCCTTATTCTATGGGACAATATTCTTCGTGTACCTACAACCCATGTCCAGCCACAGCAGTGTGGATAAGGTGGCCTCCATCTTCTACACCGTGGTCACCCCCATGCTCAACCCATTCATCTACAGCCTGAGGAACAAGGAGGTGAAGGGTGCTCTGGTGAAGTGCAGGAGAAGGATGTTAAACCTCTGTCAACATCAGAGAGTTGTAGCAGCTAGGAAGTGAACAGTTTATCTTAAGTGAGAAAGCCTGTGATGCATTAAAACAATTGGATTTTTTCCCTAATCCTCACAATTTTATGTAGGTTCTTCCACAGTTTCTGCACAAAAGCGAATGACAGTACTTAGCCCTGAGAAAGAGACCCCACAATCACATCTTCCTTGGAAGGAAACCAGGAGGAATGGGAGCCTCAAATTTTATTTCACTTTGCAGTCACCAGCCTGTAGGAAGAAATTAGCCCAAATTATTCCAGGCCTCTCTTTCTCACAGGAAGCATGAATCATAGTTTTATTTATTTATAACTTATTTTCACTGATAAATATGTATTTTTCTTGCAAGATTATTGACTTTATCTCTTAACTCCAATAAAATTCCTCACTGTTACCTGCAAGTTATTTATTAGATACAAGCTGCTGGAGTGGGAGGGAACATTTTGGAAGAGTAAGTGTATTTTAAAATTTGCTTGCTGAAAAAAAGTAAGATAAAAGGCTTGAAAAGATACAGCACATTTGTTTCTGACTTAAAAAGTGAAAAAGCTGGTGGGAGTCAGGAGCTCAAACTATACTTTTGAATATCAAGGGGAATCCCTCCCCAGGCTGTACACTTCAGCATACATCTTCACTCAAAAGAAGAAAGTGTAGGCAACATAATTAAAAATACAGGACGATGAACCGTGCTGAGACTGCCCAGTGTTAACGACAATTTCTGCACAGTGATAGCACCAAGGGGGCCTCCCATTCATTTTAGGTGGTGTTTTACATTCATCTCAAATGCCATTTACTTAAATGGTGAGGCAAATGGCATTCCACCTGGAGGTTAACATCAGTATCCCGCGTTCAAATGCCCAGCTCGTGCTAAAGCACGCCATAAAACCAAATGGTGTGTTTCATTTAAAAATTAAGCGTGTGTCTAGTTTCCATAGTTGAAAGACAATCCTGAACACCTAATCTATGGGTAGCTGATAGCTGTCTGGGTCTGAAAAAAGCCAAAACCCAGCAGTTCTGCAAATTATGGCTCATTAAAGAAAGGGGGACATAAAGCCCGGTACAGGAATGGCCACCACGCTAGGGAGGGGCCAGCAATCCTTCATCTTTACCTGACAGGCATGTAAGAGAAAAAGCATCCTAATTTCTGCTCAGTGTAATTAATTCCAAAGGACACTTGTTGTTTCTTGGAGGCACACTCATAAGCATTTGTGCTTGGGTGCAATTCTGCAACTTCCTCACAAAATTCAGCAAAATTCAGGTTGGCTGGATAAGTTCAGCACAGGGTCTTCCTCCTTCTCACACACTTGAGTTTGGCTGCCCCTTGTCCGTTGATGCCGCTCAGGCACCTTCGGGTGATGTACTGAGTTCTGACTCCACAAAGTTAAAGACCCACATACCTTGTCTGCAGCAGGGAAACACTGCAGCAAAAAAATATCTTTCCCTTAGCTCTTGGGAATAGCATGGGTATTAACTTACATTTAGGAAGTAGATGGATGGTGAACAGTCTCTTTTGTGTGCGCTGGCAAGCAGCAGCGGGAGAGGAGACATTGTCTTAGGTCTGGGGAAAAGTGGCTTCCACCTGCAGCCGAATGAAGGAGCTGGAATCGATGTAATTAAGTGCTAAAGAGCTTGGCAAGACAGAGACTTTTCATATCAGATAATTTCTTTCATTTAAAATCCTCACCACACCTTGTTTTCTTCCTTCTATTTTGTTGGATATTTTTGCTTATACTATACATATAGAATCACAGAACCACAGACAGCCCAAGTTGGACCTCAAAAGATCATCGAGTCTGACCTTTCATGGAAAGGGAGCCTAGATGAGAAATGTATTGTGTAGGACTGCTTGATGCATTACCCCACTCCAGGTGTCTTTATTTCCTCGTTTTTAATTAAGTTTCCAAAGCAGAGACAACTGAAATGCTCAAAAGTTTACCCAGACTTGGTGTTACATTCCTAAAAGAGGTCTGGATTGCCATAGTCTTGTGTGTGGTGGATCCAACTCAGTGAACTTCCAAGAAGAACTTCCGTCTAAAGCGCAGCAGAGGCAGAATTGTAAACTCCTGCAACATGAGAAACAGGCTTGGGTTTTTAGAAATACTTTTTCTGCTAAGAGCATCAGTGCATTATTTTGCTTCAATCTTTGCAGAGAAGGGATCTACAAAATGTAGAAACCCATGGCTGTAGACACAAACTGCCCCCATGAAATACATGATAGACATCCTCTCTGTAAGTGCTTCTGACACCTCAAAAAGCAAGCAACTTTTTGGCCGGCAGAGCTGGAAATGTGCCTCTCTGTCCTGTGCTTCAGGTGCCATTAGATCAGCCTGAACGTTTTGGAAAGAGAAAATGGGGTGCTCTGTAGTTCATTCAAAACCTGGCCTGTATTGACTGGAGCATTTAAGACTGTATTCATATGACCTAGCCTTACCTATCTAAAAATTAGTTACCAAATCTTTAGCTTTAGATACCTTATCTAGCTTTATCCTTTAGATAATAGATAGGACAGATATCTCAGAGCAGTGCCTAACATAGGTAAGATAAATGCCGTTTTTTCCTGTAAAAAAAAGTATTTCATTAATTAATTTCATTAAATTTCATGTGGTTGTACAGGAAAGATTCATTGCCCTTTAACAATAAGGGAGCAGGGCTGTGAAAATAAAAGAAATGTCATAAGGCAGGTTTTAAGCTATAAACTTGGAGATGCTGATGGTTGTGGAAGAGCATTTTGACAGGGCTGTCTATCAAGGAGCCTGGAGCTAATGTCCAGTGTACATCTGAAAAGACCAAGCGGGAGGAAAAAAAAGCTACATGCAATAAAATACAGAAGATGAATCAGACTATCTACGGTGTCTGATGATGGGCACAAGCCAGCAGTAGAAAGAAAGCAAGACTTGGAAATGTTTCCAAACCAAATCTGGAAGCCTAAGTAGTAGGGTGGGGAAACAAAAATCCTTGTCATTAAGTGAAACTATGGCATCCTCTACCAAAAAAACAGCAGATAAATATCACGCCAAAGCTACTTCCACATGGCAAAATCCCTCAGGGCATTCTTCACCTCCTTGTTCCTGAGGCTGTAGATCAGGGGGTTCAGCATGGGCACCACCAGTGAGTAAAACACAGAAAAGATCTTGTCTGTGCTCAGGGTGTCACTGGACCTTGGTCGGAAGTTCAGGGCGAGGATAGAGCCATGGAAGATGGTGACTCCAGCCAGGTGAGAGGTGCAAGTGGAGAAGGCTTTGTGCCGGCCCTTACCAGAGCTGATCTTTGAGACGGCAGAGACGATGAAGGCGTAGGAGACCAGGACAGCCGAGATGGTCACCGTCTCCACCAGTCCCGCAAGGCCAAATATCAGATGTCTGTTGACGTGGGTGTCGGAGCAGGACAGTGCTAGAACAGGCATGATGGCGCAGTAGAAATGGTCGACCTCGGCTGGCTGGCAGAAGGGCAAGCTGAAGGTGAAGTCCGTGTGCACCAAAGAGTGCAGCAGGCCAAGCACGTACGAACTAGTCACCAGCAGGATGCACACCCTGTGAGACATGACTGATGAGTAAAGCAAAGGGTTGCAGATGGCCATGTAGCGGTCGTATGCCATCGCAGCCAGAAGGAAGCACTCAGTGGTCCCAAAAGCTATGAAAAAAAAAAGCTGGGTGGCACAGCCAGCTAGAGAGATTGTTTTCTTCTCAATCAGAAGGTTTATTAATGTCCTCGGCGCCACCACCGATGAGTAGCAAGCATCTAGGAGAGATAAATGGCTAAGGAAAAAGTACATAGGTGATCGAAGTTGACTGCTGCTCCTGATCAGCACAGCCATGCCCAGGTTCCCTGCCAGCGTGATGAAGTAAATGAGGAGGAACAGCACAAACAAAAGCGCTTGTAGTCGTGGGTTGTCTGTCAGTCCCACGAGAGTCAGCTCTGTAACTTGTTCGGTTTGATTTTCCTCTGCCATCTTCTCCAAAAGCACTGTAAGTTATTTTCATAGAGCCATGATAACAGTAATAAATTAATGGAGAGACTGAGCACCTAAAAAGACCAACAATCCCCAGTGCCTGTACTGACTAACCCTCTCATTATCAGAGACTGGTTTAATTTTAAATCAACATTCATCAAAAAACAATTTGGCAAGACAGTGGAAATTTTATTTTGGTGTCAGTTACTCTGCCAAGTGTTCAATTATTCATCCATTTTGATACATACATATTTTTTATCTACGGTACACTCATAGTATATGCCATATTTCAGTGTAACCCTCCCAAGTTCTAACAAAAAAGAGTTAAAGAAAGGGTTCAAAGATTCCTGTAACATATTAGTTATACTGATAATGAAAATAGACTTTTCACAGAATTTGAACTAGAATATAACCTTTCAAATTTTAGGAAGCCTTCCCAGCGGAGTTTTTTTAAAAGATTATTTTTCTTGCAGAGAGAAAAGATGAAAATCCCCCTTGTTCTTCCATAACTTGTCATTTATTTTGCTAATTTGGGGTTACACTTTTATGGAGAGTATGGAAATGGTGCGGTACCATCACTGGGGAGAAAAGAAACCATTAAAAAAAAAGATGGCACAAAAAATCTTTGCCTTTACAACATCTTTCTCTGTGCCTCCTCATTCTATATTTGTACTTAGGAGTTTTAAATATATGGAAATGCCCCAATGCATCCTGACTTTTTATCACAGAAATCAGTGAGAAATATGGAGGAGCCCTCCACAGTGGTCCAAAAGCAGCCACTGTAACATAAATATGTATTTCAAACAAGCCAAGAAAATTGTTGGGTAAACTGGCCCACTTTTAGTCTAAGATCATGGAATATATTGTGCTGCTTGTAACTAAATCTCTGTGGTGGAATGAGTACAGCTTTCTCATCAGGAAAATCAGCAGGTAAATCATTGTAAAACTGGCATTAATGAGCCTGGCTTATAGGCATAATGGAAAAATCAAATAGACTATGTAGCAAGGTGGAAGAAGTGCATGGGATTTAGCTGTGTGTCAGAAAACTCAAGCATTTACTGACACAGCTGTAGGGGTTAAAAACACTGCAGAAAAACCTGTAGAATCACAAAATTACTCAAGATGGCATTCCCCAGCACTGAAGAGATAAAGACATATTATAACTGGCATTTTATCTGGCAACGGGTATTATAACCTTGAAAAATTATAAAAAATTATAACGTGTTATAAACTTCAGAAAATTCGTGTGCTGGGTGATTTTCCTTCTCCTCTCGTTCTGTTGCTCTCACATGAAGAGAATAGCTCGTCTTGGGTTGTCTACTAAAGATACAACCAAGAACATTCAAATTCATCTTTACAGACCTCACCTCTGAAGGAGGAAGCTGTTATCCTTCCCTCTTCCTCCCTGCAAGGAATTATATATTATATTCTGCAAGGATATTATATGTCCCCTTAAATTCTATATTGCCTTAAAGTTTCAGCTATAAAACAAATCTGGATGTCCTCTTTTCCTTACCACTTGAGGTCTTCCTTCTTACTTCTTCCTTACTTCACACTAATTCACGACAGATTGTGAGGACACTTAGATGTTTGCTCTGTCCAGCCTGCCTGGTTTAATTGCTTTTTAATTCTTGTCTCTAATCCACTGAGACTTCTGAGGTGCCTTTGTTGAAAAGTGCTTTGGAAAACTTCCTTTGGGAGAAATGCAATTATTTTTATGTTCCTCTGCCAAACATATATACATTTACAGTCTCTATATACATATATATATGTACAACAGAGGAATATAAAAAAAAACCAAAATAAATAAAATTTAATTTAAATAAAATTTAATTACAAAAAAATAAAACTGGTCTTACAAGTAGAGCAGCTCACAAAACTTTGGACAGATTGTGTAGATTCATCTAATAATCCTAGATATCCATCAAATGCATACATGCATACAGCTCTCCATTGCTAGGAGACAGACAGGTGTTTCTGGTGTGTGATCCATGTGATTTGCTGTAGAGACTGGTCTTGCAACAAAGTGAATTACATATAGAGGTGCCTATTTCTTGGGGGGTGTGAGGAAGTATCGACTGGGTGGAAAATTTACTTGAGCAAGAACATTGTTTATTCCAAATTTACAGTCTACTGGTATTTTTTACCTGAAGTTATTTGTTTCTTAATACTATGACAGAGAGACCTTCAGGGTATCAGCATCAATCCCCTTTCTGTAACTTCTTGGTGTATTATACAGAAATCTATTTCTTAACAGGATTTAAAGGGCTGGGAAATGCAGCATCGATGGTTCAATAAATCGTGAAACACTTGTTATTGCCCCAGTGTGTGATTAAGTTATTTATGTTTGCACACGATCTGAGAAACAGCTTTAGGAACTGCAAAGGTGAGGCTCAAAATGACCAGAGGTTTCCAGGAAAATTAGCACCAACACTCACTGTGACATCTGGAAGGACCAAATACCATGAGCTCAACCTGCAACTTCACTTGCAGGAACCAAGTTTTTGGTGAAAAAGCCTTTATTAGAGTGCCAAGCCACAGGTAATAGCTTGAGAAACTACAGTGAAGAATTGTGTGATTGAGTTATTAACTGATTATATGATGTCTCGTAGTCCTTCAGGTCCATGCCATTCCCACCCAGGCCTGTAGGCACTGGGTTTCAGAGAGACACTCCATAGAAAAAGGGTTTCTGACTCTTCTTCTGGGTGCTCCTCTGAACCTTAGCAGTCTAGAAACCCATCTCCAATGCAATCCAAGCTTTCTTTGTAGTCGTTGAACAGAGAAATGAGCTGAACAGGGTGAATCGAGCTGTGTGGAGGAGCTGCTCACTACTCATTGACCATTGATGCTGCATGAGGTTGGGCTTCATCTCACCCAGCTTCAGCTATGCAGAAGTTACATGTCTAATCCTTGTGAGTGTCAGTCACCTGACTTCTTCCTATAATTAAGGGGGATAAATTATAAAGAAACTACCCTCAGTACAGACTTCAGTGCAATTTTGACAGCAATAAGGAAATACACTCCTGGTCACCAGCTTCCTTCGCTCACTGCCTTCTCCCAACTGCTCTTCTCAGGGCAGCCTTCACCTCACTGCTCCTCAGGCTGTAGACCAAGGGATTCAGCATGGGGGTCATGACGGTGTAAAGCAGTGTGGCCATCTTGTTCTCATCCAACACATAGGTGAAGCTGGGGCGCAGGTACATGAACAAGATTGCCCCATAAAACATGGTGAGGACCATCACGTGGGAGGTGCAGGCAGAGAAGGCTTTTGTCCTGCCCGCTGGAGAGCGGATCCTCAGCACGGTGGGGAGGATATAAGTATAGGAGACAAAGACAATGGTCATGGTGCTGAGGCAGTTTAGACTGACGAGAGCAAGGACAACCACCTCATAGGTGTGGGTGTTGGAGCAGGAGAGAGCTAAGAGCGGGGCAATGTCGCAGAAGTAGTGGTTGATAACGTTGGAGCGGCAGAAGGAGAAAGTGAAGATGAAAGTGGCATGCATCACTGCGTGCAAGACGCCAATGCGGTAGGACCCAGCGACTAGCCACCGGCACATCTGTTCACACATGATGGCAGGGTACAGGAGGGGCTTGCAGATGGCCACATACCTGTCATAGGCCAGCAAAAGGCACTCAGTGACCCCAAAAACAACAAAGCAGCAGAGCTGGGCTGCACACCCCAAGAAGCCGATGGTTTTCTCCTCCGTCAAGACATTGATATGTGTAAATGTAAATCTTTTAAACTGACTAGAGTTGTTGTGACTAAACCAAATTAGATCCTTATTGTTCTGGGGGAGGTGGAAAGGCTCCAAGATAAAGAGACTCCTAAGCAATTTCACTTAGATAGCTCAACCTTGGAAAAACAGATGCGCGGAGCCATGAAGATAAAGGAGTTACAGAACAAACACTAAACCAGAACAGACTAACCTTGAAGAACATGATCTACGTGATCTGAGAACTGAGTTTGCACAAAAGCAAGAGGTCAACTACCAGACACAGTGAGGAAGAGTATATCCTTCATCCAGAGACCCCTGACGACCACCCGGAAACACCAATAGGCACGCGTGAAAGACATTTGCATACGATAATGAGTTCCCAGAAAAATAATGAATATGTAAATATTTTCCTGGAAAACTAATCAATATGTATGTAGAACTTGTGTATAACCTATACAATTAACTCTGTCGACACACACAATAGGAGGAGAGATCCCCTGTGTGTCCAGCGCTGCAATAAAGACTACCTGCTTAATAGTCACTTGACTATTGAGTTCTGATTTCAGCTTTTCACAGCATCATTTCTGGCAGCATCAATCTGCACCAACATTTTGGGGAGGATGATGGAGGAATAGCAGACATCGACAAAAGCCAAGTGTCTGAGGAAATAGTACATGGGGGTGTGAAGGTGAAGATCGGTCCTGATTAATATAATTATCCCGAAGTTCCCCAAGAGGGTCACCATGTACGTGGCCAGGAAAGCCAAAAAAAGGGGAACCTGGAGATCCAGGCAGGCAGTCAGCCCCAAGAGAATGAACTCACGCACATCAGTGTGATTGACAGGTGTCATTCTCTGTAACGCATTCAACCTATGGGAGACAAGTAAAGTGGCAGACAATGATTTGGGCAGCTCAGCAGGACCCTCAGCTTCCTCTGTGCTGGGAGGCAGAGCCCTTCCTACTGGATGGTCATAAAATGTCGGCTGGACTCTGCATCACTCTCACAAGAGCCAAGCCTCTGTCCAGAGGCTTCGAAAGGATCCGAAAACCAAAACCTACTTGTGAAACTGAACGATGAGAATGCCCACCTGGCTTTAAGTCAGCATTTCATCTCCCCCTTCCTGGGGAAATTTAACACAGGGGGAAGGTCAATACACTGGGCATTCTTAGTAGTAACCTTTTTTTTTTTTAAATTAAGATAATTAATGTATTTTGGGTTTTCCTTAGTAAATGACATGTACATTTTGAAAAGAATTTTTTTTTTTTTAAATAAAACAACGTGGAACAATTCAACTTGCAGAAATTGCAGAATTAGTTTTCTTTTTGATTTTGCAAAACAAAACAGAGCAAAAGTGTGCAGTTTTCTTTCAAAACTGATACGAACACGCAGTTTTCAGTATACACAGTCTTGACAACCCCATAGGAAAGAAAATTTGTGGTGGCACAGTGGTGACAGGGAAACTAACTTGGATGTAGAGCCAAGGCCCTACAAGCAAAGACAGGAGGAGCCGTGCAGGGCAGGGAGAGGAGGTAATACAGCCTGTGCCGTAGGTAGTGAGCACTCTCTTGACTTGGCCATCAGGGCCATCCCTTGTCATTACAGCACACCTATGAAAAGACCGAACACCCACCCATCTCCTTGGTTTATGTCATCCAAACTCTAAAGCGGAAGAATCCTCCCCCCATGTAGAATTCCTTCTGCTGTACTCAGTCTCGTTGCTATAAAGGAGATATCTTACACCTCTGATCCTTTCTTTTCTCTATCTCACCACCTTCAAATCCATCAGACAAAAAGAAAGGGGTGCTTACTTGAGCTCCATGATATCCCTTCATGTCCCACTGCTTCAGAGCAGGTTCAGGGCTGAGGACCGGCCAGAACAGAAGATGCCCTCACCTTGGACACTACTTCTCCAAAAAAACTCAGATCTTCAGTGTAGGTCCATGCAGCTCCTTCAGCAACCAGGATGAGTTTGGCTGCTCCTCCAGATGATGACTGAGGCCATAATTCGTCTGCAAACAAATGCTGAGAGTGCTATTTAGCACTCTTTTCTTAAAAGCTGAGAATGATTTGTTGCTGGACCTTCCAGAGGGCAGACAAGCCCCCTCTGTACTTTTTAGTGTTCAAGTGGTATTTATACTCATTTCTGTGACCTTGGAGGCATTTCAGTCCATGGAGAACAGAAGCTTGACAATTAGCAAAATCCACCTGGAATATAAATTTCTTCATCTCCAGGCTCACCAATGAAGCCCAGGAAAAAATTGCTTTGAATTTCGGGATTTAAGAAGACGTCTTCCCCCCTCTGCCATGCTGAGGAGAGGGAGTGGATGAAAAGTGAACGTCTACATGATTCACCAAAAGCAAAACTCAGCTTTTCTCCCTCTAATAACCCCTGGTTATTACCTAACTTTCTCAAGCGTCTTTCCTGGTGCCACATAAGCTGGATTTTGGCAATGCAAAGATATTTCTTGCAACCATTTCTGCTGTCATGGTCTCCCCTTGTTAGCACCCTCTTGCTCCAAAGCCCACCCCAAATGTTGATCTTTGCCTTTGCCAGCTTCGATAAGACAGTAATTGTCTCCCCACTAAGTTTTTTCATGTTATCTTTTTTTTTTTCCCTTTTGCTATAAGCATTCATGGGAAGAGCAAGACAATAGCAAGCACCTAAACTCAAATCAATACCAGAACTGCAGTCTTACCTAAACAAAATTCTTTTCACTGAGATCTGTCCACTGGGTCCAAGTGCCATGACATGTATTATCCACAATACTGTGGTCTTGATGTATGGAATCATGAAACACTTTGCTTTCTCCAAGAGATTTAGTTTACAGAGCCGGAGGTCTCTCTGTGCTAGTTTGTTTGAGTAGGTTGCTACTTTCAGAACCTTCAACAGCTGCATTTCAGAGACCACTTATTCCTGCCATTATTAGCAGGAATGATATCGTCTGTTCGTATGTGTATTTGTTTTGACAGTGAGAATTCAGAGGTGTCATAAACCCTCTCAGACAAACTGCATATACCCGGGCTGCCTGGTGATAATCTCTCACCACCCCATCACAACTGCTGTCGATGGCCCCATGGCTAAGAGGGCTGCCTTCATCTAGTAAAATATATGAATATATAAAGGCACCAATTATTTTCAAAATTTTATTATAACTTTTCTGACAAGTAGGTCCTCTATTAACTCGCATGACAGACTTTTTTCTTCAATATTATTTTTTTCTAATGAGATTTGGGGTCAAAAACCTCGGCAGACTGTGTACAGCCACTCCAACCATTGCATCCCTGTGGGATATGGGCAGCACTTAGGACCAGTTGAACATGACCCCCTTCTGAAGTCACTCTGCCTTTATCTGGCAGTGAATTCACCAAAGAGCTACCTGATCCCGTACTCACAGCTTACCTAAATGTCACTGGGTGCCCAGCTTTTCAGCAGAATTTGTGTCTAGGGGGACCAGAGCAGCATTTTCTGCCAGGGGTCTAAGGTAGCTTCAAAAGTAGGAAAAGTATCATCAGCTTGAAATATTATGAAGTCTGCCAGATTGTGTCTGTGTTATTGCTTTTACTCACTATCCTTATGCTGTTCATTAAGTCTTAGTCACTCAGGAAATATATAAAAACACAATCTGTGCTCAAGTGTGCAACAATGCCAAAAATCCTCTAATGAATTTTAATTTAAAGAAATGCAAAAAGCAACACCTGCGAAATAAAGAAAAAAACAACTGTTGAGAGTCTGTGTGGCTTCTTTCCCTAAGATACCTGGCAGTTTTTGGTCTCTAGCTCCCAAAAATTTGTCCTGAGAATGAGAGAAGACACCCAGACAAATGCATAAGAGGACTCGACGCTTGGCTGGGGCAGATATTTCACCTCTAGAAACCATAACAGCAGTGCACAGCTCCCTCCAAATATGCTCATAAGCTGTGCTTGAAGTTTAATTTTGTTCCACCAAAATCTATGCAATTTCAACACAGACTTGATGAGCACTGAATTGCTCAAAGGGGAAAAAAATGATAAGGCGTGAAATGAGTTGTTCAGTGGCATTAGCACGTGGTGCACAGTCTGGTGCTAGTCATCAGGGCCAGTCCCCTGGATTGACGTGGGATTTCTCATGGAGCCTCGCAGCCTACAGGACTCCAGAAAGAAATATCAAAAGGAAATTGGAGACAACATTTTTTGAGAAATGAAAAGCTAATTATGGGGTTGTAGTGGGGTTTTGCTGGTTTTTTTCTTTTCCAGATTATTTATATCTATCTCAGGGCTTTTATTTAGCATACCAGCTGTTGAGTCTGAGCATGATTTAACTGAATTTTGTCATCTACAGGTGTAGACTTCTTCATCTGACCATTCTCTACCCTGTAGCCAAGTACTCTAGGAAGCAATTCGTCTTGCTCCAAAATAAACATCCTAAATAGCTTATCTGAATATTGCATAAAAGTTCCTACTTCTCCCCTGCAGAGTTCAAGTTACTCCCTGGACCAGGAAAAAGAGGTGTCTATTGTCTACACCTTGGTGATACTCATGCTGAGCCCCCTGATCCACAGCCTGAGGAAGACGGAGGTGAAGGGTGCTCTGGGGACACTCCTAGGAAGAGTTCTTGTTTCCTCCCAGATTCAGACTGGTAAAAAGATATAATCAACTAAATGCAAATAACCTGGATGTTCTTGAGATTGCATCTTTGTTCTGCAGCTGTAGTGAGGAAAATAATGAGCACGTAACAAGGAGAGCCATGAAAGCTCTGAAAATTCTCTTTCTGGGGTGCAGGGAGTAAGTCAGGGGATCTCTGGGGGTTGCACAACTGTGCAGCAACCTTTTGGTCAGTGCAAAGGCCATACTGAATAGCTGAAGTACACACTTCAGGGAAAAGGTCCTTAAGGAAACACGAAATGAGGCAATGGATAAATATCAACACGGGTGGTGCTGGGACAGGTGAGGACACACCTGCTTGCTCTGCCCTGTGAGATGAGCTGGTGTGGGGATGCCACACAGAGACCATCATCACGCTTTTGTTCTTGTGATCTCTAAAGTTGTGATCCCGTCAGTGCTTGCTGGACAAGGCCACAAGTAAGTATTTCTGGGCAAAAAGGGCCAACAAGGGAAACAGTGTCATGGATAGGCAAGAAGATAAATCTTCAAGGCGATTCGTTTTTCTTTTCTTTGTACCCTCATCTTTCTGCTCATCCCTTGTGTTACCTGATGACAAACATTAGAATCAACATATGAGGCCAGACAAGAAAATCATCAAGCCCACTGCAGCACCTCTGAGAAGCAGCCAGCACCAGGGGCACCTGGAGAGGGTCTTCACAAACCCTCTTTGAGGAGGGAGCACAGGGAAAGTTGCAAGGAAGCAACAGGACACATGTTCTTGTCTCCCTGTGGAAGAGTCTATCACTCTCACTGCCTAAGAGCGAGCTGAAATAATTAGTTTTTAGACTGACCGTGTCAGGTGAGATGAATTCCAACTTCTGCAGGTGCAAGTGTGCCTGTACTCAGGTGTGCGAACACACTGAATGACTGCTGCTTTCAGTAATGTCCCAAAAAATAGAGGTCCTCCCAGATACACACATTTGTGATGATGACTTTTAGGACTTAGATCCAACCATTCAATGTTTGCTCATGCAAAACAGAAAACTTAATGAGACAGTGTTTTTACTGGTATGACTCATGAAAACGAATCTAATGAAACTGTGTTGGTTTGTACCAGATGGCGAATCTACATGCATTTGTCTTCAACGTGTATCTCCAGTTTCTCCATGTGTACTTCAAATTAAGGAGTCTCAATGTAGGAGTAATTTAATGCAACACTAAGATTGAGATTTCACATTCACAAAAGTCAGGGAATGCAGAGTCAGCAAATACCTACAGGGATACATGTATACATACGTACAAATATATACCCACCCATATTTTCATATCCTGTTTCCTGTATATATTTTATTAAGAATTTAATGCATTATATGCAATATACAGAAACTGCTTGTGTGCATACCTGTATGCGTAGCACCATGCACGGTGTGTATGAATGCCTGTTCACGGCAAATGCAGCTTTCAAAGTGATGCAAAGTGATTAAAACACCATTATTTGACATAAAATAGCACAATCAAAATCATAACAGTGCAGCCCTTCTCAACACAAAATTTGCTCTGCTTTTTTCTTTTGTGTGTGCACACGTGCGTGCTTAGCCGGTGTCCCCAGACCCCGCACTGCAAATATCAAATAGCCACCGTGATCCCTGTCTCCAGGTCAGTCCCTTTCCCCTGTCCATGGAAGAGATGAACCACAGTTCGGTCACCAGCTTCATCCTCCTAGGGTTCACCACCGACCCAAAGCTGCAGCTTCTCTTATTCACAGTGTTCACCTTAGCCTACGTCACCACCCTTGTGGGCAACATTACCCTCATCATGGTGATACGGCGTAGCTCACGGCTCCATACCCCGATGTACTTCTTCACTGGGAACTTGTCCTTCCTGGACCTCTGGTATTCCTCCATCTACACCCCCAAGATCCTGACGAACTGCATCTCTGAGGACAAGAGCATCTCCTTTGCTGGGTGTGCTGCTCAGTTCTTTGTCTCTGGTGGCTTGGCCTACACTGAGTGCCATCTGCTGGCGGCAGTGGCCTACAACCGGTACATGGCTGTCTCCAACCCACTGCTCTACGCTGCTGCCATGTCCAAGACGCTCTTCATGGGGCTGGTGGCTGCTTCCTACCGCAGCGGCTTTGCCAACTCCACCCTCATTACCAGCCACATGTTTGCCCTCAGCTTTTGCGACACCAACGTTATCGATGACTTCTTCTGCGACCTGCCCCCCCCCGGTGACACTCTCTTGTGATGTGACAGACAGCTACCAGCCCCTCCTGTATTTCGTCCTGACCTCCAGTGTCATCCTCCCCTCCACGCTCATCCTCGTGTCCTACACCTCCATCCTGGCTGCCGTCCTGAAGATGTGCTGGGCCGAAGGGAAGCACAAAGCCTTCTCTACCTGTGCTGCCCACCTCACCACCATCACCCTCTACTACAGCTCCATACTGTTCATTTATGCCCAGCCCAAGTCCACCTACGTCCTTCAGAGGGACAAGGTGGTTTCTGTGTTTTACACAGTGATGATCCCCATGCTGAACCCCTTCATCTACAGCCTGAGGAACCAGGAGGTGAAGCAGGCACTGAAGAGACTGGTGAAGAGACAGACAGCTTCTTAGCAGAAGAAAACCAGGGATTACATCCCCAAAGATGCATACAGCAAGAAGTGTACCTAGCTTTTCTCGTTTGTGTTTTCATTTGTTGCTTTTCACCATAGGTGCAGGAGGATGCAAAGCAGGAGCATAAGCTCTTCTGATCCTGAAGTGCTCCATAATGGGCAGGAGATGCCACTGTGCAGACCTGCTCTCCTTCCCACCTCTCCCCATATATAACTTCTACCTGTACTATAAAATGGGATCTTAGCAGTGGCTGGCCTCGTCGTTGTACATCATCTTCTTCACCCTGTGCTTTAGCTGGATTAAATATTCCTTACTTACGCCCAAACCAGTAGCTCAGGTGGAGCTCCACACGTCATGAAGTAACATGCCTCTGCTCCTGAGCTGTCCCAGTTATTTGTTCTCAATGCTGTTTTGCACCACATAAACATACTTTTCATAGTCCTAGACTATTTTCCCAGCAAAACGTTCACACCAGTGTGGATAGGGTGGGTCAGATTGGAAGAACCAATGTCAAGAAGAACAGAGGCATCTGGGATTGAGTTCAGTTGCCTGAACGTAGATTGTTAACACCCTGGAGATACCCCCGGGTCTCCCTCTGAGGTTTCAGATGTCGCTCCAGAATGGCCCAACACTTCTGAATGTTGCATGGCATACATGTCAAGTGCATGCCAATGTCCTTGGCACCTCAGGACAGAGCAAATGGCACCAGATTTCTACATGAGGGCAACGAAACCCAGACCTGGCCTAGGGAATTTCACTGCATTTTGCTCCTTCCCTGAAACTTAAGCAAAAGTTTCCAGCACCACTTGTAGGAAAACATGCAAAAAAGGTGAAGTGGTTTCTTAGTTATTAAAGTACCTTTTTTTTTTCCTTTATAAAGTTTTACTCTGACTGAAAGGAAAAAACCACCAAAAACCAATAGAGCTCTTTTTATTATTATTATTATTATTAAGGCTGTTGGGAGGAGGGATTAGGTGGTCTGAAGTAGATTAACCTCCTTCAAATTTAGATAAATAAAAATTGAGTGATTAAGTCAGAGTTCCTTGTCTCCGTTTGTGATCAATAAAGATGTGTTTCTATTTTTGTAGTTTTTGTTCAGACAAAGTGCAGTTTTAAGAGTTTAAGTCTGAAGATCTCCCAGCTTTCTCCTCACACTCTGTTTTCATTCGCATCACAGGCTGGGGTCAGGCCGCATGAGCTGGGCTCCTTTTGGATGAAAACAAACTGAAAATGGCCTTGAGGGGGGCAACTAATGCAGTTTGATCTCCAGTAGATGTTCAGATACCTGGAGCAGAATAAATTTAATTCAGAGAAAACTAGTCTGAAATGCATATACCATAGACAGCTGGTCCATGGTACCAGTCCTTTTGATGTTCAGACCTGTTCCTGTTGCACCACATCCATCCTAACCATCTGTCCTAGGATGTGATAAAACATCCTCTTATTCCCACATATTTTAAAGGGGACCTGGCTGACTATCTCATAATTAGACAATGAATTTTTTTAGATGTTGAGAGCCAGGCAAACCCATTCCCATGCTTATTCTCCAGTCCCAGACTCGTAATGGTAGGAAAATCACATTTATGAAAACCAGTCAGGCATGGAGGATGTATGTAGTGTACTTCAACTTGCCTTGCAGTTTAAGAATTAAAAAAGACATGAGCAAATCTATCCCAAGGAAATTAATGACAAGAAATTCAAGGCATGAGGTGTCCTTGAGGAGGTCCAAAGGTGAAGTGAAATGCAACAACCTTCCCCAGCTCCCTCTGCTAGAGGGTCAAAAGCAGGGGAGGACAAATCACCCCATTAGGGAGAACCAAGGGAACCACATTATCTGCACACGTCATGAAGACAAGGATGTATCTTTCTTTAACAAGAGTGTATGACCAAGCTCGTACCAGCGCAGAAAGACCTCCAGCAGGCCCTCCAGCAAGCCTGAGCTCCCGGCTCTTGCCAGACAGGTGGTTACAGATATTTCCATCGCAAGTGATGCTGCTCGTCTTCCCAGAGGAAGAAGTGGTCCTTGGGGACCAACCACTCTTCCAGGAGTCATCAGCTTAACAAGACCTTCTGGGGTTTACCAAGAAAGTTTCCTAATCACCATGAAAGCTTCTCAGAGGGCTTGTAGTCAACTTACTTCATTCTTCTTAACAAGCCATGAGAGACTAATCAGCAGGGACTAACAAGAAAGAAACTTTCTTCCTTGTTAACGACAAAGTGCACTTTTACAGCTACCTTACTTCTCAGAGCTAGTCCAGGCCCCAAAAGCCAATGAGTTGGAGGGTCAGTGTGATGGTATGTGACTGTATTAAGGACAGGTATGGGGGCCTGGATGGGTGGAGAGCAATGCTCCTCAAGGTTTCTCTGATTAAAGTACCTGCCCCTCATACCTGAGATGAAATTCCCACCTGCAGACTGAGGCCCTTCTTCCTTGGTGGGGTGATGCAGTGACCCAGCAGGACCCTGAGCTCCTTGCTGAGGAGATACGATGCTTGGTGGGAGCACCGGTTGTAGTGGGAGCTTTTTCCATGCCAGTCTTGGGTCCACTCGGGATCACTTCTGAATGTTTCTACCCTACATTTGCTCCTGGTCAGCAGTCTTTTCTCTCCTATTGGTCTATGGGGTTAGCTACAGTATAGTTGCTAAAGTTTGTTGGTCGTTCCCCTCATGATTTATTTTAGAGCGGAAATCACACAATTGCTCAAAACTAAGCAAAAGCAGTTAATATAATCAAAATAAGATCAAAATGCCAGGATAGGGAGCAGGTACCTGACTGGGTAATTTTACCATTACTCACAGGAGATGCCAGATGATAGCTCTCTGCTCCTTGAGCAAGTTACAGGCACTGCCGAAGTTTCTCAAATAAATTTGAAAATACAGCTACGGTTGAGCTAAAATAAGTTGCAGAAAAGGCCTGATGCGCCTTGTTGCAGTGAATTGTTGTTATGAAGCCCAGTGTCTGTTGCCAGTACTGGGAGCACTACATTACCTGACTCTTGTGTTCACCAGAAACATGCCCATTATTTGATATGAAGAGAGCTCTGGTCGTCATTGTCACACTGAAAGAAATAGGTGTTATTTGTTGTTGTTGATCAAGACAACAGTGGTAATGCATTCTCAAACTACAAGGGGTCAGAAGGGCTTAAATTCTTGAAATTAAAATAATATCAGGCTGTAAACACAAATAAAAGTAGCTAACGCGTCCCTGAGACAGGTCAGTGAATGGCCCAGTCCGAGAGAAGTTAATGACCCAGTATTTAGGAACAAGGCAGAGGTTTCCCAATACATTTGTCCCCAATATCTCACAGGAGAGCACTGCTTCTTTTCTACCATAGCCATACAGAAATGGAAAGTATAACCATTTCTGAGAAGACCTCTCAACTCCCCTGACACACCAGAGAAAACTACTTTTCAGATGAACGTTTCTTCTTCATCACTCTCCCCAGAGTGTTCTTCACCTCCTTGTTCCTCAGGCTGTAGATGAGGGGGTTCAGCATGGGGGTCACCAGTGTGTAAAACACAGAGGCCACTTTGTCGAGGTCCTGGGAGTGCCTGGAGCTGGGTCGTGAGTACATGGACACAGCAGATCCGTAGAAGAGGGTCACAGCGATCAGGTGGGACACACACGTGGAGAAGGCTTTGTGTTTCCCCACAGCCGAGGGCATTCTCAGGATGGTGGCCAGAATGTAGGTGTAGGAGATGAGGATGGTCAGGTTGGTGACAAACATGTTGAAGCCAACCACAACAAACATCAGAATCTCATTGATGGTGGGGTCTGTGCAAGAGATGGCGTAAAGTGGGGGCCCTTCACAGTAAAAGTGGTTGATGATGTTGGGACCACAGAAGGAGAGCCGAAGTGCAAACCCCGTGTGGATAGTGGCATTCACAATCCCAGCAAGGTATGAGCCAGCCACCAGCAGGGCACAAACTCTGCTGGACATGGAGATGACATAGAGCAATGGGCTGCAGATGGCCACGTAGCGGTCATACGCCATCACAGCCAAGAGGTAGCACTCGGTAGTGGCAAAGACCGCATAGAAATAAAATTGTGCAAGGCACACTGGGTAAGAAATGACCTTCCTTTCTGCTAGGAGATCCAAGAGCAGTCCGGGGGTGATTGAGGAGGAATAGCAGATGTCTAGGAAGGACAGGCTGCTCGGGAAGAAGTACCTGGGGGTGTGAAGCTGGGCATCCAGCCTGATTAACACGAGCATCCCCAGATTCCCCAGCAGAGTGATCACGTAGAACACCAAGAAGACTGTGAAGAGGACAGCCTGGATATCCCTCTGCTCTGAGAACCCTCAGAGAACAAATTCACTACTGGGGGTGTGATTTCCTTTGGCCACCATCGTAACACAGTTGCTGTAGGGAAGCAGAGATGCAGAGAAACACAGAGTCAGCGTATTCCTGTTTTCCCCACAGACAGATGTTAAAGATGCATTTATTTTTATCGGGAAATACAAATTTCAGAGGCAGGAACTGCTAAACAACATATTCAGTGTTTGTCTCAAAATACATTTTAAAATAAACAAAGTGCATGACTGAATTTATTTCTAATGCTTTTATTCTGGTCTAGTCACTACTAATTTGGTTTGATAAAGTCACTTCACAAATCGGAAGGCTTATTCTACCTCCTGAAGAAGTTAAGAAGTTTGTTACTCATCAGATCCAAAGGGGTAACCACAGCAATTTATTCTGATATTAGAAATCAAACTGCCTTTAAAAAAAAAAAATCAAAACAACAACAACCAAAACCCCTTGTTTCAGAAGATCAAAAGAGAGAAAGCGCTGGTGAGAGATCAAGACATTTTTTAAATAATTTCTTTTAGGAGAGTCAGAGCAAGTTAAAATAAAACTCTAATTTCTTCCCTTCCTTCCTATGAAACTCTGAAATTAATTTTGAAACGGGAGATTTAGTGTCAGTATTGATGACCTTTAAATATGGTGATATCTATATCATTCTTGTGATGCCACTGAATCGAGAAAGACAGTGGAAAAGATTTTAAAAGGTTGGTACTGGTGGGAACCCCAACAATGCTACAGAGCTGTTATGAACTGGGGGATGGTGATAATGCAGTTTAGAGGCGGGGGGGGAATAAAATTAAGCTCATGTCTTCTTAAAACAGGAGTTAAGAATAGTCACAGAACTTGCTCACTGAGGGTTTTTTGAACTTTTAAACAAGATACCAAATTATACCATTGGAAAGGACCCTTCTGCATGAAGAAAGTTCAATACATGTGCCCTTGCTCGACTTATACGTGAGTCTCCCTTAAATCTGGATTTAGTCAAACAGATTTTTACATTTCATTCCAGCTTTAAGTCAGTAGCAGAAACTTTCACAGCCCTCTAAAACAATTTGAAGTTTGCCAAATAAACCAGGTAGTGCCTCTATGCCATGATCTTCACATTATAGCAAATAGTAGACTGTGCGCCATCAGTCCTCTTATCTGCCTCGCGTAAAAGGTCTGAGATAAACCAGACCTCAAGGACAGCAAGAGGTTTTTGCCAGCATGATATCATGCCTCAGACCACCAACCCTTTGTAGAGCCACTTCAACAGCTTGTCCGAGCTGCTGCCCTCTCCAGCCACTGGACAATAATTATGAATCACAGTAATCTTAATTAAAATGATCAACTGAGATTGAGGGGCTGCTGCTGACCACTGGCACTGCCTATGTATCTTGGGTGGCTTTACTCGTAGCCTCAGCAAGTGGCTGCCTTAAATTTGGAAAAGCAACTTCTAAACACCTGGGTTTCACAGGAGATATCCTGACATTAGGTGATTATTTGGTGTGAAAACAGGCTCCTGCCTAAAGCCCTCCCTTTGCAACAGATCAACTCTTTGTAGCATTATTTAGGCTAAAACTCACTTGTCTGGTCACATCTTGGGGCCCTTTTTGGTTTATCAGAGACTTGTTATCTCCTAGACCAAAATGTTAAGGGAGAAATAAGCCCAAATTTCTCCCAGTGTTGGTGTTAAAAGCAAGAATTATTTGCCAGTCATGAAGGGCATCAATACTTGACCAAGAAAAGCCAGTGTTTATAGGTTTCTTTCACTGAAAGACCAAGGGGTTTGCCGCTGCCCTCCCCTTGGTGTCATGCAGGAAATTTCTCTTGGGAACTGATGACTTCAGAAACAGCTCCTTAAGGAGGAGATGTGCACTGATAAATAAACACAATTAGCAAGTTAAATGTAAGCTTGAGTATTTTTTTCCACTTCTTTATATATATATAAAGAATTATGTATATATATATATATAATTTTATCTCTTGGAATACATAATTTATCTCGGCATCACAGAGAATTAAAAAGAATTGGTGTAAGAAATAGAGATTCAAGGATTAGGAGATAGCTTAGTATTTGGAGAAGTGTTGCAGATGCTGTTGGGGAGGAAGGGGACTATTCAGAAACTTCTGCTGCAATTTGTTTTTAACATTATCTGGGATATGCTGTTTAAAAACCCAGAGAGTGAGATCCAGGCATCTGAGAGAGTCACAGCCAGGTTTATGGAGAAAAGTTTCTCTTTTATTGCTTCTAAAAGAACAAAATGGTACTAGTGTCTGTAATCAGATCTTCTAGGGAATTATTTCCTATCCATCCATGGAAAATATAAACCTTTCTTCAAGAAGTTAATATCTGGTATTAGCAACTTTTATATCAAAACAAAAGCATAGCTCTATCTTCGCTATCTTCATCCATTTTGCTTTTCTGTTCTTTCCAGAAAGTGTTTTGTGGATGCTGAGCATTCATTCTCAGCTGTATTATAAATTATTGGTTAAAGGCTGGTTTCACCTTCTCCCTTTTGAGTGGGGTGTTTGAAGGACTCCAAAACATCAGCATGGTGAGCTGGAACTTTCCCCTTGGGCTTAAATTGACTCTTCAGACTATACCCAGAGTGTGACTGCTCTGAACAAAATCCGCATTTGCCATGTAGCTCTATCAGCCCTTGTTGCCAAGCAGCAAGTGGAGAAAACCATGCACTTTTTCCAGAAAAATTCACCTCACACTCATGTAGATGTTTAAAATAGATCAGATGAATCAAAGCCCCCAAATGCATAGTTGTCTCCATAAGGGGAACCTATGGTGACTAATTCAGATGTGAAAGCCTACAATTAGCTAGGATGACTCCTGGACCGAGATGACTCAACCCCTGAAACCTGGAAGCAGAAATTATGAATAAGCTGCAGCTGGGATGGAAAAGAAACTTTGCCTGGATGGAGAGACACAAGAAGGAGAGGAGATAGTGGGAGAGTTTTGGACAACATTGAGAGTCTCAGAGCTGTCAAACGAGTCAGGCACATCTGAATACAACATATGGTCAGAAGCATGGAGGCTTTCTGTGTTGTCAACACCAGATGACATCCTGGGAAAAGCCAAGACTGCTCAGACAATGTCTTGAAAGACTCTTCCTGGACCAAGATGAGTGACTGCTTGTCACAGGGGATGAAATTCCGCCTTGCTCCTAGGCAAAGGAGCATGTCAGTGGGGTGGCTCCAGGCTGGTAGCTTTCCATGGGGGAGACCCATCCAGGAAAGCAAGATGCCCAGCACAGGCGGTCTGCCTGCAATATATGTGAAGCACAGGGATGTGCTATCCCCCCATAAAGACTATCCTCAAATCAGAGAAAATAATAAATCAATTTTATTGTACTAGAGCAAAACCTTAGGGAACTACATAGAAAATTTGAAAGCAAAGTTATGAAAGACATTGTCCCTCTCCAACACGTCGTCTTTATTTAGCTTGTCCCCCTCTGCTCTGAGCCAACTCTTTCAGGCTACAGGATTTAATATTGTTCTAACATAGAATAAATCCTCTTTGGTAAAAAGTACCAACTGTGCATGTTCTAGAGCTGCTCATAAATTAATTTACTCGAAAAGTTTCACTGACAATGTAAGTGGTTTTAGGATTGTCTGTCTTTCCTGCATGCTTTCCTTCTTTCAGACATTGTAATTTATTTTTCAAGGGACCCCAACATGGAATTAATTCATAATTCAAACTCCACAGTGTTCAGCACGAGGTAGAGCATGTACATCTCACCAGATGTACAGAAATGTATGGTACCCTTCTTCTGTCAGGTGTCAGCCTTATTTCTTCTGCTGATTCCACCGTGGCAGGTGATACCTGCTTCGGTTTGGTTAGAGCAGGACCCGTGGGAATACATGCAGGAGAGGAGCTTGTTCATAGCTCTTCTGAGTGTGCTCCTCACCTCCTTGTTCCTCAGGCTGTAGATGAAAGGGTTGAGCATGGGGATCACCATGGTGTAGAAGACGGATGCTGTTTTCCCTCGATCTTCTGCGTGTCTGGAAAAGGGATGGAAATACAAGAAAGCCGCAGAGCCGTAGAAGAGGGCAACAGCCATGAGATGGGAGGTGCAGGTGGAGAAGGCTTTGTGCCTGCCCTCCGCAGAGCGGATGCTCCAGATGCTGAGCAGGATGCAGGCGTAGGAGACAACGATGGCCAAGACTGAGGCTGTTATGATGAAGCCAATGCACGTGGCCATCACCATCTCATTGAGCCAGGTGTCAGAGCATGAGAGTAGCAGGAGCGGTGGGATTTCACAGTAGAAATGATTGACAAGGTTTGGGCCACAGAAAGAGAGTCGGAGGAGAGCACTGGTGTGCACAAGTGCGTTCAGGCTCCCGGCAGCGTAGGAGCCCACCACCAGCTGGACACAGACCCCATGGGACATGGTGGCCAAGTGGTACAGAGGCTCACGGATGGCCACGTAGCGATCGTATGCCATAACGGCCAGAAGGATGGCTTCTGTGGTGCCAAATACTGCAAAGAAGAAAAACTGTGTGATGCAGCCATTGAAAGAAATTATATTTCTCTCTGCAAGGAGGCCTGACAGGAGCTTTGGTGTGATGGATGAAGAATAGCAAATGTCCAGGAAAGAGAGGTGGCTGAGGAAGAAGTACATGGGCACATGAAGCTGAGAGCTGGTCCTGATGAGGACGATCATCCCCAGGTTCCCCAACAGCGTGGTGATGTAGACAAGTAAAAAAATCCCGAAGAGCAGCTCTTGCAGATCAGTGAAGCCCAAGAGGACAAACTCGGTCACGTTTGAATGGTTTCTCCCAGCCATTCTCCTGGCACCAGCACAGAGCAGATGAAGAAACACAGGGAAGAGGTTAAATAATTTCTCCCAGCTCACAGGAATATGTAGTGCCTGAGGCTAATGCAGGATTCGGTGTTTCCTGGATGAATGCACCCATGTATTTGGAGAAAAAATACAATAGTTATCCTCAGTGGGCAGGTTGAAGATCCAAAATAATATACTGAAAAATAATATATTGACAAAATAATAGTCAATACTTCATATATGGAAAACAAAATAATAGTCAATAGTTCATATATGGAAAAAAAATCTTAAATCTTAAATCTTAAAGGTCTGGCTGGCCCTTCAGGGAAAGAATTGATCTTGCAAATGATGCCTTCTCACGAACACCCAAATTCTTCCAATATGTGGGCATGTTTGGGAGGATTACTTTCCCTTTGTTGGGGGGGTGTTCTTATTTAGAGGCAAGTAAACACAATAATATCATGCCTTAATTTGCCACATTAATTAGTGTCACAGTAAATAGATAACAGACCACACTGAAGTGATTTTCTGACCCTGTAGTGATATGTTTGGGTCAATTAAAATGAGACCAGCATATCTGATTGCAATTTCATGTATGTTTAGCTTCAAGGGAAAACCACCTCCTTCTAATCTGAATTATACTACCATGTCATCTTCCTTATGCCTTTTGGGTCTGCTAATATCAGGAATTTTTACCCAAAATTTGAGTTAGGACTTAAGATTCAGATGTACTGGAGTACGTGTTTTTTCCTTCAGAAAGGACCTCAATAACTTCAGTGTTGCTTCATGGAGCTGTTCCTGCTTCTGCAGGGGATGGACCCACACTTGTTAGGGAAGCCCTTCCCCATCCAGCAAAAAATTGCCTCAAAACCTCTTAGAATTTCACCCTCTCTCTGGTCACGGCATCTCAAGTCATTCTCAGAAAGATACTCACTGGTCCTCGAGGTGAAGTTAAAACACAAGCTCCATTGGTCTTTCCGAACCCAGGAAGGTTTCCTTATTACATCCTCTAACATGGCTGGAAGATTTAAGTTTTACCCCATGCCCACGGAACAAATTACCAAAGGGTCTCTGGGGACCTGAAAACAGAATGAGTCTTCCCTGAAGAGCCTGGGATAAACATTGAGATTTCTCTCTGAGGTTTTAGGGATGGGATCCCCAAGGCACATCAGACATTATGCCTGCAGAGCCTGAGCAATTCGACTTGTGTACGCAACATTGTAATGAGGAATGGGACACGAGGCAATGCATTTTTGCTGAAGACTTGAATTTGAAAGATTTTCTTTGTTCTCCAGGAACATGGGAGAAAAAAAAAATGCTAACTCTAAGTAATGGATTAATTTAAGGAAATTATTGGTTTATATTTGCAATGATCAGGTAGATTAATTTTCTTTTGTACTACATATTTCCGTAGAGCAGATGTGGAAACATTAAAGAAAAAGTGGATCAAAATGCAGATATCAATTAGCCATTGTGTTGTCATTTTCTTTTTTCAAGATAACTTGTCATTTTCCATTTACACTTGAATTTGGTTTTATACCATTGCTTCCCAGGAGGTAGAGTCTCAGAGCAGGTCCTACAAGCAGCATTTGCATGGATGCAGCTCTCTGAAAGCCTGGCTCCAAGAGTAGGACTCATCACCCATGCATGTGTCTGGACAGTGAACTCAGGTATCTCTCCTAGATATTTGCAGTTAGGGGCATGAGTTTCAATCAGTACTTTTTTTTCTTCTTTTTTTTTTTTCCTGCTACCCATCTGCTAATCAAACACCTTGGTGTTTGGTATCACTATAATTTTACCTGGCATATATTTTCTTCCTCTGTTCTTATTCATGGTTTAAAAAAAAAAAAAAAGATGACTGCTTCTCCTGTTATCCACTAGAGATGACCTTAAAATATGTGTATTGCCTGCTTGAGAAATGAGTATTACTATTTCTTCCCTTCTCACTTCCCTCTTTCCATCAGCCTTGCTGTCCGTTTTCTAGCACCAGTGAGATGACTGTTTCTTCAGGACGATTCCTCTTCTCCCACCGCCCTTCTCGAAGCAGCTTTTACTTCCCCATTCCTCAGGCTGCAGGTCAGAGGTTCATTGCAGAAAGTCCCTTGACCCGCTGCCAATGCTCTTCTCCAGGTGCTGGTGGGCATCTTTGCTGCAAGGACATATTGGTGGTTCATCTTCAATGTGGTGGCCACCACAACCTCCATGTCCTTCTCTGCCAAGCTTCTCTCCAGCCTGTCCTGGTGTCTGGGGTAATTCCTCCCCATGGTCAGGACTCAGTATTTCCCCTTGCTGAAGTTTGTGTGATTCCCATCTTCCCATTTCGGACAAAAAAGCTCCCTTAGAAAAGCCATTTTGCATTGTGTGCTTCACAATTAAAATATCCCCAGGGTGGACGTTTGGTGCTTGTGAAAGCAGGAAAGGAAACCAATAGTGTGACTTGTTCCTTGTAGAAAAGAGCAGCTGATTGCAGACAGGATTATGCTAAATTGCTTTAACACCTTTAAACGGGTTCAGGAGATGCAACTGCAGTCATCTACATGCACCTTGGGCAGAGGGAAGGAGGCAACTGCTGTTTCCCGTTGCTAACATCTCACATTACTAACATCTCACACATTGGATCGCCATCTTCTCGCCCTCATCAATTTTCTTCTTTGCCACAGGTGGCATTTATGTAACTGAGTGTAGACATCTCAAACACACACACGACATCTAACAACATCCGAACCAGCCGTTCTCAATACCACTGCTAGTCTGTATAGTGTAAAACATCATCCATCCCACCTCAGACATCCACACCTTATCACACAGAGAAGCATCCCATTCTCTGGGCTGTCTGCCTTAGATGCACACACTGCAGGTGTCTGAAGCCAGCTGAGATTAGTCCTGCCCCACATGTGTCCCTGTCCTTTCTCAACCCAACCTTCTCCTTTTCATTTTCCCTCTTTCTCAAGAAATATAGAAAATGCAAATTGCTCTTTCTTGGGTTCAAGATGTCTTTCCGAGCTACGTATGGCGGTGAAGGCAGACACAGAGAGGAACTAGCGGTGTTTGGATAGGGTCTCCTTGCTTCTGCCACTGGGACCTCAGGAGGGTTTTCTGCTCCAGGGCAGTAACTGTGTCTAAAATGAGCCATTATAGTATCTTCCATTTCTCTTTTGAAAACAACAGGCACCTTGGCCATCGATTTTAAAGGGAGTAAGGCCAAACTGAGACTCTCCCTTTCGTTTCCGTACTAAGAGAACCTGAAGGTAGCTTGGTTTCCAGATAGCCTGGAGAGAAAAGGGTTGTGCTCCAGGTTCCTGGTTCTTCCCATATATCTGGATGGCACATGATGGAGAGGAGTCACCAACCCAGTGCAGGATTGACACATTTGTAAGCCAAAGTCTTCAACTCCTTTTTAATCAAAGGAAAAAAAATACATTTCTCTGTTTCTGTGCCTTTTTTACCCACCAGCTAGAGAAGACCTCCAGGGTGGGATTCATTTCACCCTCTTTTAGATTCAGCTCATATTAAGACCCAAACCTGAGTGTCTGTCATTACCTATTTGTGAGTTAAGTCTCATTAGAGCTAACACGACTCTGGCCAGTACAATCAGCAGAGTTTACTGATCTCTTCAGCTGACAAAATGTCGGTGTCTGCCCTGCAGTGAGCCACACTGGACCCCACTGGTGGACTTGACCAAATCTTCCTTGGTCTTAAAGGGGGCCCATGTACCCAGTCAACACGTAGAGGTGACATGGTGTTTATTTAAAGTTAAGGAGGTAAGTCCTTCCCCTAAAGACATCCGAGGTGATTCCCAACTCTAATCACTAATTATCTAAACAAGGGGAGGTGGCTCCTACCCCTGCGATAGCAGTATTTGCTCAGCTCTCTGCTTGAAACAGATTTAACTAGAATTAAGGCAGCTCCACCCAAAAGCGCAAGCCTAGCTGGCTCCAGCTAAACTCTGAGGCAAGGCCTGTGCTTTCTAAGGGGGAGCCAGAAGACAATTTCAGACACAAGACCCTAAACACTGGGGGTGAAACCACGACATAACGACAGTGTTAAAACACTGGTTTGATCACCTTATTTCTGCTTTCTTAAGTAAAATGAATTCCAGAGCTGGAAACTCATTTGCATCTAGAGTCCTGGAGCATTTAATGTGACACAGAGAGAAGCTAAAACACCTTTCCAAGGATGTAGCTGTAGCAGCTCCAGCCCTTTCAGAGGAGAGGAGCTCCAAAGCAACTGGCGGCTAATCACCGTGAATGCAAAATGAGATGCAAGACGCCAGCCATGACGTTGCCAGTTCACCGTGACCCACAAGGAAAGGGGGTTGCAATGCTGGATGCTCCTCCCCTCTGTAACTCTCCTCCTGGAGCCACGCGGGGTGTTTCCCACCACTCTCATGGTCAGATGCTAACCCCACTGAAGTCGGCGAGGGCCGTTAGACACAGCTAACCACTGGTTTCCCCAAACACAGCAAGCACGGCTTGCACAATGAGCAAAACGCTTTCTGTTTTGAGAGTGGCAGCTCCAGCAGGAAGCCACAATAAGCAGAGCAATAGTGCTGTAGCCACAGACTTGTGTTTTTTAAGACACTAAGGGTTTGTGTTCCCGTTTAAACACCAGATGATGGTGAAGGCAAGACCAGCTGGACACAAAGTCATTGAATAGTGTTGTATTTTACGTATGGCCAAATAACAGCCGTAAGTGACTGCAGCAAGAAGAGATGCTCCGGGACTGTAAATAAAACATTGAAAATAAACTTGAGTCTTTTTGCTTAATGAAAAAGGTGGCGATCTTCCCTGCACCCAAATTAAACAACATTCTGAGGGTGACAGTCACAGAGGAGCAGAAGTGTGGGACAACCGCAGGAGTTATATGCAGAGGTCCCAGTTCAGTAGGTCCTGCTGAACACATCTGGTGACATGCGAGATGATGAAGAGAGGGGAACCTTGCTCTCTATGGCTGTGTCCGGGCTCTCATTGGCATGAAATGGGTAGTCGGCATGTAATGTGAAATAACTATGGTTAAGTGCAGTTTTGAAACCCATTTCAGGGACAAAGAAAGGATATACGAAGAAATTAATAACGTCATATTCTTTTTGACTTGATGCCATCAGCAAGTGCTCCATGTGCTTCATATTGCAGATTAGGGTACATCTAGGACTTCTTGAATTTGCAACATGGGAAATTCCAGTTAGAAAAAGAAGGGAGGAAAAAGACCACTGTAAGTGCAGCCAAACACCAAAATAGGGGTCAGGGACAATGTCAAACCTCTACCTTTGGTGGTCCCCAAGGCTCAGCAGGACAACGGGGTCTGAGTTGGCCCTGGTTGGTGTGGGGGGCTGTACCGGAGACCTCCCGGGGTCCCTGCCATGGGGGCGGGGGGCAGCACAGCCCCTCCTGGGCAGGGCAGCCCCAACAGCAGCACAGCTGATAAGAAAGGAATGGGAGCACAGACAGCCTGGGAGGATGTTTGCCCTATGCTGACAGTGCTAGCTGGGCAGCCAACCGTCGGCTGGATTAAATAGTAACCAGGGAATTATCAGGAAGCTTTGGGAACAAAGAAGGATTCAGCTGATTGACCCTGGGTGCCTGTGTGTTGTGAGTCATTAATAAATCAGTGAACTGCTTTGATCCTAACTTGATTTAATCCAACTGTGCAGCTTCTCCCTCCAACCCAAGTTATTACATGTCTCTAGGATAGCACTAAGGCTAAGCCATCGCTCCAGATTTTGCCATGGTCCTGACAGAGGCTGCAGTCTCTACGGGCTGAGGTAATACACAAATTGGAGTATTTTTGCTTTTTTCATGTGTGCAACATTTGTGCACCACGCAGCAGCTCTCTGCAGGAAGGCGGCAGGAGAGACGTCAAGGCAGGCAATGGCATCGGTCCAGGGTGCCATGGGCTGCAAAATATGTGGTCTGAAGGAGAAGGCTGCTGAGCAGTACCATAGCCCCTGTGATCTGTTCTGGTCACGGTACCATGGAGATCATGGCTTTTATTGCTGCCAACAGGGAGCCGGAAAGCAAAGGTATGGAGCAGTGGATGGGGGTTCCTTGATAGTATCTGCCCTGGGGGAGATTCATTACTACCGCATCTTAAAATGCTTTCAAAGTGACTTCGTTCACAATAGAGGTCACCCAAATACCATATTTAACTTAAATTTTTCACTTTCTAAAGTTAAATGAGATGTATTGTGCTGTTAATCATCTAATGAGGTCTGAGTATGAAAAAGAAAAAATATTTCCTGCGTAGCATGCTAGTTATTTGCTGTCATCTCCATTTTTCTTGCTAGAGGTTTTGGCATCCTCAGGCTAGTTATTATGGCCCTTAAGGACTTTAAAACACTGTCTGGAAATGGAATTTCATTTAGTGGACTAGTAGAATTCACCCCTTTTATTCTGATTGCTAAGCAAAAGGGAGAGCAACACATGACACAGCTCGCAGTTTGAGTCCAAACAATTGCAGACATTTTTGCCATATTCTTCTGGTTTAATTTGGCCTGATACATAGGATTGAATAAATGGTATAGAGCAAAATTTTAAATGAGGAGTAGTGCATGCTTGTAGTTCTCTACTTGTGTCTTCATTAGGTTAAATTAACTACTGAATATAATCATCACCATTTAGAGAACTGAATGAAATTATTACTATCCTAAATGAGCTGAAGATACTGAATCAGTCAGTGCAGCTGCTAAGTCAAAGTGCAGAAGACCCCAAAAATGTTATCAATCTGAGATAATTAATCAAAAACTGAGAATATCACCGGCATCTCCATTCTATCTGGCCATAAACTTACAACATTCAAGATCATTTTATTTTTGTGAGTCTCATCAAAGCCTCCTTCACCTCCTTGTTCCTCAGGCTGTAGATCAAGGGGTTCAGCATGGGAGTCACCACAGTGTAGAGCACCACAACCCATTTATCTTCTCTTGAGCTGTCTGAGCTGGTCTTTAAGTACGTAAAAAGCGATGCCCCGTAGAAGATGCTCACAGTGATGAGGTGGGAGGCGCAGGTGGAGAAGGCTTTGCGTTTGCCCTCAGCTGAACTGATGCTCAGGATGGCAAAGATGATGGCCACATAGGAGACCAGGACAACCAGGCTGCTGGACACACCAAATAAAGACGCTGAAGTTCTTAGGATAATGTGGCTGAGGGTGGTGTCAGTGGTTGAGAGTGATATCAGAGGGGAAATGTCACAGAAGAACAGGTCAATGACGCTGGAGCCGCAGAAGGATAAACTGGACATGCTGATAGTCTGTCCCATGCCATTTGTCAACCCCACAAGATATGACACAACCACCAACTGAAAACAGCATTTTGGGGACATGACAAGGTGATACACCAGGGGATGGCAAATGGCCATGTAACGGTCATATGCCATCATAGCCAGCAGGAAGCATTCGGTGATCCCCAAAAGATCAAAAATTAACACCTGAGCCACACACCCAGCATAAGCAATGCCCTTTTTCTCTGATATAAGGTCAAACAACATCTTGGGGGTGAGGACGGTGGAAGAACAGAAGTCTACAAAAGCCAGGTTACCCAAGAAATAATACATGGGGAAGTGGAGTTGAGGACTGGCCCTGATTAACATGATCAGCCCAAGGTTCCCCAGGATGGTGACAAGATAGGTGAACAGAAACATCAGAAAGAGGGTGACCTGAGTCACTGGGTCCTCTGTGAACCCCGTTAAGCTGAACTCGGTCACTTGGGTGCAATTGCTTTCTCCCATTAGTTGGATGTGTGCTTTCTGCGTGAACTCCTTGCTGGAGGTTTCTTCTACAATACGCAGGTGTCTCCCAGGTGGAAAACCCTCTCTCCAGTGGAATCTGCTCAGAGACAATCATACAAGAGCTAAAGGAAAACTTTAGGAACAGATCACCTAGAAACAGCTTGCCAAAAGTCATATCGCAGTGGGGTAAAACAAATGGGGTGCTGCAAAAGCAAAGCTTTGCTCAAGATGTAAAATCCCACAGCACAGCGTGGTGCATGGTCCTCTGGCTCACCTCTGGATGTTCAGCAACGACCGACGTGAAAAGCTGTAGCTGTGTAATCACACACGGGAGTAGCTTTATCTTGGTGCTCCATTTTGTCCCTTTTGTTAGCGTTCCGCCTGGGACTCTGAGATCATCCAGCTCAATCTGAAACACAGAGAAACATGGTGCTTTTCCAGTGCAGCATTAGTTATTCATCATCTCATTGGCATTTGCCAACCACCTGCTTCCTCCGTCTTTGCTGTGACTTCTTCCTAACTATGAAACCTTACACAGAGGTTTATATTGGTTTACCCTCCTTCCTGATACGCTCCTTCAGCTATAAAAACTTTTCCTAGGTATTTAGCCTGTTTCTAGGATGTTCAGATGGAAATGGGCAAACCCCAAAGCTGAGCAATCTCTCCTTGAAAATATTTTGGGGAAAAAACCCCTATCTTTTGGACCTGCCCCATCTCAGCAACAGTAAGCTCCCTAAATGTTCTTTACATGAAGGCTTCTGGTCCTCATCCAGGAGCCGTTTGTGGTCAATGGAGAGAAGAAGCCTCCTGAGCGTGCTCTCCAACAGGGTGATCTCCAGACCTCCCTGCTCAGCAGTTGTGTGGTGAGGACACAGCACAGCCAGCTCCCTGGTTTTGGTGGAAAGCCCAGAGTATCAGGAAGAACTGAAGCCCAGGACCCTGCAGGTAGGGCATGAGGTGAAGAAAGGAGCTGTTTCTTTTTTTGCAAGAGAAAACTACGGGAGATGGGTGGCTCAGCACACACTGTCCTTGCTCGTGAGTCTGGTACTGGAGCTCCAGCTTGGGCTGAAAGACAACAACCCTTGCTTACATCTCAGCACTCTCTCTGCTTCCTTCCTGATGCTCTTGGACATGGATGTGAAGACGTGTGTGCCTGAAGCTCTGCAGGAGATCTTGAAAATAAACCACTGTCAGCAAACACCCTTACTATTTCACAGAATTTGGGGACTTGGGGACTGTGAATCTCTTTGAACCCCAGGAGAGTGACAAAGCCCAAAGCAGGTCATTATCTTTTCTCTGCACTTCTTAGTTTGGAGAAGTGTACCCAGAGGAGATGACCTCAGCTTGAGTGAGCAACAGGGCTTTGGGTTCCCTTCAGAGCAAACCACAGAACAACACCCCATCTTTCACGTCAACTTTTTGAGCATTTCAGAGACAGTTACAGCTCCGCAAGTGCCATGTGTGACACTATCATGCCAGGGAGCTGCAGGGGACCTCGCTGATGGAGCACAGTCCCACAGGAGCTGAGCCAGGGCTGGTAACACCGTCCATCAGCAGTCCCAGGCACCCTGGACAATGAACCACCTTTCTTCCCATCTTACATTCCTTGTTTGCAAACCATAGCTCACAAGTTTGGCTGCAAGGAGCAAACAGAAGATCACAGTGGCCTTCCTAAAGCTGAGGTAAATGCTGCCCAATACTCTTCCTTTTGTCCACGTAGCCATCGGTCCTCTCATCACCCAAGGCACTCAGGTTGGTCAGGCATGACTTACCCTTGATACATCCATGCTGGCTACTCCGGTCACCCTCCTGTCCTTCCGCTGCCCGAAGAGGACTTCCAGGGAGGGGGAATTTGCTTCTTAATCCCGCTGGGGACTGAGGCAGCCCACAGTCCTCGTGCCCTCCATCTTGGTGATTACATTGACCTTCTTCCACCCATCACACTGGAAACGCACCAACCTCAAGAGAAAAATGAGAGCCTGAGGGAGAGGTGCCCAGAACTGGAAGGAAGGTGATGGGAAGGATCAGGTGAGGAGCGGGATAAACAACTGAAAGGGGCAACAAGAGTAGAAAAGGGCCCTTCTGAAGGGATGAAGGAAAGCTCTAGGACTGGCCCTGTCTCTGGTGGCTCTGATGGAGCTTCCCAAGCCCAATGGGAGATGCAGGGTACCTCTTCCTCCAGCCTTTTCACACCCAGCAAGGGTGAGTGCCAAGGGCAGCAGAAACCACTGATGGCTAAGGTCAGATGTATTTTGCAGAATGAAAATTAGCTTAGATGCAGAAAGCCCTGACCCACACCCTTCACTGAGCATCATGTGGGGCAGCAGGCTGAAACCTCCCAGAGCCAAACACAAAAGGAAAGTAAATGTTACAGGGATTCCCACCAGAGTCCAGCCAGACTCAGGCTCTCCCCCTGCTCTCGGCAAGGAAAAACTGTTCACAGTGCACTGCTGTGAGCAAACTCCCACAATCTGAGCAGCATTTGGCATTTAAAACCTTTCCAGGGCCACGTCCTCACCCTTTCTTTTCTCTCCAGTAGAAAAATCAGCTACAGGAGCTGTAAAGGATGGTGTGACGCCGTGGATGAGCCCTGGCAGGTCTGGTCCTGCCTGGGGCTGAGCCCCCTCCATCCTCCTCCCTGCTGTCAGCATCGCCTCTCGCACCTCCTCATCTCCCTGCTCAATACCAGCCCCGCGGCCACGGCCCGGCTGACAGCAGGAGACGGATGGGGCCGAGCCGGTGCCGCAGGGCGCAGGACACGTGTGGGGATGTGATGGGCACAGGGGGCTTGGGGAAATGGTTTCTCGCCAATTTGCATCAGTCCCGGTCCCAAAATCCAGTGCTGCCAACGCAGCTCCCTCAGCCACCCTGCAGCGTACGGCAGCCAGAGAGTTTCCTCTCCATCACGATGGCCGCAGGAAGGATTTAAGCACCAACCTCAAAGCAGAAGTGAAGGCTGAGGCTCAGCTGGGAGAAAACAGCTGGCTCCGTGCAAAGCAGGGAGGAATTTCAGCCCTTTCCCAGTGTCACCTTCACTGGGGTACTGCCGAAGCCATCAGCATCCCCATGAGGGTGTCCCCTGTTCCCTCCATACCCATCCCCAGAGCCCCAGCATCCCTCATCCCACCCAAATACACTCCCCTGGTGTGCAATGACATGGCGTCCGTGGCCACGTTGCAGTTTGCAGGGGAGTGGGGGGCTCCAGAGGAGTAGCCCCTCTGCTTTCTCCCCCCCTGCAGCCCCCCACCCTTGTGTCAGTCACCTCCCTGCACACATCCCTTGCCCCCGCAGCGCTGGCTTGTCCCCATCCATCTCCCGCTGTCAGGCCAGTATCGAGCGTCGTGATGGGAGGTGTGGGATGGAGGGCGCTCAGCCCCGGGGCAGGACTGGGGGTCCCGGGTACCACAGCAGAGGCAGGACCAGCACTTGGGATGGGTGCAGGGGAGGGGGGGACCACTTTCCTCCCCACCTCTGGAGCTGCAGAGGCTTTGCATGAGCAGCCAGCACGTTGTAGATGCCTCAACACCTCGCCGTGCTTTTTAATACAAGGTGTTGACGGCGGGCTCTCGGTCGAGTTGCCGGCGCGTGGGCGGCTGCCATGTGCCAAGAGGGGCTTTGCCCAGGGGAGAGGGTCGGAGTAGCCCCCATCTCCCCCCTCTCAGATATGTGACATGACGGGGACAAGGAGACCCCAAAAAAGAGCTGTCCCTCCCCAGCCCAGCGTACCCCGAGATCCGGCCGGGGACCAGCGGTGGTCCCAGCAGTCCCAGGGCCACCGCTCACCTCCCGTCCATCATCATCGCGTCAAGGCATGAAGGCAGGTCGGGGAAGGGGGCTGTGCTCCAGCCCCTGAGGACCACTGCGGCTCCAGCCCCCACGTCTCCACCCCCCTGAGCTGGGGCATAAAACCCCCAGCACGCTGCGGGGGACGGTCCGGAGCTGGTGCTGTGCTGGGAGGGGCTTCGTTGGGGGTCCCCACTGCCGCCGTGCTGGGAGACGGAGCCACGGACACCTCCTGACCACCCGCTGCACCCATGGCAGGTAAAACCCACCCGTGGCAACGCTCCCCTGTACCCAGCGGTGGGGTCCCCGTGGTGGTTTTGGGGTGCGGTGGGTCACTCAACCCCACAAGAGGGCGAGGTTGCAATGGGGAGGGGGATAAAACCCCACTACGGTGGGGGGGCAGGACTCCCCAGTCCTCCCACCCCCTCCATAGAGGGAGGATGCGATAGGGTGGCTGGTGATGCACAGGGTCTGCTCCTACATCTGGGGTGCAGGATCAGCCCACACACACCCAACACCCTCTCGCCCCTCCGCAGCCTTCCTGGGGGGGCCAGGCGAGGGGTCCCCCTGCGGCACCGGCCTC
>VYZV01007816.1:24759-85764 GCA_013401275.1 Pandion haliaetus | reverse complement strand
AGGTAACAGGTGATAATCACAGAGTACGCCATTTCTCTGGATGCACTCTAATATTTGAATACTGTGTACAGGCAGCCCAGCATGCTGCCAAACTAAACGTACCTTTAGGAATCCTGAGAATTAAGGTGTTCTCTGCTAGGCTCAGCGTCAGTTTTAGGCTCATTGTTTCCAGAAACAAAGTATTGGGAAAAAAATCTCTTAAGGTCAAAAGCTAGACAACTTCTGAAAAGAGGAAAAGTATGTACACAAACAACAGAACAGAACTTGAAGTTAAAGAAATTCACTTGAAGTTGACTGGGAAATTCAGATTCAAACAGAAGCAACTGATCTTGATTGAATTTGAAGAAAAGCGAGGTGGAAGAAGAAAAGAATATAAGATAATTTACTTTAAGCAGCACACAGTCATGGAACTTTTTCTAAGTTAGAGACAGTGCATTAGAGATTACGTGCGCATTAGCACAAGGTATTCACAATTGCTTACCCAAGATTCATGGTACAAAACGGTGAGGAGATGTATGCTATAATCATAGTTCTGTCTTCTTAGCGGACACCTGAAAATTCATAAACAAAGCTAGTCTTTTTGAAATCAAGCCACTATAATACACTTTTGAACAAAGTGTTAAGCTCACCATCAAAATTTCTGATTTGTAATGTAGGGAATCTTAGGGAAAATGTGTGTTTGATTCAGATGCCTTTGAGTTACACATAAGCAAGAGTCACATCATGAAGGCATGAGTATTAAGAACACGGAAGAATGGGCATCTGCAAGTCAGTAGGAAAATGTACAAAATACAGGAATTTACAGATCTTCAGGAAACATTAAAAACTTCTTTGCTCTCTGTGCCAAAGTGGAATCCAACATACTTTAAGTCTGAACTCCCTTAAAACCTGATTTATTTCCTCCCCCAGATCTGAAGGGAGGAGAACAACTGGTGAAAACAGCTGTGAAATACAGTTCAGAACAGGAAATCTAGCCAACAATTTAAGAAGAAAAGTTTAAGTCAATGTAGCTGTAAGTCAAAACAGGATAACCAGTAAAATTTGGTGGGATAAGACACATTCCTGCAAAAACAATATATTTCTTAAAACCAGTCATCAGAACTTTCTGCTGAGAATGATGACATTAATCTCTTCCTCATGCTGATCAACCATAACCTCCTGTCTCTTCACTCTCACCCCTTCCTACAGGCTCCTTCACCCCCATTTTTGATGCAGAACAAACTGAATCATGTGAGACTACATCTAAGACTCTAAAAAACACTCATCTGAATGACTATGGACTATGATTATTCTAGCAAATAAAGTTTAAAAAGGACTCAAGCTTTTAAATTGTAGTTCTTTCATAGTGAAAGAGCCTCTGTTTAAAAGTAATCTCAATACTAGCCTGGCAAATCCTGTATTAAAGAAACAAGTACCACTCTGAGCCTGGGCCTTTAGAATTTACTAAAAATAAAGTGAAATATCAACAGGCACGTTAAGAGTTTCTTCTGGAACACAGCATAAGACCACTCACAGATGCTCTAGAGGGTAAGCTCCTTTCGGCTGTCCTAATGTTTTAGCCTCAAAATAAGCCTTGCTAGGGAAATTAAACTGTTGGTTGTGCAAGTGGTCCCAGAAACTACCCAGATTTCCAAGTCTAGTCAAGAAATATATGCACAATTTCATCCATTTTGTATTTATTTTATGTAAAATAAAACAGTATATCGTACCAAAGGACAGGAAATTTAAGAGGGGGGGGAAAAACAATTTAATGAAAACATGCAAAAAGAAAAGACTACCAATGATGTTTCTCCTACTGCTGAAAGCAGCTGTGAATTAAAGTGTATTGTGAATTTAGGAATACATATGTATTCTCTTAAACACTTCAGAATTCAACACAGAAAACATGTTTCTCCAATGCAGCCTTCTGAACATAACTAACTAACTACAGTGATTTGTTTATGTCTAGAAAAACAAAACATTGTGAAATATCTGGTCACTGATGTCATTTTTCTTGCCTGAAACTCTTCTAATCATCGTTAAAACTAACAGAACCCATGGGTTCTGTTGGGAAACATGACAACTACCTTGAAGTAACATTTGAGACTTAAATAGAGAGCTTCAATAACTAACAATATTTAACAAATACTAGGTTTCACCTTATGTAATTTGTCCATTACAATTTTAACAGTTAATAGCAGGAGTACTGGTATGTTTAAGTCATAATTTGGCCTTAAAAATATAATAATTTACCAAGACAATAATTGATATTACCAAAGACACCAAGCCAGCCCTTTCTATACTGTGACCATTACTACAGGCACTTTTTTTTTCCCCCTTCTTGTAACCATACCTGTCCGTTGTAATTGTGAGCATATCTGTATCCTTACAGTACCGCTCTCCTACAAGTTTAATGAGCTTCTTCTTTGCATGGTCATCCAAATTCAGGTTAGAAAGTTTAACCTTCAAGTATAAGAGAAAACACCTTTAATTACTTAGATAAATACAATCTCTGCACCCTGAAAATATTTTGAGATACTTAGGCACATCTTTTATCAAGAATTAAAAGGAGAGCTATTAAGTATGCATTTGCAGAATTTCTTCTGATTGTATCAAGTCTTAACACAAGGCAAGTATAATCTGAGTATTCAAACAGTAAATTTCTTTTCATCCAAATACCAGAGGGGCTGGGGGAGAATACTTCTACTCAAACTTTTTTTCAGAGGAAAAAAAAGAGCTGTCAGTTTAGTTTGTAGCTGTATTTCATATTCACATGTACGTCACATGGAAAAATGAGTCTTTTTCAGATTTTTTTTTTTTCAAATACAGATCAGTAAGGTTAATACTAAGATACATAAAAGATTTTTATGACAAACCTTCAAAAGAGGAAGAAAGACATCAATTCAAGAGACAAATCAGAATTCTCAAAATCATTACTGGGAGATTAATAGTAGTATGCAAAGATGCACATAGATAACAATGTAACAGACCAGAACTGTCTGATCTCACATAATTGATCAAACAATAGCATGAATGTGGCTTCTATTCTGTTCCAATACCAGAAAATCCACAAACATAAGTACTAGTTATTTGTTATGTATCTTATTTAAAAAAAACTAAGAAGTTAGTCTGAAGCTAGTTTCTATATGCAATAAAGAGTATGAAAAGTAAAGCAAGCTGGTTTTAGCAATCTGTTTACACAATAGCAAATAAGAAGGCTGTGAACCTTAACAGTTTAAAGACATGGTGCTGGAAACGAGTTTCTATTAAGTGAGAGTTGCTGAGGAATATTAAACACACAAAGACATAATAGTAGTCTCTTATTAATTTGTCCATGGTTTGGTTTTCCTGTATATTCTTTCTGCTGTGTCACTGCTGTACTGAAGAATTGTTCAAAGATCAAGAAACCTGCATCAGAAAAACTAACAAAAGTTGCAGGACTAAAAGAAATTAGAAGCTCCAATAAATACCAGGAAAAAAGCCCTACCTGAAAAGAAAAAACCCTACTACGAAGAATAGAAAACTCATGTACTAAACCTAAATATGACAAGGGAGGAGACAACAGGGTTTTAATACTGAATCTTCTAATCTTGAAAAAACACCTAACATTCATTACTTCATAGATTACATGAAAAATGTCTTCTTTTTAAGGAATTACATGCTCATTTACTATGCATGCCTGAAATACTGGTGAGGGAGAGCTCACCTAGCTTTGCCCCGCAGCTCACATTTTGTCAAGTTTAATTCTATCAAACCTGTTAGGTGCATCCAGCCTTTAAGGCAAGAGTCAAGCTGCAAGAAAAGAGCTCAATTCTTAGCACGGCCTAAAACAACCACGAACAATCACTTTTGACAGCACTATACTTCCAAGTTCCCTTAGGCACAGCATCCCCTTGTAAGGGTCTGGCAGCTTGCGTTCAAGGCTACCTTGCATACAGTGCCCTTCCATACAGTGCAGCGATGCAGCCTTGAATCAGTGGTGACAAAAAAAGAGCTAGGAGAAGGTGGGCCTGCCCCATCTTTACTGAGAAGCTGCATCTAAGCAGAAGCACTCAGCCTCAGTCTCTGCCTGAGCCACAGAGCAGCTATGTCTGGGCCTAGCTATGGCCCACGCTGACCCAACCCTGATGCACATCCTTGACCTCCTGGCTTGACCTCACCTACTGCATCGCTATGGATTGGCTTGACAATCACCAAACTGTTGACTGATCCTAGTTACTGTCACCAGACCTAATCCTGATCCATTGACTTGTCCTCCCCCTTTGACTTCAAACTTGCCTTACCATTATGAACTTGTCAGTTGATTACTAGGCTGTTGGATGGATGAGCTTACTATTACCAGACCTGTCCTGCTCACCTTGCTCACGTAGTAGCTGCATCCTTTTCGGGGAGGTCACTGCCCTGCCTGCCTTTCTGCCCCTGGATCACATTCCCTTACAGAACAGACTACTCTCACTGGTAGCTGGCAATGCTCACCCAAACTGATGAGAAACACCTTTTTCTAAAACACATTTTCTTAACATTGTCTTTCTCTAACATTCACAGAAAGAAAGAATGCTCCAAACTCTAAAGGGTTTCAGACAACTTTCTGGCAAGCATACAACTGCTAGCACACCTAAGTACTTTATGACCACGACTATCTAAACTTAATGGGATAGTCCAGCCCAGATGTCCAGCGTTAGCTTGCTTGAACCAACAATGCAAAACAATTTCACTGAGTAGTACTTTATGCACTGTCTTAAAATGACATCATCATAGATGTATCATGCTGCCTTCATACCATGTGATCTTCTGAAATTTACTGTTAAGAGTGCTATGATTTTATTCCACATGACTTGCTTTTCCTATAAAAACTAAAAAGCTATCTGCTCTGTTGCCTGTATTATGTGATCACAAAAAATATGTTCTTACTAATCCAAAGTCACTTTAAAGTGAAAAATATTTATATGGCTACTTGCTTCAAAATGGGATAGCAACTAGACAGCTTGTAATTGTTAGCTGCAATACTACAGACTATTTTATGTTGAATTTTAGATGAGTTAGAGATCCAAAAAGAAGAGCAATTGATTTAAAAAGTCTCAGTTTACATCCTGTAGTACTATGTCACCTGGCACAATATGGACAATTCCACTTGAGCATAGACTAGGATAAATTTAAGGGACAAGAAATACCGGCATTAGGCTACAAGAGATGGAAAATTAGCATCTCCAGTATGATACCTGGTAGAAAAAAAGGCAGATTTTTTTTTTTTTTTTGTTACTTAAGATTTAAGAGGTCTAACTTTTAAACAATATTTAAAGGAAATCTTATCATGAAGATCCACCAGAGTTTATCATAGTCTGTAACACAGAACACAGTAAATGCTCTCTCATTGATAGAAAATCAACCACTATCTGACCCAGTGCCACCTGCTTTCACCTTTAAATCCTGCTCTTCCCCCTCCTTAGGCAGATTTTGTTGTCAGAGGATTAATCAGAGAAGGAATTTATTATTGAAATCTGGGATCAGAACACCAGTAACTGAAAAAGCATATGAAGAGTTGTTCCATTTTTGTCTCCCACTCCAACCCCTCCTTTTTTTAATATACATGCATAATGCATATCCATATAATGCCTTACAAGTACCAAGGCCAGTTAACATTAATGGACAGATTTCGACAGGATAATACAGACATGCTTATTTGTGTTTCATTTTGAATTACCCTCTCTACTGCAGCATAGGCAACCCCTAGTCCAACATCCTGTCTCTGACAGCCACATTTAACAGAAGATATTTGTATCTAGTAATGTTTTACATTTAGAAAGCCAGAAATTCACATACACTCACCAGCTGGTGTTTTTAATGGGAGAGTCAAGGCTGTTTGAGCAGCTGAGCTCTTACCCCTACCTGTGATATCACACCCAGCACTGACCTGCAAATGTCAGTATTACTCCATCCAAGACAACTGAATATGGGAGCAAAGGGGGTCCAATGTGTGCCTCCTCTGCACATATTCACAGCCCAGCATGAAGTTAGGGGCTTCTATTCTCATAGATACACTCCTTTTATTTCTAATGCATACAAATTTGTGAAAACTTGCTCTTGACCATGGATCTGAATTAGGAGACAAAAGGCTAAGCTCTAGTATGCAGTGACTACAAGGGCATGCTGAAGTTACTGCTAACAGCAGTGCAAAATGCATATTTAAGTCAATGACAGACCAAATTAAATTTCAGCCCAAAAGGTTTTACAACATAAAGGGAAAGTGGAGACTCTTACAAACAAAATGAACTACTACCGTTCAAAGTTGCCATGATTAGATGTTGTATAGGTTCTATAAGTATGTGGTGTCATGCAGTATCTTCACTTCTGTAATGAAGAGTAAGAGCACAACTACCACTGAACCCACTGCTACTGCTGCTCTTAAGATAGGCTCAAATGTCATCTCAAAAGGCACGTTCAAAAGCCACAGCAAATCCTAACTTTACTACCATGAGGACAGGCAAGTACTGGAACAGGTTGTCCAGAGAGGTTGTGCAATCTCCAGCCCAGAAAGTTTTCAAGACCCAAATGAATAAAGTCCCAAGTAACCTGATCTGATCTCATACCTACCTTACTTTGAGCAGAAGGTCAGACTGGAAAACTGCTGAGCTCCCTCCCAACCTCAAGTACCCCATGAACCTACGATCAGAAGGCTGCTGCTCCTACTGCACACACACTGATGCCCAGAGGCTTACCAACTCAATACTTATTAATAGTGCTGCATTCATATGACCTATCTTTCAATACTTGTACACTTCCAGGGTCTATAAAGTAGCAATGAGAGAGTCCAAGCAAGACATTGAGCAAGACATTTTCTGTAAGTATTCTTCAGAAGGTACACTATTTTGTTTATATCGGAGCTTAGACCTCATTTATAAATACATATCCATAACATTACAACCTCAGTTCTAACATGCTGCAATATACTTAAGGAAATCCACTGCTTTTTATTCAGACATTCAGTAAACCATTTCCCTCGTTTCCTTACAATATATCATACTTGCACATGTTTTGGTAAGAAAGCCAAGCATTTGGGTTTTTTTAAACAAAGCCCATTTACCAAAAATACTACTTACTCTTAAAGTCACAACTCTTGCTTTGGGATTACGAATAGATGTCCCTGCAGAAACATAATCTATTGTTTCAATTTCAATAGGAAAATGCTGTTCACATTTCTCATCACTGTCCAAAGCACTTGGCCACTCAGTACAGAAATCTGTATAATAAAGAGAAAGCACTCCAAGTAATATCTGTTGTTTTGTTGTTGTTTTTAAGTTTATTGCAATATATTTTTAAAAGTACTATTTATAGAAATCATATTCATTTAGATAACAGCAGGGTCTATGCTAGACTTGATCCAGTATTTCAATGTCTCTCTTTGTACTGGGTTCCCCAAAACAGGATACAGTACTCCAGATGCAGTCTCACAATTGCCAAATAGAATCATAGAACGGTTTGGGTTGGAAGGGACCTTCAAAGATCACCTAGTCCAACCACCCTGCCATGGGCAGGGACAACTTCCACTAGATCAGGCTGCTCAAAGCCCTATCCAACCCAACTTTGAATACATCCAGTGATGGGGCATCCACAGCTTCTCTGGGGAAGCTCTTCAGTGTCTCGCCACACTCACTGTAAAAATTGTCTTCCATATGTCCAATCTAAATATCTACCTTCTTCCAGTTTAAAACTATTGCCCCTTTTCCTGTCACTACAGGCCTTGGTAAAAAGTCTCTCCCCATCTTTCTTATAAGCCCCCTTTATATATTGAAAGGTGACATTAAGGTCCCCCCCAGAGCCTTCTCTTATCCAGACTGAACACGCCCAACTTTCTGAACCTTTCTTCACAAAGGAGACATTCCAGCCCTCTGGTCATTTGTGTGGCCCTCCCTCTAACTGGTCCATGTCTTTCCTGTACTGGGGACCCCAGAATTGGATGCAACACAATTGAGGGAAAAGAATTAATTTCCTGAATGTGGTGGCTAGAACCCAGTATGCAGTTAGCCTTCCTTGCCACACAGGCACACTGCTGACTCACATTCAACTTTCAAATGCCCACCAGGCTCCACATGGCCTTTTCTGCAAAGTTTCTTTCCAGCTGTTTGCTCCCACCCCCCCTGCCACTTATACTACTGCATGCATTACTCCAACCTACATGCAGGACTTTGCAGTTGCCTTTAACTTCATGAGGGTCTTTGCAGCAGATTTCTTTCCTGCCTGTTAACACCCCTCTGTATGGCAGCTTTGTTCTCCAGTGTATCACTTGTTCCCCCCCAATTCGTTATTATCTGAAGACCTGCCGAGATTGTGCTCTCTACTGTTATCCAGGCTGTTATAAAGCATGTTTTTGCGTGCTTGGAAATGGCTTCCAGGAAGGTTTCCTTCATGATCTTCCAAGGAATGTGGTGAGGCTGACTGACCTGCAGTTCCCTGCATCTTCCTTCTTGCCCTTCTTGAAGATGGTCAGGCAAAAATCTCCTGTTCCTCCTGGGTAGTCTTTACCTGCTTCCACTTTCTGTGTACTTCCTTTTTGCATCTTGGGTCACCCAGGAGACCCCTGCACACCCATGCTGTCCTTCTGCCATACTTGCTCAACTTTCTGCACTCTGGAATGGACCATTCTTGCTTTTTTAAGGAGGTTGAACTTTAACATCCACCAGCTCTCATGGGCCACTTTGGTCCGCAGGAGAGTCCCCCATGAAATCTGCCAAGCAGATTCCAGAATAAACCAAAATCACTCTCCTGAAGTCCAGACTGTAGTTCTGCTGTCTTGCTCATTTCTCTCAGGATTTTAAACACCACAGTTTCATGACCACTATTACCAAGGATGCCCCTAGCCTTCAGAAACAAGGAAGAACTGGTCAAGCGCGTGAACAACAAATCCAATAGAGCCTGTCTCCTAGTCAACTCATCAGTTGTCTTCACTGAGAAATTGCCTTCAATACACCACTTGCCTTCCTCACTTCTCTCAAGATCTTGAGCTCCATGATCTTCTCTTCGCAACCAAGGCTGCCAGCAACCTTGACACCTCCCTCCAACCAGTTCTTCCATACTTGCGAGAAGCACATGCAACACAGCACCTTCCCATAGACAGTTTGTGCAGCACCTGCATCAAAAGTTATTGGCAACACACTCCAGAATCTCCTAGATTGCTTCCATCCCATTCTGTTACCCCTCCAGCAGCTGTTGAGATGGCTGCAGTTCCCCATGAAAATCAAAGCTTGCAGTTGTGAGGCTTTTTTTCCTTTTTTGCTGTTCATCCACTTCCTTTTCTCAACCAGGCAGTCTGTGGCAGATGCCCACCAAGACATCCTTTTCAGCTTCTCCTCTGATCCCAACTCTCAAATTCTTAACCAGTTTGCTATGCATCTCACTGCAAAGCTCTGCACCTGAGATGTTCTTTTGGGTACAGGTCAGCTCCTCCTCCACATCATCTCTGCCTGTATCTCAGTCATGTAAGTTTTTGCTCTGCATTTCTGTGACTCCTCAGACTTCTAATTCCTCCTGTTTCCTATGCTGCATGCATTTGTACACAGGCAACTCAAAATAGGCCTCTTATCTCTTATCATACAGGCTGAGGGGAGACCTTATCACTCTCTACAGCTACCTGAAAGGAGGTTGCAATGAAGTGGGTGGTGATATCTGTTCCCAAGTAACAAGTGATAGGATGAAAGGAAACTGCTTCAACTTGCACCAGGGGAGGTTTAAAATGGATATTAGGAAAAATTTCTTCACCAAAAGGGCTGTCAAGCATTAGAACAGGCTGCCCAGGGAAGTGGCTGAGTCACCATTCCTGGAGGTATTTAAAAGATGTGTACACATGGTGCTTAGGGACATGGTTTAGTGGTGGACGTGGTAATATTAGGTTAACAGTTGGACTCGATGATCTTAAGGGTCTTTTCCAACCTAAATGATTCTATGATTCGATCTCCTCCCTGTCCTCTTGTGCCTCCACTTCTCTTTAGGCTAACCTCCTTGTTCAGTTCTCCTTATTGGCTTGCTGGCTGGCAGAGATGCTCTTGGTCTTTGTTAGATCGTGTATCTCCCCAGCAGACCTTGCTCTCACAGAGGGTTTCATTTATTAACATTATTTTTTTTTAATGCATGCCAGAACAGCTGCTGATTAAACCCTAGTTTAATCACAGATAATCTTCTGAGATCTGAGTCACATTCATCACTCATCTTCCTTAAGACACTATACTAACTATATACTATATACTAACTGACTAACTATAAGTTCTCCAGTACAAGCAGGGCCTAATGGAAAGGTAAAATATAAGTCTCACTGGTGTGCTGAAAACCTCCTAAGATGTATCTGCCTACCACCTGTATGACTCAATGCAGCAACAAGAAAGCATACAGTACTAGCCAAAGCCTGACAAATAACCAGCTTCAGAGGTGGACCATGTCTCACCTACTTCATCACACACAGTCACATTTTACATTGTCTTAAAACTCCCAAGAGAGATAGTTTTTAAGAACAGAAACCTCGCCCCCTGACAAAACCAAAAAACCCTCACCTTTAAGAGCTGCACAGTGTTTCTTAATTGCAGGAGGAGTAAGATGCAAAAAGTTGGGAATCTGAAACAGATATATTAAGAGTTACCGAAATAGCTTTTTGTCTGTTCATAAATAAAGGGGCATTACTGAAATCTGGTTACACTTTCAACATTTAAGGTAGTAAAATATGCTGCTTAAAATATTGAGATAAGAAGACTCTTCAAGTCTGATTTAGCAGAAGAGTTAACCCCACCCCATTACAAAAGTCACAGGCACAATAATCCTAAAAAAAGTCTCCTGATTTTGTTCATTTGTTACTTACATTTGTATTTGTAACCATTTACTTTAGAAATTAAATAGACCATTATCCTATTTAATAAAACAGTATCCATTACAAATATTTTAATCAAAGCAGGGCAATGTTAGTGAATAATAACTTTAAAGTTACTACACATCAATGGCATGTGTCTCACCTTTATAAGTTCTAAGTTGCCTTCTTTTGGTGGAGGAACTCCTCTCTTCACTGGGTAACCCATTCGAATCGGGAGAGGCACAGAGGCAGGTTTAAATGCAGCTGCTGTTGGATAAACACTGCTCCAGTCCTGATCAACAGCCATCTTCTCAGTTCTGGGAGGTACATGCTAATAAATTGTAAATTATAAAAGTCTGATGGGAGATATACCTGTTTTGTGAGGCAAAGCAGGAGCAACACATACGAGTTCTTTCAGGAATAAATTCCCACAGCTAGAAATTTCAGGACACCCTTACATCAAAGGTTAGCACTCATTTGTAAAGGAATTTTTAAAAGATAGCCTCTCAAAGCGTGGATAGCAGGCCTTTCCCAATCTTCAATTGCATTTTATTTCAGAAATACTTAGAGAGAACTTATCTCCTTGCATTGTGATACATCAGCAGGGGAAGTAAGGGGAATCAAACTAGTATTTAGTTGCAAACTCTGCTTCCTAAAGTACCTAAGCATTTGGTGGGGGGCAAGAAAGTGAGTTTTGAAATTCTGGAATTCTGAAAGTCTGAACAAGTTCATATTAAAGGAAGTAGGTATTAATAACACCGAAATTGCTTGCTATAGAAATTCCAGTACAGAAACAATTAATTACTATATTGCAGAAATAGCTTACATCCTCCAATAGCTGAACAAGGTTCCAGTCAAATGCTCTTCAAAAAAAAAAAATAAAGTCGCTGTTTCTTTCCCCAAAACCTTAATTTTTAATTTAGACGGGTTAAAGACAAATGGATGCATGCAGTTAGCTGGTCTGACTGCTCTGGTGTATCATTAATTCTGCTCTTGGAAGTTCAACAAAAATTTAATACATACCAGGCCCACTTTTACTCTTTGCCTTTAAAAATCGTAACATATAATATGCTACTTTTTAAATTCACATGTGCAATAACTAAGAAAATTCTCAGTGATCAGATGTTCAGATGCAATTCTGCTGTGCAAGAGCAATTTCACTTATGCACAATATCAGACTTGTTAATTTGCCAGAAAGCAGCCACTATGAATCCTGTAAACTCATACTGAAAATAACATTAAAATGTCTGGTTTTATTTTAAATGCAACTTTACATTACTTTTAAGACCTGCATTACCTAGTGTCAATACACACTAACTGTTAGCTTATTATTGTTAATGTTTTTGCCTTAATGAGAACACAGACTGAAAACAGCTCAGAGATTAAAGAAGCTAGGCGCCGGTTCTGGAATAGTCACAGTGGATTGTTTCACCAGTTTTTGACTGCAGAAGGGGTTCCTGTACAAACTGTTATGACATATAGCTTAGAAAACTTTTTCAAACACCTCCAATTTAACTGCAAATAGTTTCAGTACTTACTGGTCTTACGAACTGTGGTGTCCTGCCTCTTAGCCTTGTCAAAGCTGAAAGAAAAAGAAACATTTTCAATACAATTATATGGTTTTGTGGGGAAAAAAAAAAAAAAAATACAGCATAATCCTGTATGCTTTTTTTTTCTTTTACAAAGACAATATACACTAATACTTCCCAGTCTTTATATGGAAGAAGGGGAAGATCAGATACTCATACTACAGATTGCTCACTTATTATTTGAAACTTAGGATTAAAAAAAGCTTGGAAGCCATTTTGTCTGGGTCTATCCTAGAAACACATTAATAATAATTCAGCGGTTACATGCCTAAATGCATTTTGCTAGCATAATTTTTCCAGCTTGACACAGGAGGAGAGAAAAATGAGATGAGTAGAAGTACACTTCTGCCTTCATAAGTGTGCTTCCTTTTCACTTTCCCACACAGCTGTTAAGTCACAAATCACTCTCCACCAGCAGTACAAGACAGTTAAACCCAACAGTTCACTATTAACAAAGGGAGAATCCCATGGCTCCATCCCTTCCAACAGGACATCTTCACATCCTCTCCTGTGCCACTCAAGCTCATCCAACCTTTGTATAAAGTTAGCACATCAAACTGTTTCTTCTCGAGCAGGGGATGGGGAACAAACCAATGGGTTTGTTTTCTGCCATTTTACCATGTTGATCTGCCTTATTGAGCAGTCCCAGAGAAGATGCAACAGAAGGTGAAAGAGTTTACCCCCTTTTAAACAGGCCCGAGCCACCCTTTGGCTCAACTTTTTAGCCAACTGACTTCAGTGGGAGCCATGGTGAGAGACTCCTAAGGATGAATGAAGATAGCAAATACCACTAGGTTTTCAATTTAAACAGAGATCTTCACTTCCTTGTCTTTATTTCCTCCCCCTCCTCAAACTCTAATTTAATGACTTTCAACCCCCTCAAAAAACACCACCAACAAAACAACGTGGCCTTTATAACAGTCAGACAAATGAAGGTGAATCTGACAACATGTATTTGAGTGTCCTGTTTGAGCCTGGGGTTTGTTTTTTTTAGTTGTTGCCACATTATGATACAGTACATATTTAGCAAAAAAGCATTGAATGGGATTCAGGAGGGGACGTTTGGGTTCTTTTTGCCTCAGTAATTTGTCTTACAACCCTACCCCACATCAGCCTTAGGAAAACTTGTGAATTTCACAGTTCTTTCATTTTCCTTATTTAAGTATTTTATGGATCCAATTCCATTCTTTGTCTTCTTGCTATAAAAAAAAACTTAAACTAAAGAATACATATGGGACCCTGCAACAGCTAATACACAGCATTCTTTTATCCCTTGAGCTGCCATTTTTGTGGTGCTTTCAGAGACACACTTAATTCATACCAATTTTTATTATTCCTGTTACAAACTTCTCTAATTTCAGGTCAGGACACCTTTTACTCCTGCCCACGGGCCCTCTCATCAGACATCATTTAAAGGCCCTTTCAGCAGCCTAGCCTGCTCCTGAATCTGCAGATGACAAGTGCCCACCCAGCCTTTGCAAAATATTGGTACATCTCTGACCAACAGTTTCCATTAGCACTCAGAACATCCTGAACAGGCCAGCTTTAGGCCAGTCACGACATCCAATGGTTAACACGAGTACACATCCCTTAAAGGATGAAATCCTTACTTGGAATACCTAAAACGAGGCAATGCACTGCAGGTCCACTGTATCACTGTAATCCTGAGCTGAAAATCTCTCTAGCAAACACCAATTTACTCACAGTATTTGCGCTGTCAAAACCTGTAACCTTTACCGTAAAATTATTCTTTTTTTTAAACAAAAGCTTTCCGGCAAATACTTGCCAACAAAACGTCTTTTTTCAGACCCGCCTGTAGCCGAGAAGGAAGGAGGGCCACGGGCCTGAGCTTCCCGCCCGCTCTCAGGGCCCCCCGGCCCGGAGCAGCGCAAGCCCCCCACCCCGGCCACCACCACAGAGGGGGCCGGGCCACTCTCACCTTCCCTCTTCGGGCCTTCCCCGCTGTTCACCGCAAGCACGGAGGAATAAGCCGCACCCCCGAGGCGAGGCGCGACCACGATCCTCCCGCAGCACCGGGAGAACACGGCCCAATAACCCGCACCGGTCCGCACGGCCCCGCTGACGGGCGCCATTTTCAGGACCTGCCGCGCGTAGTCTCCCCCCGCCCCAAACAAGCTCCCGGCAGGACGGAAGCCGGCTCGGGCCAAGGGAGCTGGAAAGGCGAATTGTAGCAGTTCCCCACCCTCAAGGGCGGGAGGGAAAGGCCGTGGCTGGCGAGGGGAAGTGCGGAGCTGACCGAGACGCCGGGAGAAAGTCCCCGGCCTGCTCTTATTATTCATGAAGGGGGGCGGAGGGCGAGGGAGGAGCGGAGGGTGGTGTAGGGTCGTGCTCAAAAATTGCCTCGCACGTGTGTCGTGCGTCCGCCATCTTAGTGTCTGTCACTGTTGCGCTGGCTGTGGCAGCGCAGCCGATCTGCGGGCCTGGCCTGGTCCGGGCAGGGCCGTGGCCGTGGGATGGGGATTTCTGCGGGTGGCTTTTTCCCGAAGTCAGTTTCTTCCTCTCACGAGTAAAAATACAACTTCTTAGTCCCTGCGTGCTCTTTGTATGCCTGAAATGGGGACAGGCTCTTTCAGCAATCCCTGTAAGCAGAGCTGTGTAGATTTTGTCAGCTAAAAGCAAATGGGTTCAGTCCTGTCATATCGAAACAAAATGATCATGCTGTCGTGTGTAAATCAGCGCTAGACAGTGCTGCTTCTCTTAAAGTGCAGCTTTTTTCTGCTGCTCAGAACCTGTTAGATGCAGGTGTTAGGGGTTGGGGGGGGGAAAGGGTTTGTAGCAGTATACTTGTATCCCTGGCCATGCTCAAAGAGTTCCTGGCTTTAATCTTTGTTTCAAATTGCAACATACCCATAATGTATTTTACCCTTTCATTGTTACTATAGCATCTCAGAATGACTTCATCCACTTAACATAATTGTTGGTCAGAATGCATTCTTAGGAGTGATGGATACTGCTTAATTACTAGTGCTAAATACAATGTAAACCTTCCAATTACAGATTTCCACAAGATTTTTGTTAATTTTAAAAGCTTTGAGTTATGGAATGTCCATCTCATTGTTAACAGCAGGTGGAAAAAGTATGAAACCTTTAACAGCAGTGTCTGATAATTACTCAAAACTAAGATTAATTAATTGAATTCTTTAAATCTTTAAATTCTCAAGAAGTTAATTGTGAAGCTAAAATGTCCAGAGATCAAAGAGAGCTAGGCATCCAAGTGGGGATTTGGGCTTGAGTGCCCAAAGAGGTTGAATCTATCCTGAAATACAAAATTGAATGTTACTGGTAGTAGTGTGCCCAGACACACCTCTGGAGACAGAGTATATATTCTTCATGCTATACGCATGGGATATATAAAATTGCGCTGAATAGCATATAATACATTCAGAAATATCCCTCATAAATAATAACCGCTTTTCCAATTAAAACCAATATATTATTGCATCTTCAGAATATTTGTCAGGCACAGGCTATTGCCTTCACAGTGAGGTGTCAGTGTCAAGGTCAAGAGAAACATTCTGGTTGTGCACACCTACGCTCCTATCTATATCCTCATGACAGAAACCTTGCAAGTCAGTTTATGCACATGAAGACAAAATGGAGAATGGAGTTAATATGTGAAGTTTGATGAATCATTGGTTTACATTGGCGCTTAATATAGTTAGTGAACTTTACAAATACTAAGCGATGACTTAGCCTTACTAACCTTCTGAAATCCTTCTGTATATTCTCATTAGATCATTCTTACTTAGAAGACACTCTGAATTTTATCTTATTTTCCACATTAGGGTAACATAAGAAGAGATCTTTTGTTGTTGAAAATGTGTAGTGCCGGTAACAGAACAAGATCCAACTGCAGGTGTTATGTGTTAGCTAGGAGTTCCTGTTTCTTGACTTCAGCATGGGTCACTTGCACGTGTTGGGTTGCAGTATCAAAAGTTATTAATTTATTTTAAAATACTGTTCAAATTTTTCATGCTTTTCCTAAAAAGAATCCAGTTAGTCACAACTATTGTTTTAACATCATCTTTCAGTAGAATGGTCCACGCTCAACACACTGCTGCTCATGTTAGATTTTACTCAAGAAAGTGATCATCCAGCTGTCTACTTCTGAAGGGTTTTTTTTAAAAGAAATATTTATGGGACGTTCTAGTTGCCAGAACAAACAGCTCTCAAGAATCCGAACCTCCTTCAGAATACTTACTGTCAAGGCAGCCTCTTTTCTAGAGCTACTTTTAAACAGATCAAATTGTGTCTTTTCACAGATTTTTTTGTTTAGAGTTCTTTGACTCAGGCAAGATAAACACAGTCCCTGATTTCCAAAAGGTGGCCAAAACTAGACTTAAGTGCCTCAGATCCAGAGTGTCTTTGGTGAACTCCTCATATTCAGCTGAGTCATCACCATGTGTTATCACTTGTTTGTATTAGTGATACCATGAAAACCACTGATGCTGCAGTAATAAAGAATTACATTAATAGGCTGGGAAATGCACTAGAATGACAGGATCTCTGCAGTCACTGAGCTTTTCTCAAAGTCTTCCATCAGGACTCTTTCTCCATGCCATCTTGTCTGGCTTCTCCAACAAATGTATACCTAAAAAAAATTCAGTCCACACAGTCAAAGCTGATTCTTATAAGAAAAGCAGAAAAAACCCCTGCCAGGACTATTATTAGCAGGTGCAAAGAAAACTATTTAAAATAACTTATTTCTTATTCTTTCTTGGATTTGAATTATTTGGTGTTTGCATGACAAGATATTTTAGTTCTTCAGTATTGCCTCTGCTCTATGTGCTTATTTCTCTGTGAGGGCATAAGTACGTTTTCCTCATTGTTATTAGCCCCATAATACTTGCGAAAGTTATGTTATTTTTGAAATTGAAGAGTGAAAGAAAACAAGGAGAAATAGATGCAGAGAATAAAGATCCAGTTTTCCTGTAAGTGACCATGAGACAAACCATGAATGCAATACAGATACAGTATTTTTCAGCTTTTCATGCACCATTACTAGTTATTAAAAATTACTACACAGATAAAATACTTTGTTTCTATTTACTATAGCTGCTACTTATAACTATTTTTGGCAGATGTTGCTGTTCAAGTAATACATGTCTGCGGTCATTTTTTTTATTTAATCTTTTTTCATCCTAGCAAGCTTTTCCAGAAATCTTAAAAAAAAAAAAAGTGTAATCTGTGTTTTTATAATTTAGCATTTCATCTGATGGTGTTTCAGGAGCAAGAGCTTAATTCTATCACAGAGAAACTAGTTAAGATTAAACAGATATTCCTAACACTGCTGCGATCCATTTACTTATAAGTACATTAACTTGAAATCAACAGACCTATAGACTGGCCTTATAAAATTACTTCAGGATACATTCTTTGTTTACGTCTTCATGCATACAAGTGTTCTTCCTTTATTTTGAGATGCACACACATTTTGAAAAGCATTTCCAGTTGCAGTACAACTAAAGCCACTTTATTTTTATTCAAAACTATGGTTTTGCATAAGAACGGTATATGGGGGAAAAGAACAGATATTATTTAGAAACTCAGATAAGCAGAAAGCTATTTGAGGTGGTGTTAGGTAAGTGCATGTTCACTGCATGTAGTTAAATCATAGATTATGTTACTAGAATTTTCCTCCCTGTTTCCATTTTTGCAATTTCTTTTCCCATCTTCTCAGTGAAAAAGCCAGCATTTACAAGGGCTCTGTCATCTTTGTCAACTGTAGCTAAAAGATTATGGTTCCTCTTTCATTTTCCCAGTCAGACTGAATTTCACATTGATCATTCAGAAAGCAAAAATTTACTGGTGAAAGAGGGAATTTGCTTCTATGATCCCACCCCTGGTTAACATTCTGAATGCATAGAGCAGTGGCACGGTAATTACCACATAGCTGTATACCCTTCTGCCTGTACTAAAGCTAAGTCAGCCTGGGTTAATTTGATTGCTTGGAACACAGTGGGAAGGCACTTGACCAGCCTCTCTGTGATCGTGCTCTTCAAATCTATGCAGAATAGATTATGAATACTGAAGCCTGGCTTTCTGGTCATGTTGCACATGTGCACTGCATGCTCTAGATACTCTACATACATACATACTCTACATACTCTAGAAGCAGCAAGGAATTTAGAACTACCAGAAAGAGTAATAGACAATTGTCTTAAAAATTACAGAAGGTGGAAGTAAAAATTAGGAGATTTCTTGCTGAGGATATTCTCTGTTTCGGGAATGAGGTCTATCATTTAAGAATTACTGCCTCAGGCTCCAGATTAATACAGGAAGAAAAGGTAACGTGGACCTGTTACATTAAAAATTTCAACTTTATTTTACTTCTCTTTAGTATCAGCTTGATAATCGATTAGAGGTTGTATAAAAGAGTCTACAGCCTACAGAAAAAAGCTTTATGGAAATCTTTAACTAAAATTAACAGAATGTCTTAATTGACTTTTTAAACTCGTACATGTAAATGTAAAAATGTATAGCTGCACTTACTCCTAAAGGATCGTTGTCATCTTTCCAAACTCTCTCTTCAGTTATAACACACAACTCCTATGTAAAAAGTCTCTCCTGAAGCAATAGTTATATTTTGATCAATCTTTTCAAATATACTTGTAATAAGGAATCATTTTAATGGTATTCAGTTACAACCTCAGTACCAATAACAGTATCCTCCTTCTCCAATACATCACTAATAATTTAAACAAACCCAATAAAACAATGCTAGGACACTTAATATAATTGAAGATAGGAATCAAGTAACAGTTGAGGTTCACCCTACAGGAATTTATATTGTCTCTTATTATTTGAAGGTTCTCCATGACTGGTATCTGATACCTCTTCATCAGTTAGAAGAGGTACGGTATTTCAAGCAGTAATTTTGCCTTCCTTTTATGCAACATAAGCATATCAACAGATACTTTGCCCTATGTGGTAGCAGTTTATTTCAGTACTGTCGTGGTTTAACCCCAGCCAGCAACTAAGCACCACGCAGCCGCTCACCCACTTCCCCCACACACACCCAGTGGAATGGGGGAGAAAATCGGGAAAAAAGAACGAAAACTCGTGGGTTGAGATAAGAACGGTTTAATAGAACAGAAAAGAAGAAACTAATGATGATAATAATAACACTAATGAAATGACAACAGTAATAATAAAAGGGTTGGAATATACAAGTGATGCACAACGCAATTGCTCACCACCCGCCAACTGACGCACCCGGAAGTCCCCAAGCGGTGATGCCCCTGCCCCAGTTCCTAAAACGTCACATGGCATGGAATACTCCGTTGGCCACTTTGGGTCAGCTGCCCTGACTCTGTTCCCTCCCAGCCTCTTGTGCCCCTGCAGCTTTCTTGCTGGCTGGGTATCAAAGGCTGAAAAACTTTGACTTTAGACTAACCATTACTTAGCAACAACTGAAACCATCAGTGCGTTATCAACATTCTTCTCATACCTAGCTCAAAAACGTAACACTGTACCAGCTACTAAGAAGACAATTAACTCTATCCCAGCTGAAACCAGGACAAGTTCATACAATTTATTTAGTGTTTTTATTCTTATTTATCCAGGTATTAAAAATGCTATGGGTTTCTATGAAGGTATACTGTGATTATAATTAGTTTAAGAATTCTGCTGACATAGTAAAGAGCACTAAACTTAAAGATGAAGCACACCTTAAACTGCACACCAAGCTGTTCTCTATTGTCCAGGTAGAATAACATGAGATCAGCAGAATTTGGCTTCAGCATTGTAAAAAATAACTCTTATGGAATGCATTATAATTATTGCTTGATTTACAATAGTGGCTAAAATGGCAAACAGGATTATGACCCTATGATGCTGGCTTTCAATAAACAAAATTTTCTTAATCAGCATATAATGCCAAGTTAGAAAATGCACTTTCATGTTATAAACTTCCCCTTCTTCTCAATATTTCAATTTAACAATTCCATTCTTTCCAATAGCCTACCAAAATGACAGTATAATTAGCAAGGTTGCATACTTTGTCCCATTTGTTTCATGACAGTGCATGATTATGGCTGTGCCTAATGAGGTCAAGAACAATGATGCCTGAAGCCATGACATCCCAGAGTTACTTCCTTTCTGCTACAGCTCTCTTGAACTCTTGAATATCAGATCTCATTTTGCTGGGCCCAACGTTGTCTTTACCATACAACTGTTAACCAAAGACATCAGTGCTTTGTGCAAATGAGAGTGATGTTACACTTCCATAGCACTTAAAGACCACAATGGCATTGGCACAGCATCTGTCTAATAGAAATCAGTGCACTTGAAACTTAGCTGAACTATGGTGCAAAAGTCATGGAATTGAATAATTTGACAGTTCCTTCCTGCAGAGGAAAACATACTCCTTTGTCAACTCTTTCCCCTGATTCTCCAGCTTTTCTCTCTCCCGTCCTTGTAGTGAGAGACAACATAAAGTAGCAACAGGATACCAAGCTAAGAGACTGAAGCACAGAATGTATATTCTTCATGGAAAAGAGAAATTTGTGCTGAAAGATTGTGGAACGACAGTTAAGCCACACAAATTATTTGCTTATCTGAGATTTTTCACAGAAAAAATAAAAAAAGATAAGCTGAACGTGACATCCTTGCTAAAAGTGAAGTAAAAAAAAAAATGAAAATGTGTGCATTTATTAAGAGATGAGTGTTGAACCACTGTTGACCCAGAGAATTCATAAGAATGAGAGAAAACCTCAGAAACAAAGATTCTGAAAATTCCGATGTTTTGTATGAGGACGAATGGATGGATAGATTCATTCCCACTACCATGTTCCTTCTTTCAAGTATAAAGAATATCAAATATTGCCTAGAAATAATATGCTGGTCTATGCATAATTAATATCTAAGGTCTCTAAGGTAATTAATAACTAATATCTTTTGAGAAATAAGGAGAGCATTGACTTAGAAATGGATGTTTTACTTAACTGGCAACATACAAGAGAAATTGGACAAAAGCAAAGAGTTAACAATGAATAAAAATAATTCCTTCTGTTGCTTATCTCTCCCCATCCTGAACCATACAGCAATTACAAATTTGGCAAGATAAAGAGGTAAAATACATAAACTTAGGAGTCATTCACTCTTTTCATGTCTTAATAATGTAAGGATTTATCTGCTGTTTATAACCAATGACCTGTAAAGTTTTTAAGACTGCTTTGGAGATGTTCCCTTAAAAGACAAGCTCTTCATAATACTAGTCCAAAGGGAGACAGGTGGCATTTTGTTTGTGGGTTTCATCTAGGTGAGTGAAAAGCTTAGCTGTTTGTGTCTGTTCTTCCTGGACAGAGATCTTGTAAGGCATCGTGCACTGCTATCATAGATGCCCCAGCTGGCCTTTGAATGGATTTATTGTTGCTAAACTTGGTTGAAAGCTGGGTGGAACAGGCAGCTGCCCGTTGTGGCAGATTGGGGGGGTGGAGGGAGCAGGTGGCAAACTGCCTGATACAGCTTGAGAGATGGAGTGTCTCACCTGATTTGAATGACTCATGTCCATCTTCTGCCTGACCTCTCTAACAAAGTGATGATTTCACACATAGCCCTGAATGAGCATCGGATAGCACCAATTTAAAGAACAAGTTTTCAGAATTTCCATTTCAGTTTTTAGTATTCATAAATGGTGCCATATTTAGAAATAATGACTCATGCAAAACATTTAAGCATTTTTCAGGGTCAACATTTGGGAGCACTGCTCTCCTTTACTCACAATGCTGCTACTTGTGCTGTCCCATGCTGGTTTTGTAGCCTGTTCACAGGCACCTTTCTTTGCATCAGAGATGCTTCCCATAGTGACATTCAACATCCCACAGATGCACTCACCTTGTATAAGGACACACTAGCCCATAGCATTTTAATGATGTAAGTCACAGATTTGAGAGTAAATGGAAATAAGGACGGGAGCTCACAAGTGGTAGTCCAGATGCTCGCCCAGTTTCCCAAGCAACCTAATTTGAAGCACCATTTTGAAAACAGGAATTCCCTTTTACCAGGAGTAAGGGAAGAAAACCTTATACACGCACCTTGCTCGTTTGTTGGGGGTGGGATCTGGGAGCTCTTCTGCACGTCAAATGCTTTGTACGCTTCTGCGGGATTTTAACACGATTAAGGTTCCCTCTCGGTTAACTACTGGTGGTTATCTGTAGTTTTCAGAGGGTGCAGGGGCTGGGGGGGGAGGTGGGGGTCGCTGGGCAGGATCCCTTTGCACTCTCCAGGGTGCTGAATGCGGGGCGTGCCGTTGAACGTGCTCTGGAAGGGAACAAATCAAAGCGTGCTTTCAATATACAACCTGTTGCGCTTTCGCCCTCTTGTCATTCCTATAGGCCGAGGACGGCCACAGGAACTGTGACTGTGGGCAATACCATTGGGTGTATACAGTGCTTTTATTATTTCCAGACCGAAACCTGCATCCTTCAAATTAAGGCACTCTCTTTGTCAAGGGGTATTTTACATTGATATCCTTCTCAGCCTTCCCTTTGGGTTGCTTCTTCACCGTATTGCCCAGCGCTTTAGTATGGAACATTTAATAGCATTATTGTACCTGCCACTGCAACCAGCACTTCTTCCCTTTTCATTGCACAAAATGGCAGAGTTTGCCTGGGTAGGGTGGATGGTTGGCGTAACAGAAAAATTGAATGAAACAGAATAAGCAGAAGGAGGAATACCATACAGCTGGTTTTAGTTTGGGATTGCTATATGTCTGTTGTCAGTGGTTTTTATTTTAAAAGAGCTGGCTATTTGTCTTTATGGTCAAAGGTTGCTGAATAGCTCTTTATCCAGTCAAAACCAGCATTAGAGATTTCCAAAAGAAAAGTTCAGTCCATAGGCTTGCAATGTTGATGAAATTTTAATAAATGAAAAGGACAGGTGTGGTAAGAACAGACAGACAAACTGATCTGGAAGTTTCTACTAGTTCCCCCTATAATGATCATGTGAATGAATTAATTAATTAATATTTCGACCAGGCGGATAGGATTTGTTTAATTGGTGTCAGCATAACAGCCATATTTTAAAGTATAAGATATAGCTTAGGTTTTATACTAAGGTCTAGTATAAGATCTATACGTATATGATATGTATCATACTAAGAGACTGAAATTTTCTTCACATCGCAGCTGTTATTAATTTCAGGCATTTCTTGGAGAACTTGCATTTTCTGTTTCGTTTTTCCTGTAAAACATTTTATTTTCAGTTTGAACAGAGAGAAAAAACCTGCATAACTGAAGGACTCATCTCAATTTCTCACAGCAATTCCATAATGGAAATGAGAGATTTATAGAATTGTTAGATGCTACTCTGTGTCACGCAGTCAGCCTTGTAGACTATATATTAATATTAAAATAATGAAGCAGTGCCAACATGCATAAAAGGCAATTTAGCATTTCAGATCTTCCCCCATGCAGTAAAATGCTATGATATATTTTACTTGACAAGCTTTTGGGAGTGAATGGAAGCCCAGTGTCACAATCTGCTGGTTTTTTATGTACCATCCTTCCAATATCATAATACACAGGTCATGATAATCTTAATTTATCTTCAGCATGTCCTTGCGAAGAAGAATAATGGTACTCATGGTGCACATTACATGGATTGCAAAGTACTCTACAGACAGCTGAACTACCTAACATATTTACAAGACAGGTATTACCCCATTTTCAATCTGCAGTTCAAAAATGAAAAGTACAGGGAGTACTGTTATGTGAATTTGGAGCTCAAGCCTATACCCCATTCCAAGATCCCTAATTACCCACAGTAAGCTTTGGTTTACAGTTCCTTGTAAGACCATTGGCTCACCAGGCTGGGAAGCTCAAGCAGAAAGCAAAGGTTGCATTTTGCCCCTTAAGGGTAGCCTGGGCACAACCAGTCCAAGTCATACAACACACTGAATTTGTGCCCTAACATGATTATTGCTAAGAAAAGATTCTATAGCTAAACCAGAATGGTATATGGCACTCGGCAGTGTCTAAATTTTAGGTATCCAGTTCTAATATCCTGTTTCTTGCATGACTGATTAATGCTTTTCTTCTAAAATACAACCCCTGGAGGAGACACTGATGGTGATATTGATGGAAAATTGGTTTGGTCCTGTGTTTAGGGTAGTTTCCTGAGAAGTGTCTCCTTGTCAAGAAGGGGTTCAAATCTGCATCTCAAAAGCAGACATTTCCCTGTGCCTCCCCATCCTGGCCTTTTGGTTATAAGTTATCATGCTTGCTGCACCTAGTGCTAAATACAGTCCTGTCAGTGTGGGGTAGATACCCTCTCTGAACATGTGGGCTGCATCAGGCACATCAAGATTAAACATGAGATGAGAAGTGAGCCCAGCCATAAAAGCCACACTTTTGTATATATGCAATTGCAGGGCGTTATATGCGTAAGTCATGGTTTAAGCCCAGCTGGCAACAAAGCACCACCTGGCCACCCATTCACTCACTGCTCCCTCACGCTCGGATGGGGAGGAGAAAATATAGTGAAAGGCTTGTGGGTCGAGACAAGGACAGGGAGAGATCACTCACCACTGTCGTGGTTTCAGGTCAGCTCAGTCGGTAACAAAGCACCACGAAGCCGCTCACTCACCCCCCACCCCCTCGCCTGGCCACGTTGGGATGAGGAGAAAATACAAAGGCAGGCTCGTGGGTCGAGACAAGGACTGGGAGGGATCACTCCCCACTTATGGTCACGGGCAAAAGACAGGCTCAACTTGGGGAAGAAACAAAATCAATTTAATTTACTACAAATCAAAACAGAAACAAAACACAAGGGTATTAGGAAGGGAAACTGAACATCAGAACAACCTCCCCCCACCCCTCCCGCCTTCCCAGCTCAGTTCACTACTGATGCTTTCTACCTCCTCCCCCCGGCGGCGCAGGGGAATCGGGGATGGGGGTTGAGTCAGCTCGCCACACATCGTCGTTGCCGCTTCTTTCCTCAGGGGGAAGATTCCTCTCTCGTTCCCTGCTCCAACGTGGTTCCTTTCCGCGGGCTGCAGTTCCTCACAAACTTCCCTGGTGCGGATCCTTTCCGCGGGCTTCAGTTCTTCCCGAACTCCCCTGGCGCGGGTCCTTTCCGCGGGCTGCTCTCCCGTCTCACACTGCTTCAGCGCGGTTTTTACCATGGGGTTACGGCCACCTTCGGGAGCTTCCGCTCCACCGTTCACCCCCCTGGGCTGCAGGGCCATCAGCCTCCTCAGGCGCCTCCTCCTCCCCCTCCACTTCCATGATTCCAGTGTCGGCAGCGATGTTCCTCTCAGGTTTCCCAACCCCCACACTACCGGTTCCCCTTCTTAAATATGTTTCCCAGAGGCGCTACCACCGTCACTCCCCGCCTAGGCGCGGGTCCGACATTTTGGGGCAGCGAATTCTTCCAGCAACTTCTTAAAGGGGCCGCCTCTGCAGCCCCCCTCCCCTGCCACCAAGGAAAACCGCGCCACACAAACCCATAACAACCACTTATGGTCACAGGCAAAACAGACTCGACTTGGAAAAAAAAAAAATCAATTTAATTTATTACCAATCAAATCAGAGTAGGATAATGAGAAATAAAACCAAATCTTAAAAAAAGCTTCCTCCAACCCCTCCCTCATTCCTGGGCTTAACTCCACTCCTGATTTTCTCCACCTTCTTCCCAGCGGCCCTAGGGAGGGGGAATGGGGGTTGGGGTTAGTTAATCACATGTTGTCTCTGCCTCTCTTTCCTCCTCATGGGGGAGGACTCCTTACACTTCCCCTGCTCCACCGTGGGGTCACTCCTGCGGGAGACAGTTCTCCATGAACTTCACCAGTGTGAGTCCTTCCCACAGGCTGCAGTTCTTCACAAACTGTTCCAGCGCAGGTCCTTTCCATGGGCTGCAGTCCTTCAGGCACAGACTGCTCCAACGCAGTCTTCCCACACAGTCATGGCCTCCTTCGGGGCATCCATCTGCTCCAGCGTGGGGTCATCCACAGACTGCAGGTGGATATCTGCTCCACTGTGGACCTCCATGGGCTGCAGGGGGACAGCCTGCCTCACCATGGTCTTCCCCACAGGCTGCAGGGGAATCTCTGCTCCGGCACCTGGAGCACCTCCTCCCCCTCCTTCTTCACTGACCTGGTGATCTGCAGGGTTGCTTCCCTCACATCCTACTCCTCTCTCTGCTGCAGGTTTTCCACCAGGTTGGTTTTTTTTTTTTTTTCCCCCTTCTTAAATACGTTCTCCCAGAGGTGCTACCACCATCACTGATGGGCTCGGCCTTGGCCAGCGGTGGGTCCAACTTGGAGCCAGGGGAGCTTCCATCAGCTTCTCACAGGAGCCACCCCTGCAGCCCCTTCCCCGCTCCCAAACCCCTGCCAGACAAACCCCATACAGCATATATAATTTTACAAGCGAAAACTTCAGCAGTTAGACGTTCCTGAAATCATGCTTTTTCATTTCACATGTCATAAATTAGGTCGGTGACTAACTGCCTTTTGAGAGTTTGACCCAAAGATGTGATATACTACATTTGGAGGTGGGGTGTGAGGTGAAGGAATGAGTTCATGTCTTCCACAGTTCAGTTTAATACAATCTTAACACTAAATCATCTTTTCCTTATAGAATCATAGAATCATTTAGGTTTGAAAAGACCTTTGAGATCATCGAGTCCAACCATCAACCATGCCCACTAAACCATGTCACAAAGTGCCTTGTCTACATGCTTTTTGAATACCTCCAGGCATGGTGACTCCACCACTTCCCTGGGCAGCCTGTTCCAATGTCTGACAACTGTTTCAGTAAAGAAATTTTTCCTAATATCCAATCTGAACCTCCCCTGATGCAACTTGAGGCCATTTCCTCTGGTCCTATCACCAGCCACCTGACAGAAGAGACCAGCACCCACCTCACTACAACCTCCTTTCAGGTAGTTCTAGAGAGCGGTAAGGTCTCCCCTCAGCCTCCTTTTCTCCAGGCTAAACAACCCCAGTTCCCTCAGGTGCTCCTCATAAGACTTGTGCTCCAGGCCCCTCAACCCTTGTTGCCCTTCTCTGGACACGCTCCAGCTCCTCAATGTCTTTCCTATAGTGAGGGGCCCAAAACTGAACACAGTACTCAAGGTGCAGCCTCACCACTGCTGAGTACAGGGGGACGATCACTTCCCTGCTCCTGCTGGCCACACAAGAAGAAATTGGAGTCAGATGCTCTGTGTTCTATTTCTGCAGTGATTTCAGACCTGCTGCTATTATGTTGAGTTTCTGCATTTGCAGTAAAGCTGGGTACTACTATTCCTTCAAAGGAAACTTATTTTAAACCTTAAAATATCCAAGACAATTATTGTTTGTTTGTTTGGGATTTTTTAAATGCTTTTTTTCCTACATACTTTGGCTAGTTATTTAGAGCTTGAATGATTGTATTCAGGAGAGATCAGAGGTGAGGACAGCTATTTTTGCATTTAGGAAACTACTTTCTGGAAAAGTTAATACAGCAGAGAGTATGAAAGTATTAATTGGTGCAGAAAGCATTTCAGGGAAGAAGCATGAGCAAAAACCTGGAGAAGGTTTTTTGTGGCTCCTGTCAGTTATTAGTCCTTCTCAGTGGCTCACTTACAGTGCTATGTGAACTAATGTATTCAATTCTGTGCACAGTGTAAACTGAGTCACACAGCATCGAAGGATAATGTTCTGGAGGGGCTGATTTTTAGAGAAGTAAAAACATAAGACTGATCAGATTACGTTTATCAGAAAAAGAAAGGAACCAAGAACTTTTTTTTTTCAGTTATATGGAAATATAACTGTGAAACTAGGTAAGTAACTTTCTGGGATAATCTTCCCAAGGAATGAGAGGTCTTAGCCCCATGAACAACTATGATAAATGTTGAAGACCATGTACAGTGGCAACATTCCCCTGCTGCCAAAACAAAAGGTGAAATGGTTACCTCTGTTTCATTCTTGGCCACATGGCTGTGGAAAAGTGGGAAAGGGACTCATGGTCAGAATGCTGGCGTTTCGGACAACAGTCTGTTTACTATTACAAAAGGGAGAAAAAGAGAGAAATAGCAGTATTCATTTTCTCCTTCCTGATTAGAAAGTTCAACAATAAAATGAGGAGTTTCATGCTGGAATGGTTATGTTTGGGATTCTCTTCCTCCCAAATTAATAAAAAAAATTATCCATAGTTCAGAAAGGCAACATCAATAGAGAACTCTGATTTTCCATTACTTAATGTTAGATAATGAAGTGCTGCTTTTGGTTTTGCCAAAACCTTAATGGAAAAAAACCCAAACAACTGAAGCTGCCTGTTTAGACTTACTCAATATGAAAGCCTGCTGCAGAGCCTCCAGCTAGCTACAAGCAACACCTAATTCAGTTTTTTAGATGTGCAATAAGGAAATGCCACTTTTAACCCATTGCAATTAAGTGCATGCAGATAAGAAAAGGACTGGGAGGGAAGGGAGGATGACCCTCAGCAAAATTAAGCTGTTGCTTGTGATTGCTTGTTTTGACAACAGGAAGAAGCAGAATTAACTCCTCTCTGAAATCGTCAAAACTGTTCCCCAGTTCTTTTTCTGCCTTTTGCAAGGGCAGCCATATAAGGCAGATAAAAGGGAGGGACCCTGCCTTACTCAGGGTGGGACTTGATAAACTGGGGGCAGAGTCAGGCAGCAGCTCCTCTCCCTGCACCTATCCAGGGCGTCTTTTGTATGGAGCTGAGGGAGCAGCAAAGAGGAGTAGAAGGGCATGCGACACGAGAAAGTAGGTGCTATTTGCCAGCTGGTTTCAGGTTTTTCTGTGCTTTATGTCTGACTGTGTGGGGTCCCCTGTTTTGATTAAGCAGGCTAGCCAATGTGTTTCAGGTAGCTTTGTTTGCAGCTGCTGGGTAGCCAGCCTTTGCTATAAGCACTTGTCTAGGTAGCCTTGGCACCCTAAAAGGAGTGATACAAAGGGGTATGTCTTATGTTCTTGTTGTAGATTGACTTGGATGAAGGGCTTTGTGTTTTAACTTTAATGTTCAGTCCCTCCAGCTTTTCATTGTTAAGAGAACTGATGAGGGAAAGGAAGTATTTCTCTATCCGCTCTAGGACTAATGTAGAAATGTATCAGTCCACCTTACCATGACCAGTGTTAAGAAATGAGTGCATTGTGACAAGTTCTCTACTCCATGTAAATATTTTGTGGAATAACTTCGCAGGATCTGTTCAGGTGTACTACGATGGGAGTTCATTCACTACACGTGATGATCTTTAAGCAACAACAAAAAATAAGCTTCATTTAAAAAGAGGGGTGAAGGCTGAAATTCTTTCTCTATATATTACTCTATTCTGCTGAGGCTAAAGTAACTCAAAATGCAGGTGTGAGTCTCTTCTGGCAGAGGAGCAGTCAGCTGCAACTCCTAGGCGTGTAGACATTATATTGCGGATAGCACAATACATTAAAATATGACATTACAGACATAATTTTGACATTAACATCAGCAGTGCTTTGAAGTTGAAGTCACCTCTCATGACACTTTTAATATTCCCCTATTTTCATAATATCTTCATATTTTCATTTTAGCTAAGCATTTTAAATAAGTAAGCTTTTCTTGACTGTAAGAAATGAGGCACTACAAAAAATGACACTTCAGAAAGACAGCTGCTCTCAGTCTCAGAAAATGTTTAATACTACTGCTAGTATCTGTGTATTAGCAGCAATTTGTCTGCCCCATGAAATATAAATTGATCTACAAGAGCCTTATTTTCTGTTCTATTTTCTTTAGGTGCTTGCTTGAGAGTAGAAAAGTTAGCAGCAAACATTAAATGGCTTGAAGAAAAACTACAGTCGGGCCAGAAGTCTGATCTTTTCCCTTGTAACAATATTAACCTCCCCGTGACAGTTAACGTTAATGGCATCCTCGTTTTTACACATGAGAAAAAATTGTTCCTGAGTACTGTGGACTGCAAAATCAGATCCCATGGGGTGACTGAAATAATATTCAAGTCTTGAAATCTTTCTGTCATTGACACTGTAGATAATCTCTTGAGATGTAGGTGTTGAAGTTCAAAACCTCAATCAGGTGTGTTTTGAGCAACAGCAAGTTTGTAAATTCCAGGAAATTTTCACAGTTCCACCTCTAATCAGGACACTTCAGGAACTGCTTAGCTGAAAACAATAACATAGGATCAGCTCTCAAGACAACTCTGCTGCTGTACTGGTGTTGCACTATTAAAATAGCTTTAAGCTTCCTTCTTAACAAATGTGACTTTAAAACTTAATATTCTGTCTTCCTCCAGAAGTCTTAAACTCTTTCCTTTCTCAGCCTCCTGTTACTTCTGGTGTCTAGCATGTGTCATTGTCTGATATGTTTTTCTGATTTAATTTCAGAGGCTGTGAGTGACAGCAGGTGACAGCCTGACAGCTCACACTTGTGTCACAGAGAAGCTCCGTGATAACAGCAGTCATCTTATCAGCTGCTGGAGAACGCCCTGGGCAGGGAGGACATACAATACCTTCTTCATGATTTTAAATATTGATCAGGGTTAGTCTTACCTGTGTGTTGTTACAGAATGTCCTGTGATAGCGGAGAAACTGTTGGGCACCCCATGTATAACCGATGTGAACAGGTTCAAGGCTCCGCTTCCCACTTTAGCAGTCTTAATGGAAATAGGAAATCTGCAGTGTTGCTGGAAGTCGGGGGGAACTTAAGCAATAGGCAGTATTCTGCCGTGGCACCAGATCCAGAAACCTCAGTGAATAATGGATCCAGGATTCCCCGCAGCCCTGAGGAAGGCACAAAGGCTGCAGCCTTGACAGAAAGTGAAGTCCGCAGGGCCTGTACAACAAAGTGTTTCCATAGCCATTATTTAACTAAAACTAGTACGCAGGGAGATGTCTACAACTTCCTGGAGAGGCCCAGTGGATGGAAGTGTTTTATCTATCATTTTACTGTGTAAGTACCTACATTTTCACATAATCTTTGCTGTAAGAAAAATCTGACACTGTCCACTTAATCAGCCAGAAATCGTAGTACTTGAGCTCCCGAGCTGAAAACCTGTTGCATGAGTAATCCTACAGAAAGCGACGGAAAAGCCAGTTTCTCAAAGGATCAGCTGTTATATCCTTTAACATTTCCAGAGGAGGGCTTTTTACTTTTCACATGATATTTGTCATCAAAGATGTACACTGTATATTTGGTATTTCTGAGTGGAGGTCCTATATGCTCATGGCAGTTTTTGTTGCTGCCTTAGCTGCTTTATGTTGTTCTAGCTTCAGAGACTGCTCTTTTTAGTATGAGATGTGGAAGGTTCAGCTGTGATCAGATACATCACATTTTTATAAGTCCATTTTGCTCATGCTGAAGTGCCAAAACAAGTAATTTGTTGGACAAAAATACAATCATAACGTTACTAATTGGAATTAATTTACAGTCATGAACACATAGTGAGTACAAATTTAGCAGAAAGTTTTTCATTATACCATGTATGTAGTACATGCAAGGAGGAAAGTAAGGCTTCCATTTACCCTTGTAAAACAGTGGTTAATATATTAATACAGCTGTTTTCTTTGAGCTGCTTATGGTATCTGTCAAGTTTAGCAAGACCTCAATTACTGTTTTGAATGCTGCTTAACAGAATGATAATTTGTCATCTTAGCTGTAGAAAGGGTCCAATTGCACTCCACCGAGGCAAGACGAAGTTTTACTGGCTATAGTAAATGCAAATTGAGCCAAAAGTCCTTGCGTTTATTATAAAATTAGTATATGTCCTAAAGAAATGCAGTGTGTTGAAATTATTCTGTCTCAGATGAACTTTTCTATGGCCTGATTGCATTTTGGAAAAAACATTATCAGTTACTGTGCTCAGGAACTGCCCAGAGAAATATATGGTAACTATAAGAATGAACCATAATGCTTCTATCTGGCATAAAATATATGGTTGTATTAATACTTGCTTCCTTTCACACCTCAAAATCATATATGGATTTTTTTAAAAGGATTTTTGGATTCATGAAATTTTGCCAAGTAAAAGGATAGGGCCTCTTTCAAGGACTATTCTTATAGTATATAATAATTCCTAAGGCTTAAAGAGATGTAATTTGTGTAGATTTAAGTATGTGAATAGTCATGATTTAAGCCTGTTTGAGGTTAGGACTTATTAATCTTGCTAAAATGCATTTGTTTCATCATCTGTGTTGCTTTTATCTCATACTAAGGTTGACCTTTAATATGTATTTGTATTCTGCAGTGGGCATTAAAATAAACTTAGATCTATACGCCACCCCCACCCCCCCACTAGAAAATTGGAGAAAATATTGGTATTACTAACAGAAAACTCTTTTTTTTTTTAACAGTACAAGGGTTGCTAACTTAAATGAAAGAATATGTAAATTGACGTCTTTTAAAAGCTTTTTCCTTGAGGTTGCTTGAAAGGAATCTTTTTAAACATAGTTTCTGGCCAGCATTTTGTCTTAAGTATATTTGTCCTAATAATTATCCCAATGGTGTGTTCATTTATATAACAAGTTTCTGTTTTGGAAAGAACATACATACTCTACAACATTAAATATCATTAAAGTTAAACGTTGTTAAAGCAATAAAGTGCTAATCTAAAATACAATTAATTTTATAATGAGAACAACCTGTAATTTGTTTGAAAAAAAGTTTCCCATGTTATATCTGTGGTTTTTAGGTAATTTATGTAGCGTTGATATGATGATGATGACTGTTCTCATAACGAATCCAGTCTTCCAGATTTGTAGCTGATATTTGTGTAGCCTCGAGGAGCTGGATGTGCAGCGTCCCTTCATTGTCCTTTTGTCCTTCATATGCCACAAAGACCACATAACTCATGTACAAACTTGTGGGAAGTTTCTGTCCAAGAGGGATTGGAGTCTGTTCTGATCTGGAGCCAGTTCTGCTAGAAGGAACCTAAGTTTCCAGAAACAGGAAAGGTGAGGGAACAGCAGGTGCTCTAGGAGGTGACCTTCCTCTTTCATTCTGAAATTACCAGGATATCTCACCTCCTGTAACATTTGTAGTGTGCCTGATACTTCAAGTTTCTTTTAAGGGAGTAAACTTACACTTCTTAAGGAACTTTATAATGTGTGTTAGAAAAGGGAGCTATTTTTATCTAGTTAAATCTGGAATTTGTGTTATTTTAGTAGAGTTATTCTAGGCTGAAATTATGGTTTCAAAACAAAATATTTGAAGGGGTGAGTGGGTTTGCTTGAGAATTCCCCCTCCCAGTCCTGAAAACCTTCTCACTTAGGTAACTTTCAGCTTCACTGGAAGTACTGTGAAATACTTAACCCCTGCAATCCCCAGGAACAGAGTGGAGGATCTCACTGACAAGTTAGAAAGAGGTGAGGGCTTGAAAACAGCCGTGGCATGCAATAGCAATACATGGATCCTAACCAGCCAATTCTTGTGGCTATGTAAGAGCCTTAAGGTATTGGATATCAATATATGTTAGACTCTAGCTGTTTGCCATATGGTCCTCAGTCCAGGAAAAGAAGGGTGTGCACTTGAATTTGATTTCTAAACTCAGCTATGCACTTGCTTAAATCACACCCAAATGTCAAGATATTAGGGTATAACTCATATTTTATCTTTTGAATGAAATGTACAATATGTATTGGTGATGAGTTATGTGTGGTAATGAAGTTACTTGGCAAATGCACACATTTAAATTGTTTAATTGTAAGTGGAGACTTATTTATGCAATGAGCTTATGTTTCTGAAACATATATACATTTAATTACAACTGGAATGGCTCAGTTGTAGTCTAGAATATTGTGTTCATTTGGCTAAAATATTGTGTTCACACACACGTGAACTGAGTGATGAAGGGTGAAGTCAGACAGTTTTCCTGATAATAAGATTGTTGACACCAGGTAGCAATGATCATAAACAAAAACAGGAATCCAGCGTAGGTGCTTAAAGTGCTAGAATGTAATTAATTGTGGCGGGAATGTGTGACTCAAGCCTATTGAAAGAAGAGGATCACTATATGTACACCCACATGTGCTTGCACACTGAAGTGGTGACCGGTAATAGAAAAGTATGGTTTCACTTGTGTTCAGGGAGAAAAGGTAACTGCTTGCTGTCATACGTTATTTTGTTCTGTGAGTGGTAGAGACCACCTTGTGTCAGCCTAAGGCTATGCCTACATCACAGTGCAGCCCTGTGCTGCACAGCTGCACCGGCTCAGGTTCCAGGAAAAAAAACCAACGGAGTTTACACAGGTTTGCAGTGAGGCTAACTGGCCTTATCTCTTGGCAAGCAAGGGGGATCCATAGTACCTTTTCCCCTCAGATACTCCCTGTTGTTTTTACTTACTGCAGTCCAACCACCTTGTCCTATCTTCTCCATTTCTCTGGAAGTTCCAGTGACTTCTAATTTTGGTCTTTTCAGCTGCTGTTGGCTGGGTAGCTGAATTCTTCAGTTAAAAGCCAGAAACTTAGAGGAAACCTGGGTGGGTAGCACTTGGACTAAGAAGTTAGGAAGCAGAACAAATGGATACACTGAGTCTGGTGAAACAGGAACAGAGGAGAACCTGGGACTGAGAGACAGAAGGCTAGATTGGATTGTCACAGAAATTGGGACTGGTGCCAGTGCTGCTGAAACTGGAGGAAAAGCAATACAAGAGCAGGCTAGCTCAAGAACAAAGAGAAGCAGACTTAAGCAGGAAGGACAAAGAAAAAAGGATTAGCAGCTTTTGGAAACCAGAAGGCTGGATATAGGCTGGAACTGTGGGACAGCTGAAAATGGTCAAGAAGCTCAGAGAGCCACTTGGAGGAAGAAGGGGTAGGAGATGACAGCTGGAAGCTAGGGGAAAGAGGGAGCGTGGAATTCATGAGAGGAGAAGGAACCTTTCACCCATAGGCAACTGGTTTGAATCTCTTCCAAGTCAATAGTGAAGAAGAAGTAATGACTGTGGGGAGATACAAAAGGAGCTGTTGGTCTCAGTCCAGTTCTTAGGGAACGGATGTCAGCATCACCGCTGGAGTTAGCACAGCTGGAAGGCTTGCTGGCAGTCAGTAGAGAAACCACAGGCTGGTTGAAAACGGAGGCAAGTCTAAGGCAAGAGGGAGGCCCATGAGAGGGACTTTTAGATTGTGTTCTCAGGCCTGCCACTTTCTTGTCATATAACACTGTGAAATTTTAAGTGAGGACTTGCAGCTGCTCCAGGTTACTTTGTGCTGGTTTGGCCACTTGTTAAATGAGTGTTAGACCTTGCTCTCATTTAAAAGTTAGACCAGTCTTCATATCCCATAACTTCCCATGGCATGGGGTGAGCTGATCTAACAGCCCATTGCTAACAAACCACCTCCAGTTCTGCTCTCCTTATCCACCTTAGCCATTCAGGTTGCTCCTGCCAGCTTTAGTTGTCCTTGGATATCCTTGGATAGCCAGTTCAACTAATTATGCCAGCAGAAACCTAGCCCAGCAAGAAAAAGTGGATGGTCTTCTGTCGGGTTGGTAATACACATTCAGCATCTTGAAGTACTGTCCACAGTTGTTCTCTTAGTACTCCTAGTGGATCATAATCACCTGTTAAATTTCATATAAAATTGTACAGAATAAGCACAAAGTAACACTGCAAATCATCTGGCAAGTACTGCAGGCCACCTGGTTTGACTGCAAAACATTTCATAGATGCAGAGTTTGCCTAGCAACAAAGTCTGCTCTCCAGGCTCCCTTATTATTTATGGGGAAACAACTACTCCAGACGGTGATGCAGAGAGAATAATGGCTATTGCTCTGAATCATTCCTAGGGATGCTGTCTATCTCTGTTGACTGCATGGGAAACATAAAGAGAATGTCTTCCTTAGAGTATGGTTTCACAAGAGCTGGCATAATAGTTTACCAATACCGAAAGGGTAAGGTTCCTTCTCTCACCTTCCCTTCTCTCCTGGCCACACGTCTCCTGCATAACACTGTACCTCTCCTAAACTAAATCAACTCACTGTAATGGCAGAAATCTAGCTCAGCAAGAAAATGAGTAGCTCTTGATACCTTAAGGAGTTACAGCATGTCAGCAAATGGTCTGATGGTGCTGGAATCAGTACTAACCAGTTGGCCAAGACTGGAATGGAGTGAGGGAGAGCTCTCCTCTTTGCCACCAGAGAATGGCAGTATTGGCTCAGTTTCATATGAAAATATGCCCTAAGTTTACTTTGTTACCCCTCTCCTTCTTCAGACTGACTTCCACAGCTTCTTCATAGAGGGGCATGCATGCACACACACATATGTGTTCCTGGCAGCTTGTTGAAAAGAACTCATCTAAGGAATTACTGCTGAGTAATTTAAAAGTGCATGATCCTTACAAAAATATGAACAATATCAATAATGTTGCTAACATAAAACTTCAGGAGGAAAGTACAGAAGATCAAGAACATGTTTGTAAAATGGGAGCTGGCCAGCTGAGGGTTTTTTCCTTTAGAAAAGATTCTGTGTACCAAAGTCTGTGTCACCATGAGTAATACAAAAAGAGAGTTCAGTTTATTGGGACAAATTAAAAACTGCAATTTTCTCTTATTACTGTTTCTCTTCAAATTTTGCTTTCTCAATTTTTTTTTTTAATTCCCTCAACTTCATGTAAGAAATGCTGTAGTTGTGGTCTGTTAATGCAATTGAAGAAGTTAAGAGCCACCATTCTGGTTGATACTCCATTTTTGTCTGGCATACAACATTAAAAGACAAAAAATATAAGGGTCTAGGGGTTCCTTTTAATGACTGGGGCACTTGCTTGCATATCTTTTGGTTCTTTGAGTGTAGCAGCTCTTAGTTAGTGAAACTAAATAAAAGTAGCAAGTAAGTTAGCATAGTGTTCTCCTGCTTCTGTTTTTATCTGTAAAAGGAGCCTATAGCCCATTATTTATAACTGTTTATCTCAAAGGGGCTGTCAAATTCCCATTTCTCTCCTTTCCACAATTATCTCTAGAATGCAAGCAGATATTTTGCTTTTTCCAGTGATGTGATTGTAATATGACCAAGATGAGCAACAACTGAAGTTCAGAGTAATTATAACCATATGACTGCTTTAGAGATTCTGGTTTTGACCTTGATGTGACAGCTTAGGTCTGGACATGATGTGTTTTCATAAGGGTAAGTAAGTTAGGGATTATTATTATTATTAGGTTCAGGGTGTTTCTTGCAAGCATAACAGTTACTTATTTGGACATTTTACACAGAAATTGAACTGACAAGTTTTCCAATTTAGGACTACAGTAGCTACTTTTCATCTGTATGATAGGTACAGTAGCTACTTTTCATCTATATGCTAGGTACAGAGAGGTACTAAGCTGCTGTCATGTCTATGATGATAAACTTCAAGTACCAAAAGATGAGCAGTATTAAAGGGAAGAAACTCAATAACTATTAATTTTATTAAAGTGGAACGTTCTTCTTACTGCTTAGGGTTGCATGTTCAACTAGATGATATGGTGGAATGGCTTAAGTTGCTAAAGGAGGTGCACTAATATTAAACAGAATTGTCTTTAGGATTCTGTAAAGTTCCAAGCAGCTGTTCTAAAAATACATGGGGACAGTTATTAATTTTTAGCCTCTTTTCCTAAGGAAATGAGGTTTATGCAACCACACTGTCTGAGTGCGTCTGTCTGAAAGTACCTTACCAAAAACTTTTGAGCCAGTTGGCAAGCTTCAGCTAATATTGACAGAGGATGAGACATTTCAGAGATATTAGGTTTCTTCACGTTTTGTTAAATAAGCATTTGGATAGAGGAGAGATAAATTAATAACCCCAAAGATGAAAACACTTCACTTTGAGCTCAATTAGATTGTTTGGCACCAAAGAGTCTTTTCAGAAGAGAGATGTTACAAAAGTTCCTAAGGAGGAACTTTGATCTGAGCGTACTTCGCTTTAGGCACAGAATAACCCAACCACAGGGCACAAAGCCACAGGCTACGTAAGCTTTATTTTCATTTTTTGAAATTATTGATGACTTTTTCCCATCATTTATGTAAGAAATTCAATCCATCTTATACTAAAAGCTCAATTTTGTAATAGACTGTGCAAAGAATATGCATTAATGTCCCCACAGGCTGATGTTGTTTCTATAGTGAAACCATTTGTTTCTATAGTGAAAACAAATACTGTAGTGTGGCATTGATATGGTGCTATTGCTGGAATTTGGTTATGCTTTTGTGGAAAAAGCCTCTGTTCTTGCAGAAACCAGCAAAATAAAAAGATATTCCTTCATGTTAACATTACAATGGCTCATTAACTTGTGGACTCCATGTGGTTTCAAATTCAAGAAGGAAAGTGTTTCAGATGTCTTCATAATAATAAAGCTGGCATTAACTTATAACTGGATGTATTTTCACAGCATGATTATACACATTTATTCCTTCCCTTTTTTGATACTGAACCTAAGAAACATTAATTGAGTACTGCAAAGGGGTTGGTGTTACCTTGTAAATGGTGCTAGTAATTTCCTGTCCCTGTGGAGATGTGTCATAGATCACCTGCTGATACCTACTGCTTTTTCATCTCACAGTCAAGGTCGATGATAAATGTATCAGAATCGTGAACACTGATCGTGAAGTCACGATGGTGAACTGTTTCTGTCAGTGTTTAAACAACGGATTAGGTCTCTTCTAGAAAGTCTTAGTGACATAGAATCAAAATGGAAGCTGGATTCCTGTGCCAAGGGAAAGAGAGGACATCTATTAGACATTCTGATAACAAGACATATGGAGATAAGAGCAAAAAAGACAAACATAGCAGCACAGCCGTTAGTGGAAGATACAGGCACTCAATCGAATCAGGGAGCTGAACTCCTAGGAATGGCAGGGCACTGAAAAAAAGGTTTCTGTAAGATTAGTGCTTCTGGTGATTGTAATGGATGCATGAATGTAATTTGTCAGTTCTGGACTACTGCCAGCTAAACTCAGAGAAAAGGCAAAATCCACATCCTAGTGCTCTTTAAAGAGCAGCAAGTATATTAGGCTGTTAAATGCTTTGAAAATGTGAAGTGCTCATTACTAATAGGAACTGTGGATGTTTTAAAAATAACATATCTTTGGGTAGTTGATTCGGGAACTTGGTTTGAAGTGGGAGATCTTTTTGTATGATGTGTGGCTCATGCTGTGATTTGAACAGCATTGGTATTAGCTATTGATTCAAACTGGTTTGTGACAATTTATTTATACATACACAGGTGAAAGGTCTCAAGAAAAATACAGACTAGTAGTGTGTATTTGTAAATTACTTTTTAAGTTTTCCAGGTGTTGTAGAAATATTAGCTAGTTATTTCTGATTGAAGCCAGCTGGGTAACTTCACATTACATGCAATGGGGCTATCACGCATTTCTGGATGCAACCTAGAATGAGCTGAAGAAAAAACTGAAAACAGATATCTTCAGTATACCCATGTTATAGGTGGAATTTTCCTTTGGTTGAGGGCTTCAAATCCCTGAAAATATTTTATTCTGAGGCAAAAGAGAAAGTCACATATGCCCAAACTCCCTGCCAGGCAGGCTGCCTGTTAGTAGAGTCCAAAGCTAGGCAAGCTTCCATTAAAACCTTTCTGGTCTCCTTCTCCAGTTCTGCTGAATCCAACACATTCCCAGACTACTTTCTAATTTTAACATATTGGTATTTTCAGAAAAAAAATTGTTCCTTTACCAAAATTTCCAACCAACTGTAATTTGTGTATGATCACATATGTAAAAGCGCAAGAGAAAACATGAAGTCACGGGAGCCTGGAAATAGATCTGTGAGAGAACTGAGGGACATCAAAGCTTACCTACAAAGGCACATGGACAACCTTCCCTTTATGACTTATTCAGAACCTCCTTTGGATAACAAAAATATGTAAGCACCAGGAATGAGGTTTTATTCAGACTAGCAGGAATGTTTTCTAGAAGCACATGACTATTCAACATAAGACAGTATAGTCCCATTTAGAAGAAAGTGAAGTCCTTCATGCACATGCTCAGGAATGAGAATATCTTGCACTTTCATAGCATGAAAAAATGGAAATGCTCCCTTAATCTTCCTGCCACAAAATAACCACTTAAAATAAAAAGTAGCCCGTGCCTCCGGAGACCCTCAAAGAACTCTCTATTGGATAAAGTCATTTATTCTCCCTGACAATGGTCTGTCTTAAAGCTATCGGTCTCCGCTAGACAACTCTGTAGTCTATTACCAAGAAAAAAGCTGAAGCCCCAACGGGTGTAGTTGCACATAGATTTACTTGTACATACTAGCCTCAATCCAATCTCTTTTTCTTGTAATTTAACTCCAGCTGAAGCAACTGGATTTCTTCTGTCCTAGTGTGTTAGTAGAACAGAACATTTTGTCTTCACGTCTTGCTGGAGCAAACAGTAGATAGGATAAAAAAATTATCTAAGAAATTAAAAAAATAGGTTTTGGATATAATTTAAACTGGAGACATATATAAGCCATTTGCAGTTATCTAGCTGAAGGGCTTTCATATAGTGAAGTAAGTCACAGCAGCTCAGTTTTGAGGAACGAGCACAGCAGGGGAAAGTCATGTCTGGTTGTGTTAAAAACATCAGGGACCCATGATAAAGGCATCTAAATACTGCAGACCATAGGTTTCAATAGCTTTTCTATAATAATTTTTGTTTATTTTCTTTCACTGTAGAGCTCACAGTTTTCTAAAAATGTTTTCTTCTCTAAACACAACTTTGCAGAGTCAATTAAGTTTGGCAAGCCCAAAAGGCCACAAAGCTACTATTTTGGTTTTGGTTGCCAAGGAGTCTATCTCTCTCTACCAGTTTAAAAGTTTGTCCCCTCCTCACCCATCCCTTTTTTGTTGTTCAAGAGATAACATTCCCACAAGCATCTCATATATCAACACTTCAAGTACATTTATCTGCATTAGATAAACAAAATAAACCCCGCATGCACAGATAGACTTTGCTAGAAATGGCATTATTTGATGCAAAACTTAAAAGGAGGAAAGATTAAGAGCTTTCGTTAGGCCTGTCTTCCATGGAAAATGAGATTGTTATAGCATGACCTTGAAAGAGTTCACCCTTGATAAAGTACTTGACATCTTTTTGTTCTCAGTGTTGTAGTTAACCTACTAGTTCTGAGTGTTTGTAGGCTTCAGTAGAGCATGCTCAGGGCCAATTAACTTATTAAACAAAATTTGTCCCTGGCTCCAATGACAACAGAAACATGTTTACAGTTGCACTAGCTACTCTCCAAAATGAAGCAATGTTTAGGAAGATCGGGGGACAGAGAGGCATTCATCTGTAGCCTTTAACCCTGGCTGATCAATTGTCCAATTCACCAGTACCGCCTACTTAAATTTGTTAACACATGAAACAGATTTAAGGATGATGTTTTAAAAACACTGATGAAAAATCAGTTGCATTTTTATGTATGCCTGAGGCTTAAGGAATTCAGAAGAAATCAAGAAATACTAAAATTTAGTGTACATTAGCAAGACCTCTCTTGGGAAAGCATTACACCTCCATCTTCTGTTGGTGTGAACTGCATTAAGTGACAATCCAAAACCAAATGAGAAATTCTCATAATCCTCTTTTCTCTGACAAGTAAACCTTTTTTTTCTTTTTTTCTTTTTTAAAGAGGGAGTGAGGAAAAGTCTGCAAATAGGTGATTTGGGGTAAGTTTCTGTCTTCAGAAAAGTAAAAAATTGAAGGAAAAGAAAGCCTGGCATTTTGAGAGGAAATACTTACCTCTTTTTAGCAGCTATATGATAGAAAGGCAAAACAGTATTTGCTGAAGTAATAGCTCAAACTATGGCTTGACATCCTCGGGAATCACAGAAAGACTCCAAGAGGACTACAGAAAACCAGAAAGCAGCACCTCGGTTCTTTTAGGATAGGAAAGAGTAGACCAACTGTCCTAGTTGGTAATAATTTATGTCTCCTCCTTATCTGCTCCTTCCCTTTAGGAACTGAACAGCCACCAACAAGTGAGATTGTTCTCTGTTGATGTAAATAACTACTTGCATGCAAGTAAACAATCACAACCTGTTTTCACCCCCGTGCAGTACAGAGAACTGCCTTTGCAGGAGAGAGTAGGGATATCAGGGAACATGAGAAAGCCAAACTGGCAGCTGGTGGGGAAAGGGAAATTGCCACATGACAAGCTTTAAATACTTTCACCCCAAGCCAACAATATTAAACTCACAGCCATCCACTTTACCTATAAGTGTCCCAGAAATGTAATCAGAAATATTTAGTGAGACCCAGGATCTGGTTGTCACTTGTTGACAGGTTATCACTGATAGACTTTGCCATTGCATTTTGAGGAACAGCTTGTTTCTCAAACCAAAACATGAAGTGAGACCTAAAGACAAACCAGTGCTATTTAGTGGTGAGTCTTGCTAAGGGTTTGCGTGTGGTACCACATATTCAACTATTGTTCTGCTCTTCATGGGGAATTTGGCACTCACCCAAGGTTTTTTTTTTCTCCAGTACGTTTAAAAAGGTCATTGGATAGAGCTATGTTTAGCATCCCAGAAGCCATTAGGAGCAATCCACAAGGAGGTTTCCTGATTGCCTAAGAGGCAACAGAGCTGTAGCTTGTTGGATTCTGCAGATCAGTTGGCAATGAAGCAAGCCATTTATCTTTAAGGATAGACTTGTCAAAACTAACCTGCATTCTGGTGCATGGCTCAATGACAGAGATAGTAACCTTAAAAAAATATGAAGGCAATATGCGCTGACTGCTGGTTTAAAGATATCAGAGGGAGAAGGAAATGCTGTTATACTGTATTAAAGACAAAGGTGCAAAAGGATTGTTTGTTTCTATAGGAGTGCATTTACTTGGGGGCAGGGAGGACTTAACCTTTGTTTCCGCTACTTGTCTCCAGCACTTTTGTCATAACACAGATACCACTTACTCACCCAGCTCAACCCCGTGTCTCCTTCCAACAGCCTGTGGTGTGCACTGAGAGTCTAAGCAGCTCCACTGCTGTGGCAGGGCCAACGCCAGCAATGGCTAAAACCTGTCTCTGGGGCTGCTATGTAAATCATGGGTCCTGAATGGCACCTCAAGGATCTTAGCTCCAGCCCTTTCCAGCCTCCCACTCCAGGACACACATATTCAGTGAGAGGGGAGAGCAGTCCCAACTTCTTCACACTGAGGTTGTGTCCATGAACTGCTACCTGTATTAAGTGAAAGGGAAATTATATACTGTAAGATCACTGCCTGGAATAGTACCATTTGGGGGTTTGTGTATGTTTTTGTACCTACCTTAAAATTCTCCTGTTACTTTTGCCATCTTCAGTCTATCTGACTCTGGCTGACAATACCAGAAACTATCCCTTATCAGTTTCAAGTTGAATTTCGAACCGCTTCAAGTAAAGAATGGGAAGATCTACTTTCACGTTGGTTGTGAGGAGTAGTAAATAGGCACTTGCCATTCCCACTCACTCCAGCAGGCTTTTCTGTCCTCATGGAGGTGACAGACTGCAGCAGCCCACAGGCTGTACAGCAAGATTATTAGAGCGTCTCAGGTCTAGGTCCTCTGTTTTGGATTACTTGGAAAAAGGAAGAACAGATGTGTTTGAAATTCAAAGCATCGCTAGTGGGGGAGGTTTCCAGCATTTTGGGGATTTGTGATCAAAAAGGAGCTGTTGGTATTGGGAAGGCCTTGGTTCAAGGCACCTCCTGCACTCAGAGGAACCTGTTTTCTGGGACTCAAAACTGGATGGTATGAAACTGTCACAGAGCCTGGAGGAAACCGGCAGAAAATTATCATGTTAAGTGCATGCCTGAGCAGTAGAACTGAGAGTCTTGGTTTGTTCACTCCTTTCAGCTGATAAATAGTACTGGAAAGACAGAGCTTTTTACTAAGGTTATACACACTAGAAAAAATATGTTCCTGTATTCTGGATCTTCTGTGTAATAACTAATGCTGTATATGCCTGCTGAACAATTTTTTTTTCTTCATGTTATTCATGGAAAGAGTGAAATGCATGAAATGTACTCTGCATCAACCCATGGTCTCATGGACTCCCTTAACCTTCACTGTTGCTCTGTTCTGCCAGGTTTCCCTGCAACCTGGTGTGTGGGTCTGGCTCCTCTGTATGGTTCTGTGGGACAGCACAGGGAATAGAGAGAGTGCAAGAAATGTGCTGGTTAGGTGGTGGTACAGAAGGTATAGAGCAGGATGCAGCTGCAGGCAGGTAGCAGCAGCAGGAGATGTGGAGGAAGATGCTAGGTGTAAAGAGAAACTTGAGAGCAGAAATGCTGCTTTGTTTAACATCTGACAAAATTGCACAGCTATTGGACTGCAGGTTTCCTGAGCTGCTCCCTGAGGAAGTGTTGCTCCAGGACATGGCAGCATACATGCACTCACTTTAAAGTAGCTAGATCAGATATTGCTACCACAGCAGACCAGAAAGCACACCTAGCATTTTAGGCAGCTAACCTGTGCTGAGATACTCTGCCATCAGCAGTTCCCAGGCTAGCCAGTTCAAAGCTAGCTCAGGTGTATGTTTCAGCTCCAGTAACATTTGTGTAGACATGCCCTGAGGTGAATTTGGGAGGTAATCACACATGTTGCCAGGGCACTGTGTGTACCAAAAGGCTGACCAGAGCAAATACGGCCTGTTGATGCACTCAGAGCCCTAAGAGCACCCTCTTCTTATCAAGGTGTGTCCTGGCACTTTGCAAAGGTCTGGTTTTGGAGGGCGACTTGTAAAAAGCTCTTGTTTTAGCTTCATGCATGTTGTCCACCAGTTCCCAGGAACTTTAATCTGGTCCATAGCCCTGCCAGTTGATGAGGTACTGAAGCTTTCCACAAAGTAATCTAGTAATCAAAATCTGCTTCTCATGGTATTCTGGCTGCCCTTGTACTATGACTGCAGGCCAGGAGTGGATTGCTGGTGGAAAGTGCGTGATGAGGTATTAGTGGGAAGACCTAAAGTACAGGGTTGATCTTCATGGATCATGGATCTTAGGGCAATTAGAGCCTGTTGGTACCCTCAGAGCCATGACACATCCTTTCCCTTGTTTTGGGTTCTCTGTAGATTCAGGTGGACCATGGCAACATGTAGTGTATTATTTTTAAGGTTAACGTTTTCAAGAGGGGGATTATGGAACAGAGCTGAAGTCAGGGGCAAATTCTGCTGTCATGGAATCAGCAGGTTTTACAGCTTCTGAAATAGTCATTGCAACATACAGGCAAAAGACGTTTTAATTTTAATTTTTTTTTAACATATCAGGAAGTCAGCAGGTAATTCTCACTTTTGTCTTTTATGGAACGTAAAAATACATAGCATTTAATTTGAGTATGAGCTCTCATGAGCATGAAAATTGACCTTTGGATACAGAAAGCAATAAACGCCATCTACTTCTCAAGATGCCTTTGCTTTTGCTAGTAAGAAGCTTAACTTTATTTTGGTTTATTTGAGTGTGTTTGTGTTCATCATCCAAATTGTTTACAACTAATAACATTTTCAATGGTTCTACTTTGGGATTCTTACCTTTATTTTATCTTGATATTCAAGATAAAAATCTGAATCTGTTTTATGTCTTTCTTAGTGTACTGATTCCTAGAATGAATATTATATTAACAGTAAAGGTATTTAAATTTAATTATATATATATTTAACTCTTGCTGTTTTAACTCTAAAACCTCAAAAATAAGGTAGATAAAGAACCCTCCAAGTGTTGGTAAATGTTTGTGATTTTTTAGTCTCAATAAAAAATTCAAGATATTAAAATGTTATTATTGGCGATATTAAATTTAAAAATTTATCCAGGTATTACCTGCAAAACAGGTTCCTGTTGTCTCCTGTTTGGCATCTAAAATGGCATCCAGAATTTGCTGTCTCTGTAGAGAATAGCTATTTTAGCTGCAAAAACTGTGGAAGGAAATGAGATGAGAAAACACACCATGAATAGAAAAGAGTCTTTATCATCAAAACTAGACAATAGAAGCGCAAGAAATTATCAAGTGAGCAAAACCCCAGTTGACAGCTTGAGGTGCTTCAGTCAGATTTTATTTTGCCATGGCCATTTTACACATTAGCTTCAACTTGTAATCCTCTATCATAGCCCTTTGCCAGGAGTTACTCTCCTTTCATATAAAGGAAAATATAGAGCTCCAGTCCTTTGACTAAGTGTATATTGCATGCTTAGAAAGCTGTAAAAAGCATCAAATAGTAGTTCTGAATGGAAATTCATCCTGGTGGGAACCCTTTTCTTGTATATAAGCAGACCATCTTAAACAGGTTACAAAAACTAAAACTGGCCTATCTCTTCTTTTCCTTTTTGCCTTTTTTCCCATCATAATGAACTAACTGAATCTGAACAGGCCCCAGCTGCTTTCTTCAATATGAGCCCCACTCTTAATTTCTTAAGAATCTTCGAAAGTCAGGTTTGATTTATAACATATTTGTCTGTCTCACACTCCCCCAAATATTCTCATTTTGAATTAATAATTGCATGTTAGCAGTCATGCAGTATTGGCAAAACTGGGTCAGATCATGGGATTTGTGCTTTCTCTCACTAATAAATACATCAGGCAGCAAAATGGTCTTTAGCAGTCTGGGTGATCTGCTGGTAATATGTTCCCTAATTCAGCTCAAGAGGAAGATGTGCTGCAGTCACTCAGTTAGGTTTTGTGTGTGAAGGAAAACACATTCCTGCTGTGGGCTACAACCTATTTTAGAGATGCCTTAATCCAGTGGTAGCTAAAGAAGCAGTATTTTTATAAAGGCTTCCATAAGATTGCTATGTAAGTCTTTTCTCTCCTGTGTGTACATGGTGGTTTCTATTTTTTTTATCAGAAAGGGTTGCATATACTCTTCAGATGGTTTTTTTTAAAATACTATGTCCTTAGGTACCAGTACAGTTGGCACAGTCAACAATTAAAACAGCTGTTCAGCAAGAAAAACCTTACACTAGCCTACATTATGGTAAAATCACAGCTGTGAAAAGTGATTTCTAGGTTCTGGTATCTAATACTACAGATTCTACCAGGCAACCTAGGAAGAGGCTCCATGTTAATCCACGAGGTGTTTCGGAACTAGGAGGGCACGGTCAGCCCTTCACCTTTGTAGCATTTTGTTGTTACTCACTTGGGAAAACTCAGTTCACCTTTGGTGTAACAAAAAGCAGCTGCAGCCTAAAACAGCAGGTGAGCATTCAGTAAGCACAGTTCCATATCTCACTGAAAGGCTTCAGTACAGGACAGTGGTTTGGAAAACAATTCTACAAAAGCACCTGTTTCAGTGCAATTTGGAAGCTTCACCTGGAAGCAGGAACACAATGTTACAGTGCAGAAAGGGGATTGGTAGGAGCTGTTAGTCCTCCCCTGCCCAGAGAGGAATGGTTGGATGCTGTCAGGGCTCTGCAGGGCTCAGTGGCTCCCCAGGATCTGGGAAGCATCGGGGACTCCCCAGGGCCAGCAGAGCAGGACCCTGCAAGCCAGGACCCATCACGCAACCCCAGGCCAGGGAGCAGGGCGGGACGAGGTGGGGGCAGCCAGTGCAGTCCCAGCTCCAGGCATCGGGCCTCTTCCTGGGGACTGGGACAGGCTGAGATCAATGGCCGCAGGGCCTTGACAATTGTCTGCGTAATTATTAGCAGTTTTAATGTCTACTAACACTTTTCTTTCCCCCCACATAAATTGCCTAGCTGGAAAATAAATATGGTCTTCCCATCACATAAAAGAGAAAAATGACTGAGATTAGTTTAGGATTTACAGCTGAGGACACTTGATGGCTGTATCTTTCAGCCAAGGTGGGGTCAATAAGAAGTTTTTTTTTTTATAAAACACAGCTTTCTCCAGTGACAAACTACTTGTAAGAATGCTGCCACTGCAGTTTCCTGCTGAGCTGTGGAACAGACTGATACCTGCAGCACGTGTCTCTATTCAATTCCATACAAATTATTGTGCAGTCTTCTTTTCTAAACCTATTGTTTCTGTGCCAGAACTTTGCTGTGATTACAGATTGCTGGAGCAACATCTTTACTATCAGTTCATGGCTTACTTGTTGACTAGCTGAACTGCATTTGAACTGAACTTGCTTTCTGTTTGGGGTCTTTTTGTTGCTGTTCTTGCTGTTGGTAACTGTGAGGAACTTAATGCCCTTACTGACTCATGAGTCTGCAGTTATTTTTTACTTTGTCCTCACTGCAGCTAATCTGTACTTGCCTCTTGTACGCTGCCCTCATGCTTATGGTTCTGATGCTTTTGCCACTGCTTAGCACAGCTTTTTATCACTTGGACAAAGAAACCACTCATTTCCCCATGATGATGTTAGTTGCTAAAGTCTCCTTGTGCTTTCTGGCATTCAGGCTGACTATCAGACTTTCAGACATTACCTAACATTTCTATGCCTGGCTTGTTACTCTTCCAGGTTCAAATAAACAGGCTGTAATAGTATCTCATTTTTTGGGAATCAAGGTCAAGCGTCTCAAGGCCATCCATCCCTACTTTGAGCTGTCTTGGAATAACACAGTGTGGTAGTCTAGTACTGCTTAGAGCTGATACCATCCTTGCCTGCCTTTCCCTGGGTGCCAGTCTCAAGTGTGTCTTCACTGACACCTTTAAATTTCATAAGCTTTGTAGGGATCATTCTGTTGTGTCATGCAGTTGACAGAAGTGACAAATATGGTCACTAGATGTGGGCACTTCAGTGCTTGAAGTTGTTAATTGTGTAGTGTATAAAAAGTTTCTGCTTGACATTACCAGGAGGGTTTTACATTAGGATTTGTATTTGGGAAAGGAGATTATTGAAACTGAAATATATCCAGGTGTTCCTTCCCCTCTTGCAAAAAGCAAGTCTTGATCTTTTGTGATCAAAAGTGGTCAGCAACGATTCTACATTTCAAATAAATGCGTTTTATATGAGGACATGATACTTCATCTGTAGAATATCCAGTCCATCCTGCACTAGCAAAATGATACCCAGTTATTCACTGGGAAGGAGTGACACTCACTGGCCAGAATATATAGTGCCATGAATTAAGTGTATTTAAAGAGTCCTTTGAATAGTTTTAATGTGTGTTTTGGAAATGGAAAAAGAGAGAGACTCTCAACACATAAACACAGGAGGGAAGCAACAATTAGCTGAAAGTTACAGAACTTGCAGGCTGTATTAGTAGCCTTTGGACAGTTGTTAGTGAATAAATGGCACCAATTGTCCTCCCTTATACATCCTTATGCACATATATCTTGGCACTTTGCATCATCTTTTTCTCGATTTTTTTATAAACCTCTTTTTGTAAACCTCTTTTTTGAGGCCTGATAGGAGATGTGGCTGGAGATGTAGTGATAATATCTGCACGGTATGTAAGAATATCCAGTTCTTCTCTTTGCTTAAATTAGAGTGGAAAAGGAGAAAAGGTGTGAAGTGCACTGTCATCCTCAGTATCTTGATAGACAATATTTAGAATGTGAATTACCCCTGGCTTTTTGTTTATTACCTGGGTGGGCAGTAAAAGAAGATAAAGGGATTTTGAAAGGAGGTAGCTGAAATGGCAGGGATCTGGAAGAAATTAAGGGGCTGTACTCAGAGGAAGCTTTCCATACCTTTATACATGCATTTTGCCTAGAAATAAGTTCTGTATCAACGGTAGGAGTGGAACATCAGTCTCATGAAAAATATGAGAACCAACAGACTGACTAGTTTCAAGAAGTGCTTGGTAAATTTATGCTTGAGTTGTTTGATGTGGTTATTTTAGGGACCAGCAAAGTTCCTGTGTTCCCATGACTGTTGACTGGAGAATGGTCTGAGCTACAAGAGATCCAACTTCTGTATGCTTTTGACACTGTCTTGATGTATGCACAAATCTGTTCACCTCTTTGTGTCCTTCTCCATTTACCCATCACTGGGATTGCTAACTGGAAGTAAAAGCTGTCTGGACAAAGAAACTGCCTGATGGAGCACAGCATCCAACCGTGTGGGGTATTCAGTGCCTGTGAGGGCTTCTGTGTACTAATGTACTCCTCTCATATTAAATGTAAGAAGAAGAATCTTATAACCCTCATTACCTTACTTTTATATCTGCATTTTCTTTACATGGAAAGCAGTACTTCTGTGTTAAGGAAGGGCTAAAGATTTGCATATTCATTAGACTCTCCTAGTGTTGGACGCTGGCAATACACTTATGCTGTAAACTCCTTATCAGCTTTTCCATTTGACAAAGGCTGGCTTGTGTTTCAGTATCTCTTCTCAACGCTTTGCTCTTGTTTTCTTTTTTTGGGGAGTGTCACTCTCCAGTAATACTGCCTATGGGAAGAAAGTGGGGTTTTTGCCCCCTCTGCTGGCTGGCTCATCTTCGGTCAGTGTAGCGGTTCATTAAAGAAATATATCAGTTTTATTATGACTTGGACAGATCTCTGTACCCCCTATAACATACCACCATTTTCAAAGAGATAAACATTTGAGGCTGGAAGTAAAACTGCTGAGTAATATGCTTGGCAACTTGTGTATGTTGGAAGTGAAAGAAGTAGCAGGAGTGGGTGATGGGCTGTGTAACTAGTAAATCATGAGAACGTGGCTAAGATCTGTCTCATGCTAAAAGCACTGCTAACCTTGATTAAGATGTGTTATCTGGATCTATTTTTCCTTTCAGCCTTATTTTTTCTAAAGACATTTCAGCCCTGGGTATTTGCCATTAATGAAGAACTAGAAATCATTAAGATGCCCACCACAAACACATTTTTCTTCTGTATAACACCATCAAAAGTGGTGAAACAGCTTCCTGAATATAAGAGACTCAGAGAAACCAGATTTTAATTTTCAGTAAGCATGATTGTCGTGGTTTCAGCTCAGTTGGTAACAAAGCACCACGAAGCCGCTCACTCACCCCCCACCCCCTCGCCTGGCCACGTTGGGATGAGGAGAAAATACAAAGGCAGGCTCGTGGGTCCAAGACAAGGACTGGGAGGGATCACTCCCCACTTATGGTCATGGGCAAAAGACAGGCTCAACTTGGGGAAGAAACAAAATCAATTTAATTTACTACAAATCAAAACAGAAACAAAACACAAGGGTATTAGGAAGGGAAACCAAACATCAGAACACCTCCCCCCACCCCTCCCGCCTTCCCGGCTCAGCTCCATTCCTGGTGCTTTCTACCTCCTCCCCCCGGCGGCACAGGGGAACAGGGGATGGGGGTTGAGTCAGCTCACCACACATTGTCTCTGCCGCTCCTTTACTCTGGGAACGGATTCCTCACNCTGCAGTTCCTCACAAACTTCCCTCGCGTGGGTCCTTTCCATGGGTTTCAGTTCTTCCCGAACTTCCCTGGCGTGGGTCCTTTCCGCGGGCTTCTCTCCAGTCACACGCTGCTCCAGTGCGGTTTTTACCATGGAGTTACGGCCATCTTTGGGAGCCTCTGCTACACCATGGACCTCCCTGGGCTGCAGGGGGACAGCCTGCCGTCTCACCACGGGCTGCAGGGCCATCAGCCTCCTCAGGTGCCCCTCCTCCCCCTCCTTCTTCACTGACTCCAGTATCGGCAGAGGTGTTCCTCTCACGTTCCCCAACCCCCACACTGCCGGTTCCCCTTCTTAAATCTGTTCTCCCAGAGGCGCTGCCACCGTCACTCACTGTCTGGGCTGCAGGGGCGGGTCTGACTCTTTGGCGCCAGGGAAGCTTCCAGCAGCTTCTTAAAGGAGCCGCCTCTGCAGCTCCCTCCCCCACTACCAAAGAAAACCGCGCCACACAAACCCATAACAATGATATATGTATTTATTTCCCCATTGGCTCCCTCTCTCCTTTACTCCTGGCAGCGCAGGGTTGGCTTTTTCTTTTACACAGTGCTGCCGAATCTTAGGCCTTTACCAGCTGGCTCTCAGCTAAGAGAAGGCCAATGCAGGGCATACTCAGGAACAGAGTTCAAGAGAACCATATAGCAGCTAGGCATCAGGAGAGGTTTACTGAAGGCTTCCAGAAGATTGTTGCCCTTTGACGGGTTAGGTAGGAATCTCAAAAAGCTTGCCTCTTTAGGTGTCTTAGTCTCCAATACATCAATGTCAGACCCTTGGGATAGAACCAACAGCCCTGAACTATATGCCTAGGTAAGAACAGGTTTTGCAATCTGAAGCCGCCTCTGTGCCTAAAATCCTTCCTCTATGTTTGGCCCAGTCTTTCTACTTGGTGCTAATGACCAGCTCCTGCTGCTCCTGCTTAGGAGCTAAAGCATGTACTTGGGCTTAACACCCTTCTGAGACAGGAATTTCATACCCACATCTTCCACCTCCCAGAGTTGCTCCCTGGTGTCCCTGCCTGTAGGCACTGGGGAACCCAAACTAGGGCCCAGTCCTCCTGGCACAGCTTCACTAGTGCTGAGCAGAGTAGAGGGCTCCCTTCCCTCAACCTGCTGGCCATGCTCAAATGCCTCGGGAAACATTGAAACATTAAATATAAATGTGCTAACTTAGCTGCTTGATATTGTTGAAAAAAAGACTCATTCACATTCTTTAGTCTGCAGAAGTGTATACTTTTTATTCACGTAATGACTGATTCTCCAATTTTATTAAAAAGGGTTGTATGCTGAATTTGGACACTATGTTGGTTTCAAGAAACAACCACATAAAAAAGATGGGGATTTTATGCTTTTTTTTTTTTTTTTTAACCTAACCTTTCTGGTAAGAAGCTTGTTTGCTTCAGTGTCTCTTGCATCATGCTTTCCCTTTGACTTTAGATATTAAAGTTCCTATTCTGATAATTTCCAACTCGCTTTTTCTTCTGAGTTTACAAAGCATACTATGTTAATTGTGTGGCTCTCCTAATGTGTTCTGCTGAGACCCTAGGGAACAGAAGAGCAAGTGAAAAATCCTGGCATTTGTAGAGATGAAAGAGGGAGTTTCGACACCATACAGTAGAATGCAGCACTGAAAATTCTGAGTTAATGACAGCTGAGTTAGTGTACCTATGCATGGCAGTGTTAGATACTGTACGCAGGGACTAGTTTGGGACTAAGAAGTAGTATAGCCCAATTAGCAGAGCATTGCACCAGATGAAATCATAAAGCATTCCCTAAAAGCTAATAATCATTCATTTATGCTAGATGAAAACCCTGAACATGGATGGTTCCACCACAGTGCTGGTGTAGTTGGTGTTTTCTTGAAAGTTTCTTCAGTAATCTCCACTAGGTGGTATGGACAATTCCAGTGACTTCCACCAGCACAGCTTTACCATATTATTTCAAATTTGTATTGTGCCTCTCTGACTGGGGTTTAGATAAATAAATCCTAGATTGCAATCAATATTCCTCCCACTTTGCAGTTAGTTACAAACACTTGATGATAGTCCATTTATGTTTGCTACTATTTTAGAAATTCGGTATTTGTATTCTCTCTTTTAATATTAATTACAATTATACTCGTACCTGAATTATAATTACATTACAAATAAGCCTTTTAGAGCCTCTTGAAGTGCACAAGGAAAGAAATTTTTCAAAAACTTATTTGCATACTTCCATATTAATTGGATTATACCATTTAAGTGCAAGAACACACAACAGTAGATATCAAATGGAGCAGTGACATAACCAGCTACCAGATACTGTCCCCTGCCTTCAGCTTAAGAGGAACTAGAAATACCCCACTGTCCATGGGTGCTGCTAAAAAAACCCCAGTCAGTTGATTAGGAACTTGGATAACCCATGTTAAAGGTCAGTCTTAATAGTGTGGATCAGGATAGGTAAATACTGAAGAAATGCAAACTTGATTCAGAGTTGTACATGTCAAGCTCTAACTGCTACTTAATAAATTCAGCTATTAATGGTGACTCAAACCTTCTCAAATCTCTACTTGTGGATAACAGTGACAGAGCCCTTCCAGAGCCATATGAATAGAAGCAGGATTTTTTTACATCTTCAAATCCAATTTTAGGCTTGAACAAAGTCAGCTGCTGTCTGTGTGGCAACTGAGAAACAACCATCTCTTTGCCTGTATTAGCACTTACATGCAGTTGACTTGCAGTGTGTGAATGATCGGACCAAGCATAACAGTTATGTGATTGAGAATTGTTTTCAGTGTTCATTATCGTCTGTTCAGTGTTCCTGGGGATCCTGAGGCAGTCTAAAAATCTGAAGCATTCCTACAAGAGGAAAAGGAAAGCTGAAGGGCCCTTTTGTGCCCATAGATATTAGCATTCTCCTTTTCCCCCCTGGTTCTAGTCATGGTTTGAATGTGCTGCATAAAGAATATTGGCTCAGTCTACCCTCCATCTGAAGCAAACGTATTCTGGGTGTTTCCATACACAAGTAGTTCTTTGCAAGTGCTAAACCTGAATTTATGTTGTAGGTAGCTTTGTCTCCAGTCTTGCACCAGTCCCTATCCATTGGACAGACCTTGCATCTACGTTACAGTCATGTCCCTTGCTGTTCTTGCCTGGGCTTTTTGAATGGATGCTGGCCTGTCTTTCTACCTCACCTTTATGACAAACCACTGAAAGGCTGATGGAGCTGATTGCTTTCAGCACCTCGGCCCTCCATAGGTATTGCAACTCTGCATCCTGATGAGTTAGGGGATGGTCCTGCCTGTGCTGTTGTCACCCTTGGTGCCTGGCTTTAATGAAGTGTCTCTCACTACTCCCTGACATCTGTGTATATATACACAGATATAAATATATATACTCTATAGTGTGTGTGTGTATATGTATGTGTAAAGTGCATCAGTGAGTAAATAAGTAACATATTATGCCTATCTGTGTACTGCTTCATATCTGTATTTATATGTGTACTTACATTTATTTTCTATATTATATATTCTTGTATTGGGTGTAGGTGCCCAGGCGCTGGCAGCAGGGGCTCCAGGGGCGGCCATTGTGAGGAGCAGCCAGGGCTGCCCCCGTGCCGAACACAGCCGGTTCCAGCTGGCTCCAACCGACCCACCGCAGGGCACAGCTAAGCCCCTCAGCCATGGATGGGGTGCCTTGGGGAAAACACATTTCGGAAAGACCAAAACCACAGCATAGGCTGTGAGGTGAGAGGGGAAAAAGAAATGTGGGAAAGAGCCCTGCGAGCACTGAGCTGAGAGGAGCAGTAGGAGGGGGAGGAGGTGCTCCAGGTTCCAGAGCAGAGATTCCCCTGCAGCCCCTGGGGAGCTCACACGGGAGCAGGTTTTTCCTGAAGGACTGCAGCCCGTGGAAGGGCCCACACTGGAGCAGGGGAACTGTGTGAGGAGGGGGAAGGGCGGGCAGAGACAAAGCGTTATGGACTGACTGCAACCCCGCATTCCCCATCCCCCTGTGTTGCTCGGCGCGTGTGTGAGGGAGTGAGGTAGAGGAGCTGGGAATGAAAGAGAGGAGTTGAGCCTGGGAAAGAAAGGCGGGGGGGGGAGATGTTTTAGTTTTATTTTTCACTATACAAATCTTATTTTAACCGGCAATAATTTAAGTTAATTTTTCCCAAGTTGGATCTCTTTTGCCCATGACAGCAATTGTCCCTGTCTTTATCTTGACCCACGAGCCTTTTCATCCTATTTTGTCCCCTTGTGCTGTCGAGGAGGGGGAGTGGGAGAGCAGCTGGGTGAGTGTCTGGCAGCCAGCTAAGGTCAACCCACCACAATCCTGTAGTCTATATAGTCTATATATTATGTATATGTATTTCTATATATAGAAACCTATGTATATACAAAAATGTATATATATATTTTTGTATGAGCACTTCCTGGTTCAAAGTAAATGAGCAAACAGTCAAAGGGTGGTCTGAGATCATGTGGGTATGATAGTTTCAAAAAAATGGCAACTGTCCAATCACAGAGAAGTAGGAAAACGTGTGGGGTATGACATAAAAAATGTGGGTCTACCCACACTACCTACAGGTATATCATAGGCAGGAGCATCCTGCTCTGACACCTTCCTGACGTAGACAGGAAGGGGCAAGCGGTGCTATCAGCCAGTCACAGAGCAGCCTGCGAAAGTGGTGTATGGTGTTTTACAAAATGGCAATCCCTGGGGGGCAGAAATAGGTGAAGGGAACAGACGAGGTGACTGGAAGATATACAGGACTTTGGGGCAAGTGGGACACAAGGTGGGCAGTAGGGGCAGGGCTTCCTCCACCGTTAGGGTGGTGTCACCTGTCCCTGCTCATGCTGGGTCAGGGTTGTCCTCATGCTGCTTTTGCCCTCTGCCAAGCTCCCTCCTGTCTGTCACCTCTGTGCTGTACCCTGGGGCCCCATCTATGTGCATCACCCTGGGTGTAGTCCAGCAAAAGGGAACCATCTCTGCCCTTCACGTGCTGGCAGGGCTACAGGGGATGCAGTTCAAGATGTGGGCAGTCTTCATCCGATGTGGGTTTGGGCCTGCCCCATACAATGTGCAGGACTTGACATTCGTTCATGTTGAGTTTTATGAAATTCCTGTAGGCTTGTTCCTTAGCCTCTCCAGGCACCTCTAACCAGTGGCTCTGCCCTCAGGTTTATTGACTGAACCCCTGGTTTGCTGTCATGTGTGGACTCGATGAGGTGCATTTCATCTCCTCTTCTGAACACTTGTAAAAACGTTGACCAGAGCAAGTCCTTGAAGAGAATCCTAAGAAATTATCTTGTCACTGGTCTCTAGGTTGAACGTGAATTTTTCCCCTTCCTGATAAGCTTTTCCTCCTGTATTTTTCATGTAAAAGCTACCAAAAACACACTAAGTGTAATTAGTGTGTTTATTTCTGTTCACTGAAATCTCACAATTTTAATAGTACAGTCACCAGGGCTGTTAGCCTGTCATTTGCTTTGAAGTTTTTGAATTAGCCTTGTCAGTAGTGTTTATCTTCTTTAGAAGGGTTTCTCATTGGAAAAATATCTCATTACATGCAGGACTGTTAAGGTTTTAATTGCTGGTTTGGGAGTTTAGGAGTTTAGACGCAGCCTCTTGGCATGGAATCAGAGGAAATGACAGCTGGAAGAGCTGGTACAAAAGAGGGTATGTTTCTGGCTGTTAGTGGAAGAAATTTCTGTTTTCTTACTTTTCTCTTGTTTTCTGCATGTCCTTAAGAGATGGTGAAAACTGTAGTGCAAACATATCAGAAGTCTGTCTTTCTGATATGTCCATCAGAGTTCTTCATACGTCATTTATTTTCACCAGTTGTTTAAATGTTCAACAAGTTACCAATGGTGGAAAGATGGCTGAGATATTGTACGCATCAAAGTATTGGGTATTCTGCCAGCATTTAAGCATTTAATCAACTAAATTCAATTGCATATTTTTTTTTCCAATTCTCATAACTTTTCACTTTTGCTTTTTTAAACTATGTTGGGAGGCGGGAGTATGTATTTTCAGACTTAAATATTTTTCTTGATCTGAATGGTGATTCTAGAAATACTGTGGTAGTAGCTATTTTTTCTGTATTTATATATGTTTTGAATTCATGGAATGTATTCAATGGAACATTTTTCATTGAAGTTACTGTTCCTCACTCCAGCTGTATGTCTAATTCTACTTTAATGAATGCATTATCAATTATGATACCTTTCTACTGCAGCACATAAGTTATATAGCAATCAGTGAAACATGAAACATTCACTATGACAAGCTTCTATGGGAAATTATATTTGATAATGTGAGTTTTAGCTGTTTGTTTAACTGTGTTCAGCCTTTCTGTCACTTTTATTCCATGTTTTTTAAAAGTTACTGAATACAAAATGATGATATTGACTAGGAAGAATGAACTGATTAAACACAAAATACTTGTGATGAAAAAAGTTATATAAATGAGAGAGCTAAAAGTAGATCTAGATTTGCAGTTCAACTTGATGAGTCACTAAACACTGGGGTTTTTTTACAGGTTTCTCTTGGTGCTGATTTGTTTAATATTCAGTGTACTGTCTACCATAGAGCACTATTCTGAATTTGCCACTGGAACCCTTTTCTGGATGGTAAGTGAACTTATTTTGGAAAAGACTTTAGTCAGTTTGACTTAATCTGAATTGTTTTAGGTGAACAAGGGAGATAACTGTTAAAAATCCTCATGCAAAGCATGCTACCAGGACATTTGAAGTATTACCTGCTTTCATTAAAGGAAGGTCATAGTTTAATGGTGATGATTATTTTCTAGAGCTGTAAACCATGAAGGTGCTTGATAGATTAATAGTTTTTATGTACTTGCTTTTCATAAGGTATGAAACTGTAACCTGTAGCTCTTACAGTGGACAACTGGTGTTCATCAGTCTTATACAGTGTGGAACAGGATATTCTATAGGCAGAAATGTATTTGTAAAACATATCTCTTCTAAGTCTTATGGTAAAAAATTGGCCAAGAACCATGCTCTTCAGAAGTATCTGAATATCAGGGTGTAAGTGATTTCTGTCAGACTAGTTGCCAGTATATAGAACAGGAAGGAAGAGCTTCTATCACACTTCTATGCTTCAGTGATTTGGCTTTGAAACTGCTCCTTGTTAACAGTTAAGGCTGTTAGCAATCCACTAGGGTGTTGGGTTCTTTTTGAGCATACATTAAGTTTTGTACTTGGTATTTTGCAAAAGCATAAAGACATTGTGTTGCTTACCTAGTATCCTTTTCTTGCTGTTAGGATCTTAAGTAGTAATTTAAACAACAGGTGTTGTGATAGAAAAATCTGCTCACTTGGAGGTATATAGAGGTGGCTTATTGTTTTCTCAGTAGCCAGGGAACAATTTTTTTATCACTGGACTGAGTGGCTAATTTACAGATTAAATGTACCTGAACTGTGTCACCAGTCCTGAGCTGTTAAGTCTCTAAAAATGTGAAATCACATCCAGCAACCATCTATAAACTGTTGTAACATACATACAAAATTTTTAAGTGTTAATTTGAGGTAGGTGGGAAATAAAAGTACATATAATTTTCATGGGGACTCTAGACAATGTTCCTTCTCTGTCCCCTGCTGCCCCTCTTCACCTGTAGAAAGTTAAGAATGGAGATGAAGCATCCTTGATAAAAATGGAGTAGAACACTTTTAAACAGTTGCTCACAATATCTGCATTTCAGCCACTCAAATCCTCTGATCTCAACGTGTGATAATCTCAGTATTCTCATTGTAATTTTTTTTTGCCAAGTGGTGACTTCTAATGTGATGGATTTGGGTTTTCCGTCTGGTTTGAAAATAAAAATCAGTTACTTATTTGTTTTCCTGTGGCTTAGACTGCATTAGTATATGCAGCTTTTGAATGCAATTGGTTAAGCCATCATTAGGATCCCTGAGTTATTTTTGGATTTTGATTAATGTTAATCCTGTAACAAATGTTGCTTGGCCTTTAAGCCATACTCAGTGTCAAGCAAAGTGCAGTATTCTGCCAATCATACGTAGTCTTCTCATACTCACTGAAGGATGTAGAGTGATTATAGCTCAGTATAACCACCACCAAACTGTAATACTGGCAAGGATTCAATGCTTAGCTGATTGTTTTTGTGCAGATGGTATGTGCATGTACAGACACATATTATTGTTGGACAAAAAGTAGCTAGATGGAGACAGATATGTGGTTCACTTAGTGCCCACATAGCATTGCCAGCTATTTTTAAGTGATGTTATCATCTAAAAAATGAATCATGCATAGTCAGCGGCAGTGTTGGAACAATTTCTTGGCCACCTTGTGTTACAACCTTACCCTGGAGGATACCTGTCTTATTTTCTTCCCTGCTGTTTTCTGAGCTTCCTTCCTAGAAACGGCCACCACAGGTTAGCTGTTCTGCTGGCTACTGTAGATTCACTTGCCTAGAAAGCATTTGTCTTAAAACTGTGAGTCTTAGAGTTTGCTCTGAAATAAATTCACTTCAATTACAACACTTGAAATACTGCCTGTAGAGCTAATTAAATTATTCTTTTTCATAGACTTGTGAGGTTTCTTGTTTCTAGTAGCTAAATGGTTAGAGTCCTGCTTGGAACACTTCTCCCCAGCTTTACCTGAAGGAATTTCAAACTGCATGTCCCATTTTACCCAGGAGAGTGCTAACCCCACAGAAGCCTGGAGGTCATTCCTGTCTTTACTCTGTAGTAGATCATTACTCTGATCTACTTCATACCATAGTTGACTGTTCATGGAACCAGACAGAGTTTCTCTCACCAAAATATGAAAACATGTGCATAGGTATTCTGCCTTCCACACCACTCTGCTCTCTTGAAAATATTTGAGAACAGTGGAGACTGCCAGTATGGTGAGAAAAAAAAATTGGACCAAAACATCTATTGGACCAAGTTCAAAATGAAATTGATTTGTTTCTCTCCTGACTGAAGGAACCTGTAATTCTTTGCATAGCCCTGTTAGTGTGTCGGTAGCAAATAAATACTAGTATGTGATGCTTGTGGTATTTTCCAGCTTGTGGAAAAACTGCTTTTCATTATATTGAGGTAGATTAACAGTTGGGAAGGCTCAACTTCAAAATTGTAATGTTGAAAGTTGGTAAGGCCTGACAAGAAGGATAGCATTTGATACTTTTAGACACTTAAGTGTTTTGTATTTTCTTAGATAGGGTGTGATGATATGTGAAATACAGTTTTGGATAATATGTGTCACTGAGGTAGATATGGCACATTAGTAACAGATGTAACTGCAGCTGTGTCCTAAGCCACTAAATTCTTGTGTTTTAAAGACTAAATTTTTTAATGTTCTTAATACTTCTGGGTGGTGTAAGACAATTTCTTGTCAAGTGTGAAATACATAGTCATTCAGACAAGCTATGTGAATATTCCAAGGAGAAAATATCATAATAATAAGGCCCTCCAAAGCCGTGTT
>VYZV01007816.1:751-18159 GCA_013401275.1 Pandion haliaetus | reverse complement strand
CAGGCATGTGAGCACCAGAATTTTGGAACTGGTTTAAAATTCCTTTAGAAAAATGGATTAATACTTTTGGTAAAAACAGGGAATAAAAACCCTGTTAAATAACTGGTTGTTTTTTTTTTTTTTTCCTACTTAGTTACTCTCTAGGCACTTTTGGCACTCATGAGGATATTTGTCAGGGTTCACTTGCCTTTTTAATAGCTTCTTCCAAATACAAGTCAGGAACAGTGATTATGGGATTTCCTACAGTCAATACTTAATCTTGAGTCAACACTGTTCACTTTCTGTCTTTGATAGAATTGACTCCTAATTATTACTCGTGTTTATCTGCTACCTTCCCAATGGTTTTCGTAAGTGCTTCTTAAATACCGTGTGACTGAATGCAGAATGAGTTTGTGATTCCTGCCTGATCTGCAGAGCTGTATCCGCATGCACTTTTCTGACAGGAACCTGGCTCTTGAAGAGTGTTCATCTTGAAGAAGGCAAAACCTGACAGCTGTCTTTTTGTTCCATCATCCTTACCTGTCACTTGTTATTCATTTTTAAATGTAGAATTCTTTCAAAATGCATATTCTGAGAAATTAAGAGAACAGGCATAGTAGTATTTCTTTTTCATTGGAATCCCTACCTGCTTGAAGCAATTTCATACTTCAGTTCTTCACTGATATTTTTACAGATGGCTTAATAATAAATAATTAAAAGAAGAAAAAGTTAGTCTTTAAATACTAGAGTTGGTTTTAAACTACTTGTTCATAAAATAAATATATGCACTTTTATCATTACCTTGGATTCCTGTCATGAGTCAGCTCTATTTCCATTGACCATATTTCCTAGACTTCTAACCATTTTACTTGGTTTTGCTTTCATTTGTTGAAATTTCCCCTCTGAGTTCAATAGATCAATTAAATCACTGCTGAATGCTTATGATGTCTTCCGTTACAAAAACTTCTACTTGCTTAACTGTTCTTTTCGACTTTTAATATTTGTAACTTGTATGTAAGTCTTTGTTTTATACTCCTTGTTCTAAGAATGAACCTCTAAAATCATATTTATGGTAGTGTTTAAAGTTATGCTTCTTCTTCAGCCACTTTCTTCTCTGGGAGGTCATCCAACTTATATGGATATGTATGCTTCCTGATATATAAAGCTTTCCTTCAGGTGTGCATATTATACAACAAATGTATATATTTTCAGTAGTTAGTATTGTTGGGTGGTTGTTCAAAGCAAAGAATGTCTTGAGCTATTTTCAAAGAGTTGCTGATGTATTAGCACAGACTTTTTGCATGACCATAGGCAAACCTTGAAGTTGTCTGAGTCCAAGATCACAGTAGCCAAGTGACTGAGATTAAAAATAAAAAAAGTGTATAGGAGTATTTTTACTTAAAGTTCCTATGGGAATTATTGTTTTTATTTAAAAAGTTTATGCCAGAAAAAGAAAAAAACTGTTTTCAGCAAACTGTGCATATGCTTATATTCATCTGTTTTTTTCAGACTTCCTTCCTTGTGTCACTTTTAGGTAACATTTTATCTTTCCACTTTGTCCCAAATTTTAAATCCCTACTATATACAGTTATAATTTTATCTTACTCTAAGATGGTTCTATTGAATTTTTTTTTTTAAAAAGGTTGCCAAAGCCTCTTGTATAAGCTTTTGCCTATACAGCAGGAGGCTGTAATATTTTCTTAAAGATCTAGTAGCTTGTGTCAGTTTTGATTTGTAAGTGGCATCTAGATCTTTAAGGATATGGCATTAGAAAATAATCTATAAAATGGGTCAGGTGTAATTCCTCCTTTGAGGATTAATCTTATTGAGTTTTCATGGTTAGAGGTCATATGTTTTTCTACCAGGAGAGGTCACCATGGTAGTTTACAAAAGACAGATTTTTATTTTTATTGTAAAAGACCTTGCAAAAAGAGAGTTTCTTAGCTCATGGGAGTAATTTCACTAATTGTGCTGTTCTAAAAACAAGAACAAAATATTATTTTTATCATACACATGATGTTTTTACACACTATGAGTAACAGAACACAATAAATCATCAATTTGTATAATGACAGTGTTGTATATAAAGAGGAGATTTGTCACTGATTTAATACCTTGATGTTAATTACTTTTTAAATTTAAGAATACCAAGAGTGTTCTTGACTTTGAGAAAATAGAATGGTTTTGCTATAAAGCATATTGATTTAACTTTTATTAATTTAATTTCTACTTGTATGCCATGATGTATTTAATGTTGTGGTCATTGCAGTTGGAATGAAGGAGGGATAGGAAATATTGTTTATCTTAATGCACTTTCCAATTCAGAGCACATAATCCAAATGTGAAATCACTGCAACATTTTCAGACTAAGTGATAATGGCAAAGCTGTTGATATACTCGATTGGACCAAAAGCTTAGTTATTTCAGTATTGTATCTCTGACAGTGGTCTGTTTTCAATGCAAAAAAGGAAGAGTTTCTTACAGAACTATTATCTATTAAAATAGGTAAAGTGCTTCTGAGTCTTTTCTTTTGCTTTCACCAGGGGTCACTACATTCTAGTCATATTCTGATGGGTGGTTTCCTAGCATAGTTTTCTCGGGCTTATGGGGTAAGACTTTGAAGGGCATGGGCTGTCCTAGAAGCTTTCTGCAGCAGAGCTACAAAGTGGCTAGTCTTAGTGTTTCAGCTGGGATCACCTTCCCTGCTTCAGCAGGGCTGGATCCTAGATTCCAGTGGTTTTTCTAGATGAGCTCAGCTCCTGTGGTACCTCTTCCTTTGGGAGACAGACTTTACCCATCCGCTTTCCTCTGACGTGTTTCTTCGCTGGAAAAAGCAACAGCGTATCTTCCAAACACATTAACACCTGTAGTTTATAGTGGTACAGTAGTAGAGGGTATATAATACCCCCAAAGACTGTTTTCAGGGTCCTCACTTGTCTCTATTGTAGGCCCTCACTGCCCTGTCACACTGCTTTGTTGCTAGCAATCCTCATGTAGTGACTACATTTAACATGTAGCTTTAATTAACATTCCTCTGTTTGAAATTCCTGTTGGAGAAAAGGCTGAAATGTAAAATAGGAGCTCCCACATCAGCTGCTGCTTAAGGTTTTCAGGAGAGAGGCTTATGCTGTGGCTGTATTTAGGAGTCAGAGCTTAAGAGGGGGATCTTATGCAAGAGTTCAAGGCTGCAGTTAAGTCACATTGTTCTGTGGCTTTCCTGAAGTCATTCCTCTGTTTTGGCTTTATATAATGATTTCTTGTGCATCATGTGCCCTGAACACATCCTCCTCCTGTATATGTAGGCCAGGCTTCTCAGAGTACCCAAAATTCAGATTACCAAGTGACAGTTGGGTTAATTAAGCCAGCTAAGGCATGTGTGTATTTAACTGCTCTGTTTCTGAACTAGACCTTAGGATAGCTTTTCTGTTTTTAAAGAAGTTTATGACAACATTTTCAAAGTGTGTGTTTTTAAAAGAGGACACACTCTTCCTGTCTACAGTGGAGGAGCTCTCCTGTTCCTTCATTTTTGTCTCTGTTTTTGTCCCTTCTCCCATTTAAGCTATGCAGTCATGTCATAAAATGCTGTGTCATCTTTAATCTGTTAGCAGAGTAGAAACAAGGCTGCATGGTATATAATGATGCCCCATACCTGGAAGTGTTCAAGGCCAGGTTGGATGGGGCTTAGAGCAACCACTGGTCTAGTGGAAGGTGTCCCTGCCCATGGCAGGGGGGTTGGAACTAGATGATCTTTAAGGTCCCTTCCAACCCAAACCATTCTATGATTCTATGATTCTATAAACTTAATTTAGTCTTCTCTATAATTTATGGTGAAGTGTATGTATTCTAATAGGTTTGAGGGCATTTTCTCCATCCCATCAAAGCAACCAGTGTTAGAAAGTAAAACTGGTGGAATTTTTATCCATTTCCTACTTTTGTGCCAATTTATAACTCTAAATCTGTGCTTTGCCACATGGCATTAGCACTTAGGTCTGTTTAATAAAGTGGTATGTTGATAGTCTAACACATTAAGCTCACAGGTACTCCTCTGGCTGGCCTCACCAGATCATTTCTTACAGATGATAATGGATTTCTTACAGAATATCACATGCAGACTAGGTCCCATAATATTTAGTGGCATTTGGTGATATTTGTGTAGTGTATATTGCCTGTGTAACAGTAGGTGTTAATGAGGTGTACAATCCCTTAAAGGTGCTGACAGGTAAACTGCTTCAGTAGAAAAAAACACTATTTATTTTATGCTATGCAATATTCAGACTATGTTAGTGTAAAATACATCTGAATAAAAATAACCACATGACTCAAAAGCTTTTGCTCTATTCTTTTATTCTTTGTAAACCTGTGAGAGAGATAAAACAAGAGGGAGAATCCCTGTTTCTATCTGAGCTTCTTGTTGGTCTGTGGGAAGATGAAAAAATAGGTCAGGAATATTATATTATTACAATATAAAACATTATTAAAATAGATATGGAATATTGTTTCATACATTAAACATATTAGGAAAAAAATTGAGTCCACAAGTCTTTCAACACCCTCCATAAGCTTAAGTTGTCTGCTAAGTGATGTTGCTGAGTTGCCATAATCTTTCTGGAATCAAATGTAACTATCAATCTTCTCAATATCAATTATACTACAATTATTCTTGTGGGTTATATTACTTTGTGGGTTGCCCTAATGCAGTACAGAACATGTTGTGTTGGATGATTCCTGTGTGCTTTTCAGCTATCTAAAATAGAAATCATTGTGCAGTAAGTATGGCTGAGACAAATTAACAGAGGGCCAACTCATAATGCCGTTAGTCAAATTTTACTCACTTCTTACTCCAGCTCTATAGAGTTTTCTGTGCAAAGTTGTTTCAGAATGTGGCCCAAGAGACTAGAGAAACATTTCTTATTTGGGAGTGAGAGGAAGGTGGAGAGGTACATGCAGGATTTTTCCAATTCCCCTCCTCAAAATTTTGAGACCCTCCCAAATCAAAAGGTTAAGAAACATGGACATGATTATTTACAGTTCTGAAGTGGATATTCACATTGGATAGACTCCAGTCCAGGCATAAAGCTAAACCCTTCCCCTCCTACCAGAAGTGGTTCCTTCAGGTCAGGCTTCAAGACATGCTCTTGGAGAACTGGAAGGCTCCTGTGGGGTACTGGTGAATCTATAGAGAAATGAAGAACTTCAGGTGCTAACTTCTCGAATTTTCTTGATTCACTATTTGATTGTGTTTGCTTTAGCAGTATCTTTCTGAATTAAGCAAGTCTAGAAAATATCCTGCTCAAAAATAATTGAGACTGTAGTTAATTTTCTTTTGTAGAAAACCTGTTGCCTGTCTAAATAGAATTTAAAAGTAAATCTTCCTCTCCAGCTCATCCAACTCACTTGAATGGTAGTTGTCACAGTAATGTGACTAGAGAACCATGTGCTTCCCTCATTAGTGTACAACTTAATCCTGTACAGGAGATAGTAAATGTCAATAAACTGAAAGATAAAGATACTCCTGGTATGAAGTCAGTAAAGTCAGATATTTATCAGGAGTGCATGGAACAGTTTTTTAAGAAGTGTTAGACAAATCCATTTGTATCCAAACAACAGACTTTTAAACATTAAGTGCATTCGTTTCAACTAAGAGATCTAAGTCTGAATCAGCTAATGATACTATAGGACACTTAGCAGTGTTTGGCATCTTTTCTTCCATATATTGGATATTATATTTTCACATATGATGTCTGTCATCTTTATAAGAGCAAGCATGATGGTAGAAAGTAAGTATTTTCAGTATCAGTAGGTTTTCATAGCATTTGAGTAACTATTAAGCTAAACAGGTCACTAAATTGACATTTTCAACTCTGAGAACTGGAAAACTTTGAAGACAGGTTATCAGATTAAATTTTGGACATAAGTACACGTGTGCAAACATTTGGACTATTAAACCTTTATGCCTGCTTCTGAGGCTTCATTGTTTTGAGCTGCCATTCCTTGATTGAATCTTTGTGAGCACACACTATTCATTTAGCCATCCCACTTCCTCTTTATACCCAAGCACCTAAATATTCCAATAAAAAAAGTGAAGAGAGCCTTGTGTGTGCTCTCCACCTAAAACACAGCTGCAGCTGAGAAAATACTTGTCTTTTTCATGTGTGCGCTTTAATCACTCCAGCCGAACTCCTTCCCTTCTCCTGCTTCCCCGATGCAGTTATCCATAACCGTACTGGAACATATTGTAAATTCCAGGCTATATATTTCATTTACACACGCTCCTGTATAAAATGTTGATTTTCTGTGTTAATGTGAGCATTTTTTTGTTTGGTCATCAATGACATTCTTGGATAAAAGTTGATGGCTTTTCCACAAGTTTCTTATTTGACTGATTGAATTAGATACAGATGGAAGTTATTTGTGTACATATTTCCCTTTAAGCTTTTTTTTTCATATTTTTAATAAAATTAATAAAATGGGGTTATACTAAGAATAGCATAAACATGATTATGTAGTATTTTAGGATTTATTTTGTGGGGAAAAAAAAAAGACTTATGCAGTGGCTAGAATTAAAAGAAAAAAAATACAAAAATGAAATGAGTTTAAGGGGTTCCACCTGACTAAGCAAAGAATATTATAGGTGTGTGTTTGGGGTTTTTTTCCCAGACAACAGGGACAAGCACAGAATAATGGAACACTGCTACTGACTTTAGCAGAGGTATTAGGTAGTACAAGCCCAGTTAAAAATCTGTAATTATATTATATGTCAGTTCTTTACAGTGGTTAGGCAGTTACTGCATGTTAAATGCTTTCCCTAGTGTTACTGTGGCAATTAGAATTTGCCAAGAGTATCCTTTACCACTAACAAAACAGGAAGAGACTAACGTGAGTGTGAAGGATCTGGCCTGTACTGTTATTTCCTTACTCTGTGCTCGTCTTCCTGGAAGATAATTCCAGTTGCAGCACTGCTTAAAGACCCTCTCCACTGGTACACTTCTCAATACAGTGTGCTTCAGGCTCTGCCTCTGGAGCAGGTTCAGTGCCCCGGACAAAGGATGATGCTCTGTGCTTTTCCACACCTGTCCCGTGATCCTTCGGTGGGTCGTGGCAAATATCCTGAGAGTTTGTGGCAGCTATTCTGTTCCAAGGATATACAGTTTTGCTTTCCCTTTTTTTCTTCACAGGAGTTCAGAGAAGGGTTGCTGAGAAAAATGGAAAGCTGACACTCAAAGCTGATTGCTATATAGAGTACCCAAGGGTATTTATTAGCTCTATTTTGATCAAGCTTCATATGGCTCTCATTTTTTTGAGGTAACAATTTGTTCCTACTTGTTATTTTTGGTTTTGATTTCATTAGAGGAGTTCATCCCTGGCTTTCTGTTGATGCCAAATGTCTTTCCAAGTTTAAGAAATCTGCTGAGAATCCTCCATCATGTATGTCTTCCTTTACCACTTGCAGGAGAAGGGGAAAAATACTGCTGGGAGCCTAAATAAAAAAATCTGTGGGATTCTTGTGAATATAATCCCATTTTGAAAGCAAGGGTTCTGGAAAATTTCAGAATGCTGGAGAAAGATCACAAACTGACATACAGATGGATGTCAGTCATCAGGAGCATATTTGGCATACTACTTAATCTGCAGATTTTTTTTTGCAGCTTTTTTTCTGGTTCATGTTTTGTCCACAGCAACTGCTCACCATCTTTTGTTGCCATTTTGGTGAGAACAAGTATTTTTTCTGACTTTCCAGAAAATTGCTGGGTTTCTTTTTCTTTACCAGAAGGTAAATGTGAGGCAATAGATTTAAGGTTCTGAAAAGTGTTTATGTGTATAGGAGGAAAAGAAGGCAGGTTAGGGCTTTTTTAAAGGTGAATTTAGTGAGGTGAAGCTTGATCAGCATTGACAGCCTTGGAAATGGAAGTCTTCTATATTTCATTAGAGTATACACAACAACAGTGTAAGTTTCATAATCTTCCTTCTTTTGGGGGGGGTGGGTTGGAGGGACCACCTATAGGGCTGTGATGTTTGTCCAGTTTCCATGCTCCTTTGGTCTTTGGCCTGTCTGAGGCTGCCAGGAAATGTGTTAGTTGCTGTGGTTTTGGTAATGTGGACACCTGTCCAGGACAAAATGAACTGAGATCAGTAATTAATTCCAAATTTACTGAAGATGTAGATTCCTCCTTCTTCCTCCTTCCTGTCAACAATTTATTTTTCCTTTCCATAGACTATGCAACCTTACTGACTTCAGCAGGGTTTCCCGGATGTAACCAAGATGGGTTCTTGTTGGTAGCTGAAATAAAATTATAGGTTCTGGAATTTGCCTTGAGGATAAAAAACTCTCAGGCCAGTTATAGTTTTAATTTAAGATTTTAAAAGTACTCTCAGAGGATCCTCAAGGAATAACTTAAGCCTAAGAAGTTTTTGCTTCCTCAGCACTTATCTGCTTGTCTCCTTTTTACACAATTTTTTACCTAGCTGACCCAGTGATTCTAATACGCAGTTTCTGTAGTAATGATTCTTCCACTGCCATCGGTGTTGTCTGTTAGGACCAACATTGAATAAACTGCCACTGAGTGGCAGAAGCATGCTTTTCATGAAGTTGGTTGGCACGTTTGTTTTCATTTGAATTGCTATGGATATCTTCCCTTGTCAAAGGATAAGTTACCTACATTGTCAACAAAATCACATAAACTATGCTTTCTAATTGTGTTTCTTCCTCTAAGACTGTGAACACATGTATTTCTGAGGTGTAGCTCAGTGGAGCTCAGCCATTTTAGTCTGCAGATAAAGACGTGGAACTGTTTGCTTCAGAAATGCTCTTTCAGTTCAAGTTTTGGTACTAGCTTTCTGCCTAATTACAGAAAGAAATGCTCGTGACTTCACAGTCTACTACAAAGCTTCAGCGCATTCATCCATCAGGTCTATTAGGTCCATATAGAGAGTATTCGGTTTCCTTTGGTGGAAATAAGAGATCCTTAATAAAAGACTTGAAGACAAATGCTACTGAATGATGATACCAGGAACCTGCTAAAAATGTAGAAAATTTAATAAGCATGAGAGCATTTTGCAAGATTTCTGAAATGCAAAAATTGGTTTCCTTTGAAGATTGTTCTTGAATTGTGCTTTGACTGTTATGCTTGAATAAATGTTTGTATTAGATTTCAGACAGAGCACAAAATTAGAAGTATTACTTGTAGAAGCTCTAGTTAATACATTAATTTAAAAAATAAAACTTGTGGAGCTAATTTGCCGTGTATTTTCTTGTGCTTCTGCCTTGAAACTGTGCTGTAAACTTTCTTAGCCTTCTACTAATCCTTGGTTTTAGTCAGGCTGCAAGCGCCATGAAAACAGAGGAAGACTGTGCATATTTTCTTGGTTCTCATTCCAGGCAAAACAAGGAGGTAGAAGTGAACACAGAATTGTTAACCTAACTTTGTTAAAAATAAAAATTTATGTTAAGTTTTGCATATCAGTGTAGAGTTTTTCTTATTTGTTTTTCAGCTTTGAAATATTTTGGTCTCTTTTCAACCATTCAGAATGTCAGTTTTAAAGACATGTTGGTATTGTTATTCAGTGAAAATTGTGATTTAAGTGTGTTCACTCTTTGGGTGCTTTAGAATTCCCCAGGTGCAGATTGCAAGAATGTTTAAGTTAAAATACAAATATTTTCCAAAGCTGTAATTTATGTAGGAGGTCTTTGGTGACTCTAAGTTACTGCATACAGCTTGGGTTGGAACAAAGCCTAGAAGCTGTATTTTGGTTGTGCTAGCATATTGCAATGGCAGAGGAAAAAAAGGAAGGAAGGAACAAAGATCTCAACAAATCTGTACATGTTGTGATCTTTACTAATCCGCTTTCTTTAGAAGTATCTCAAAGTATACTGATCCTTGTTTATGCACAAGTGCTTTACAGTATAGTGCTATAGAGGGCAGCAATACTAAAATACAGATCATTCATTTATTTTATATGCTGTGTAGATACTGCTCGCCTCACGAAGGTGAGCAGCTCCAGTACTGGCATGATCTGCAGCAGAGCTCTCTAGCGCAGTGCACGGGGGGGTGTGGGGTGTGGGTGTGGGGGGGTGTCCTGAATCGGGGGAACCTCAAAGGGAGCCAAGAGACACACCAGAAGCCCACAGCTCGTGTGATAGTGGCTGATGAGACCTGGGTGGGGCTGACACCCCCCGCCAAAAAACCCCTAAGGAGTGCTAGCGACCAGGGAGGGCAAACAGGGTGCAGTGCAGCAGTATGAATGCAGGAAGGGTGCTGTAGCTCTGCCGGCTCAATCATGGAGCAATGGTATCCAGCTTCCCAGACAGAGCTCCGATGGGAACATGCTGCCACCCAAGTGCAGGCTGCAGGCCGTGCCTAATATGCAGACTGGATCCACTTCTTGGGAAGTCTGCTGCCTCCCTGGGGCCTGGGTTAAAGACGTGAAGAGAAAATTCCCTACTCTGGTACAGCCCTCAGATTATTATCTATTATTGATTTTTTCAGGTAGGCAGTGATGAAGTTGCAATAAGAAGTTCAAGGGCAATCAAGAGAGACTTCAGGGCCTTGGGACGACTGGTTAAGAGGTCAGGAGCACAAGCAGTGTTCTCCTCTATCCTTCCAGTTGCAGGGAATGATGAGGGAAGAAACAGGAAGAACCAGCAGATCAATACCTGGCTCCGAGCCTGGTGTCGCCAGCAGAATTTTGGGTTTTTTGATCATGGGTATGTCTATGTGACACGAGGCCCGCTGGTGACAGATGGGGTACACCTGTCTCAAACGGGGAAAAGGATCTTTGAGCAGGAGCTATCAGGGCTCGTTGAAAGAGCTGTAAAGTAGATTTGAAGGAGGAAAGGGATAAAATCAGACTTGCTAGAGATAAGTCTCGGGGATGGTGTGCTAGCGAGGTCCTTCAGTCTGCTCCACAATGTGCTGAGTACATTGGAGCACATTTGAAATGTCTCTATACTAATGCACACAGCATGAGGAATAAACAAGAGGAGCTAGAAGCTTTGGCCCAGTCACAGAGCTACAACGTCATTGGCATAAGCCAAACCTGGTGGGATGAGTCCTGTGACTGGGGTGCCATGATGGACAGTTATAGGATCTTCCAGAGGGGTAGGCAGGGGAGTCGAGGGGGGGGGGGGGGTGTTGCTGTATGTAAGGGAGGAGTTGGATTATATGACACTGTTGGTGATGACATGGTTGAGAGCCTTTGGGTAATGATGAAGGGGAAAGCAAATAAAGCAGGTGGTGTTGTGAAAGTCTACTATTGACCACCTAGCCAGGACGACGACACCGATGAATTATTCTACAAGGCATCTCTAGATCAGCTCTCCTTGTCCTTATGGGTGATTTTAACTTCCCAGACATCAACTGGGAATACCATACAGTGGACACAAATAGGTCCAGGAAATTTCTGAAGCGTGTTGAAGATAACTTCTTGCTGCAGGTAGCTGACTAGGAAAGGTGCCCTGCTAGATTTGTTGTTTGTAAACAGAGGGACTTGTAAGCGAACTGGTGATTGGTGGCTGTCTTGGTCACAGTGACCATGAAGTAGCTGAGTTTCAAAAGTTGGTGATAGGAGAAAATCTGCCAGCAAAACTTCGATCCTGGATATGAGGAGAGCAGACTTTGGGCTGCTGAAGGAGCTAGTTAGTAAGATGCCCTAGGAATCTGGTTTTGAAGGTATTGGAGTCCATGAATGCTGGTCACTTTTTGAGACCCATCTCTTAAATATGTTAATAGCAAAAGCAGAATCAGAAATAGCATTGGTTAGTCACTTTGACGAGGTCAGTCACCTCAAATAGGGATGTAGACAAAGCAGAAACTTTTAATGCCTTCTTCATCTCTGTCTTCAACACCGATGTTGGGCCCTGGGAACCCCAAAGCCCTGTGTTGGAAGACTGTGCCTGCAGGGATGATAAACTCCCAGCCGACCCTGAACATGTTCAAGACTTGCTGCTTCAGCCAGATGTGCATAAATCTATGGGGCCTGATGGGATTCGTCCCAGGGTACTGAAAGAACTGGCTGATGTCATTGCGGGACCTCTCTTCATTATTTTTTTAATAATTGGAAGTCTGGAGAGGTCCCAGTTGACTGGATGCTGGCAAATGTTCCAATTTGCAAGAAGGGTAAGAAGGACAACCTTGGTAATTACAGACCTGTCGATCTCACTTCAGTGCCTGGTAAAATTATGGAGAAGGTTATTCTGCAAGTTACCAAAAAAAACACTTGAGAGACAATGCAGTCATTGGTCGTAGGCAGCATGAGTTCACAAGGGGAAAGTCCTGCTTAACCAAATTAATTTCCTTTTATGACAAGGTCACCCATAGTTGACCAAGGGAAGTCAGTAGATGTGGTGGGTTAGGATTTTAGCAAAGTTTTTGATACTGTCTTTCACAGTATCCTTCTGGATAAACTGTCCAGCCCACAGCTAGACAAGTCCATAAGTTGGGTGAGCAGTCGGCTGATATGTTGGGTTCAGAGGGTTATAGTAAATGGGATTACATCAGACTGGAGGCCAGTCACCAGTGGGGTTCCCCAGGGCTCAATTTTAGGGCCAGTGCTCTTTAATGTTTTTATAAATGATCTGGACACAGGAGTTGAATGTACATGAAATAAGCTTCCCAGTGATACTAAACTAGGAGGAGCTGGGGACTCGCTCAAGCATAGAGAGGCCTTACAGAGACATCTGGATAGACTAGAGAGCTGGGCTATCACCAACTGTATGAAATTTAATGAGATCAAGTGCTGGATTCTCCACCTGGGTTGGGGAAATCCTGGTTATACATACAAATTGAGAGATGAGAGGCTAGAGAGCAGCACTTCAGAAAGAGATCTGGGGCTTTTGGTTGATGGCAAGTTGAATATGAGTCAACAGTGTGCCCTGGCAGCCAAAAGGGCCAACCATGTCCTGGGGTGGATCAAGAATAGAAGAGCTAGCTGGTCGAGGGTGGTGTGATTGTCCCACTCTCCACTGCACTGGTGTGGCCCCACCTCGAGCAGTTTAGGACACCTCAATATAAGAAGGACATCATACTAATAGAGTGTGTCCAGAGGAGGGTCACCAAGATGGTGAAGGGCCTTGAAGGCAAGACTTACAAGGAGCAGATGAGGTAGTTTGCTTTGTTCAGCTTGGAGAAGAGAAGCCTGAGGGGTGATCTCATCACAGTCTACAGCTTCCTCAACAGTGGCAGTGGAGGGGGAGGTGCTGATCTCTCTCTGGTGAGCAGTGACAGGACACAAAGAAATGAAATGAAGCTGCATCAGGGGAAGTTCAGACAGGACATTAAGAAAAGGTTCTTCACTGAGAGTGTGGTCGGTCACTGGAACAGGCTCCCCAGGGAGCACCAAGCTTGACAGAGTTCAAGGAGCATCTGGATAATGCTTTTAGTCATATGGTTTAGGTTTAGGTAGTCCTGTGAGGGGCAGGGAGTTCGACTTGATGATCATTATGGGTCCCTTCCAACTTGAGATATTCTATGATTCTATTTTGAATATACAAAAGTTGACATTACATGTTCTGGTTTTATGTTTATAAATTCTGTTCCATGATCTAGAAAGCTTCATATACTTGTTAGTTTTAGGAATGATATGCTTGTAGCCTCCCTCCGTTCCTTATTTTTAAAAATTTTAAGTTTTGGTAAGAAACAAAAGAGGAAGAATATTGTGTTTTTCCCTGTGATATACTGATGGAATGGAGCTTAAACCATCCTATATTCATGCAAATCACATTCAGGAACAGATTATATCTCCCTTTTACATACTGGCTGGCATATGCATATAAAATTGAACAGATTAGGCACATTCCTTTTTATTGCATTTTTCATCTCAACAAGCTTATTTGTATTAGTCATAGGAATAAATTAGATGTGCAAACTGTAGTCTGTCTTTAATGAAAAAAACCTGATATTTTGTCCCTTTAATTCTGATAGGAAATAGTTCTGGTTGTGTTTTTTGGTGCTGAATATGTGGTCCGATTGTGGTCTGCAGGCTGCAGGAGTAAGTATGTTGGCTTCCAAGGAAGAATACGGTTTGCCAGAAAGCCAATATCAATTATCGGTAAGATTTAAACTCTTTTTTTTCCTTATCTTTGCTATTATAATCAATTTTAAAGTAAAGGTCTCAACCACAGCAGAGACCGTATTGCAATTCTGAGCTATGTCTATCACTCAAGCATTTATCTGCTTTGTGAACCTATGCAATTACTTATCCTTTTGGATTGCTAGAGCTGAACATTTAAAATATGGCTGTGAGACACAGGCAGACATCAGCTTAAGAAAGGCAAAATTGTGAAGTAAAGAAATCTTTACCAAATCTAGTTGTGTAATTGGAGAAAATGAACAAGTTTTGAACACAAAATCCTTTCTTAGGTCTGCTGTAGAAAGCAAACACAAAAGTGACTATAAATCGGGAAAAACATGGAAATGTGCAAAGTGTAACTCAGGAAAAAATTCCCCCAGGTAGTACTAAAGTTAAGCCATTTCAGATAGTTTGAGGGACTATTGTGGGTAGCATCTCTGGAGTAGGAGAGAGCTTAGGGGGAGAGGTGACTAATAGAACCTGTGAAACAGTGAGGGATTAATAAAATGTGATGTTCGGACAAAATTTTAGTAGACCATAAAATCAGCGTTTCTTTTTTAAGCCTGTGATTTTATATAGACTCCAGTAGAGCTGTGAATTTTACATTGCTCAAACATCAAGTCATTGAGTTTTAAATAGAGCAAAGTGGGAGAAATGAAAAGGGTTTCCTTAACCACCTGTGACTTTGTGAAACTTGGTGCAAAAACTCAGGAAACAACATATTCTATTATACATCTAGATGTGAGTAGTAAATAATGTGATGAGATACTGTAGTCAGTTTTGGGCTATTGAGAAAGAAGTGTTTCATTACATACAAAGAAATTCTTCAGCTGCTTCTAGAGCTGATATAGTTTCATGATCTAACCATGAAGCCTGTAGATAACATTTTTTCTCCTCATAACGTTCTTAACTTGTCTTTCAGTTAAGAAATGCTTCTTAGGTAGGTATGTTAGAGTACAGAGGTGCAGGAGAAAATGTGGCACTCCCATGAAACTGTGATTTCAACTTGATAGTGGTTCTGTATACTGATATTGTGCATCTTCCATGGTAAACATTAATGTTTGTATAGCCCTTGGAGAAGATACAGTGGTTTTTGTTAAGAAAAGCTAAGAATGACTACAGCTGGTTGTGCATTCAAAGGTATCAGTACTGTTTTTACATTTAAAGTTCACCTAAAAATAGAATACATTTAAAGTCAAGATTTGTTTTTACATATAAAATGCAGATGGAACTGTGTCTACACTAATTCAGATAGCTAAACTTGAGAAATACATTTGCTGTGAATGATAGAATCATACTGACTCATCCTATCATTTTCAAATCAACGAGAATAAAACACAAACACTAGAAAAAGAAATTAAAGTATTAGTACAGAATGTAAAAAACAAGGTACTAATTTTACTTTTGCATTAATATAAAAGTCTTTATTTTAAAATCAGAAAATATCATTGAAATGTCTTTGATATCAGAGAGATTTCTTTCATGAGTTTTTGTCCACACTAAAATTTGGATTAATTCTTAGAAAGTTCAACTTGGGTAGCAGTTTTGAACTTCTTTAATTTCTCCCATTCTCTTTCCTTTTTTCCTCTCTCTAATTGTAAATAAAAATTATTTTGGTGCTTACTACCAGAGATAAACTTGTTTAATATTATTGCATTCCATGCTGCATAAAACAGTGTGTTAACATGCAATTTCTGTAACTGCGGAAGGAAAATAGGGGGCACACTATTTCTTGGATGGTCTTTAAAAATTTTATCTAAAATGGAAAATGATGCAACTTCTCTACCTTGTAAATCAAAATTTTTTATTTCTTAGATAGATTTTCTAAAGTTAGCCTAATTTTTCTCCTCTTTGCAGACAGATTATAGGCGATTACATGTAAGTGAGAAAAGACAATTTTATAATTAAAGAACCTGGCTGGAGACATAGATTGAACTCATTCCCAGCATACCAAGAATCTGTAGAAAAATCACTTTGTCTCTCCATGCTTCTTCATTCCCTAGTTCACAGAATGAGCATGTTTAAAGAGTATGCGGTGCTCATGTACTATGGCAGAAGCCGTAATAGCGATACCTTTCCTAAATATTGATTTAACACTTCCATTACTTACTATTTCAGTAGGGTTAGGTTAGGAGCTAAATGCTTTTGAAAATACCAGCCTAATTAGGGTTTTGTGAGAGGCAGGTACCAAGCACAGGGAAAATCAGGAGAATGTGCTTTCATAACCTCTTTTATCTTTTTGTTGTTGTTGCAGAAAATGTCACAAACAACCAATTTATGAATTAACTTTTGTTTCTCCTGGCTTTGACAGCATGCAGTTTGAAAGATATAAGGGGGACATAGTTACTGGTGTAAAGACCTGAATCCACATATGTGTGTTCATCTCGTATTGTCCTTGAGTAGAGGACAATAGATCTTTATTTATGAGCACCTTTAATTGGTTATGTATACAGCTCTGAAAAAGCATCAGCACCTGGTACATAAAGCTCCAGTTACCTTGTATAAACCTAATTTATGAAGTGCCGATAGAATACAAAAGTTCAGCAAAAAAGAATGTGATGTAAATTGAATTCAAATGTGTGCATATAATCTGTTTAATTTAAGTCCTTATGGTTGTCATATTATCTCCAGACTACTAAGAACACACTTGCAAGCTGAGGGCTGTTTACATTCTGTAAAATACTATGGCAACTAAAAATTAAAATACAAATGCACATTTTTTTACTGTTTTAAATTAAAAAAGGATTAAGTGCTTTTAACAACAAAGCTGAGAATTGCATACTAGAAAGTAAACTTGTGAGAACATTAGAAACAAGTCAGCAATTTGCTCAAAAAAAGGAGTACTCAGGTAAGCTGCATTATACATATTGCTATGTGCTGTGCTGAAGTTTATGCATAACCAAGTAATATTTCGCTGGCAAGCTGATTTTTTAGATAAAAATGTCATCTGTTTGGAATTTCTCAAGGATTCAGAACATAAGAGTAAGCCACGGGGACAGTGGACTAGCAGTGGATGGGGTTTTCAAAGCTGTGTATTACACATGCTAAATTGCAGGGAATGTGATTTATGTAAGTCTGTCATCTACATATGTAGTACACATATTATATAGAAGATGCTATGTCATTTTTGTCTTCCTACACTTCATGTGTATACACATACATGTTTGCAAACATGTAAGTAGGTAGAATGTTTGAGAAGGATATCCACATATCGCTGTTTATAAATTACTGGAATTCCATTTTTAAAACTACCAAGGCTTCCTGACACTTTCTTTTTTAAAAACTAACATAAATACCAATGTAATACTAATCTAAATACTAATGCTTATTAGAGTTGAAAAAGTTATTTAAGCAAATGTTGGCTT
>VYZV01007814.1:3523-14593 GCA_013401275.1 Pandion haliaetus | reverse complement strand
TTCCAACCTAAATGATTCTGTGATTCTAAACACCTAATTTTTACCTGTTATTGGAAAGAATTTTTAAGTAAAACATACCAAATAATGTTCCCTTTCATCTCTTACCATGTCTCTTTTTTTGTGCTTTGTTTATAGCAGTAGCAGTGAAGTGCAATGCAGGTTTTCTGTTGTGCAAACTGGTCTTTTAATGTTTACAAACTTTGAAAAAGTGTTTGCTCTAGTGAAACTTTGCTGCTATAGCTGCAAGCATTTTAATAAAAAATAGTACCAGTTAGGAAAAGTATGGTCCTGGTTGTATGTTCATACTGTACTTATGGATACCTGACTTGGTTTTGCAGTAGTTTGGCTGATCACCTTCATATTTTTTACAGACCTATGCTTGTGTGTAGGTCAGTGGTTGAATGAGATTTCTGTAGCTCATGTGCAGCTGATGAACAGCAACTTGGAAATAATTCTTGGAAGCCCTTTAACAGATGCAGTAGTATTTTTCAGTTTTAGAAATACATGAGCCTCTGTAGCTGTAGAGCTTTTCCAGCAATTAATTGTAAATACATCTTAGTTTTAGTGTGTCTTCTTTTACATTGCATGAGTATGCATGGTTTCACAATTCTTATTTTGACTGATTGTTGTTGTTTGTAAATGTGCTATAATCTCATTCTAAATATATTTAGAAATGGCTATTTTCAGCATAAAGTAAAATAAAAAGAAGCCTTCCAGTTCTGCAGGGTTGAAAATAATATCTCCTTAAGCAGAAAAATTTGCTATGCTGATTTAAAATTATGCAATCATAGTAATAGGGATGAGTGTATTTTAAGCAGTGATGACAATGACTATAAAAGAAATTATTTTCTGCTTGGCATTTTCAGTTGTAACTTGTTTGTTTGTTTGTTTTTGTCAATTTTGATGTGTAGGAGGGAGGGATGTGCATGGGGTGTTTTTAAAAGCTATCGGTTTTTTAGCTAGAGCACTAGAACCAATTCTGTGAGAACAGTAGCTGTTAGAGCAGCTATTCTTGGGGACTTCGTGTTGGTGATAACGTTCTTGCTTAAATATTTCAAATAAAACTGAAGGCATTTGCTTAGCATCTTGCTGGGTGAATCAGCAGACACTAGGGATGTTAAGCTTCTATTCTTTCTGAAATTAATATGAAGTGTCTTGAAGCAGTAGTAGTCCAGGTCTTTGACACTAATATGGAAGACATGCTTTAATAACAAAATACCAATTAATAATGTTTCCAAGTTTCATTTTGTAGTTTTATGGTTCAGTGCTGTTTCTGTGTGGTAATAAAGTGAGATTTTACAGCTTAAATTGAGCAATTTATTAATAGTCTCCTTCATAAGTACAGTTGATAAGCTGAATTAGGTGATCAAAAATGATCAAAATTATACTTGATCTACTAAAATATAGCTTTTGTTACTTACGAATGAATATTATATGTTATATATTCCAGTCTCAATAAACCAACTTTTAAGTATCCTTACTGGAAAAAAAATGCACAAAATGTTCCTTTGAGAAAGAATTTTTGGGAATTAATTCTTATAAAGATGCCAGGTTTTGCTCTGTTTTGAGATACTCAAAATATAATTTAAAAGAAAAAAGTTTGCTTGGAGAACTTCTAGAGAGACCATCCTAGTCCCAGCCCTTGCTCAAAGCAGGGCTAACTCTGAAGTTAGATCAGCTTGCTGAAGCCCTTGTCTTACTGAGCTTTGAATATCTCCAAGGTGGCCTACTCCAGCGTTTAGCCACTCTTCTGGAAAATTTTTCTCTCCGTTATGTCCAGTTGAGATTTCCCATGTTTCAGCTTGTGTCTCTTGGACTTTGTCCTTTCATTCCACACCTCTCAGAATTGGCTTTGTCTCCTTAAACCACCTTCAGATAGTGGGGCTGAGTGGAGGGGAAGGAGTTCCTCCTTTGGCCTGCTCAGACAACAAACCTGACAAACCAAACGGTGCTCTCAGTATCTCCTCCTATGACATGAGCTCCAGCCCCCAAAATGTCTTAGTGGCCTCTCTTCATTTTGTGGTTTTTTTCACATAATGGGGACCCCTGAAACTGGACACAATGTTTTAGATGTGACTTTATGCTGGGAGGAGGGGAATAATTGTGTCTCTCGATTTGTTGCTTACATAATTTTGCAGCCCAGTATGTCGTTAGTCTTTACCACTCCAGGGGCACACTGGTTTGCGTTCAAATTGGTTTTTGCCATGAACCCACAAAGCTGCTTTCTGTCCAGGCACTTTCCAATCTCAGTGGTTGCAAGACGTATGGCTTGGTGTTTATCTTTTGAGGTCTGTGATGTTCCTTTTGGCCAAGGAACTGCTGCGGTGGTGCTTCTTACATAGTTTGTTTTCTACTAGCATGTCATCCCCTGCACCCTGCCTCCCCAAAAGGAAAAATGAAAATTAGTTCTGTTATATTTTTCTTGACGAAAAGTTGTGCATCTCTCTTAAACTGTGAAGTGGTTATGTTAATATAATTTTGACATGCTTATGTTAGCACAAGCTATGGTGATGTGTAATGAAAAAACTGTAATGTACTACTTACTTTCTATTATATCACATTTTCTATAATCAAGTACTTAATAAGAACCATTACTAGAATGCCTTTTTTGGTCTGACAGCTACTTAAACTTCTGATTTCTCAAATTTATGGAGCTTAACATGAAAGATCTCTTCATTTTATGCAGAAGTGGTATTTTGAGTTAACTTTTCTACAGATCCAAGAAACTTAAGTCATTCCGTTCCCTGTACACATCTTTCCTTGCTCAGTCTCTACAGTGGATGATCTTGCGCTGTCCTTTGCTGTGTCGATCAAAGTTCCTGTCCCAGTACTGTGTCTCTAATCAAGTCCAAATACTGATGTCTGTACGGAAGCTTGAGAGTGTGACAAATATGCAGAGATGATGTCTCAGAATGTTTCCCCAGCTTTTAACTATTGTTTTTTCAGCAATTTCCTCAGCTGGACATTTCCTTTCTATTACACAGGTGATGAATTTTGATTAATTTCTTCTGCATGGTTCTGTGCAGGTTTGGTTTTTTTTTTTTAACCTATGTAAAATTTTAGCAGCTACAGAATAGTGAATAACAACTTTATATGCTGTATGAAGCACCCTTTTCCTAAGTCTGCTGAATTTCCCACTTGCTAATTTAAAGACAGTGAATACCTAAGAGGTTTTTATCTCTTTAATGTCACTTGCAACCGTACAGATATGTTAAATCCCTTCTTCAGTCTTTTTCATGGTGAAGAAGCCTATTCTGTGTAGTTAGTCTTCAAAGGAAAGGTCTTCTGTATGTTTGATCCACTTTGTTACTGTCAAATAAAGAAGGGTAGACAGGATACAGAGGATCCTGAAAGGAGGGAGATTATAGGAAAAGAAGTGATCTGACGAGGACAAGTAGAAAGAGGAAAATGAAGCGAGATACTTTGTAGGTACCTATCATTCAATCTCTGTCATTATAGAGGACAGTACCAAATGGCTGAGAAAATGTGATGTGATGCAGACGTGGTATTACTCAAGCCCCTGCCCCCTCCCCAAATTAACAGTTTATTAAGTTAAATATAATGCATGATAAATTTACATGCAAGTTTCAAAATTGCTAGTGTGTGGCCTTTGGGTGGTGCCTTTTAGCCTGTCATGTACTTGAGAGTTTGAATAGAAGAGGATGTAAGAGTGTGAGGTGGGGCTTGGCTTTTACAGGCTTCTGTGAGACTTGGTGACTGGATGTGGGTATGTTCCTATGCTCTTAAACATGCAGAATAAAAAGGTTTAGCTTTGTCATGCCATCTCTCTCTGTGAAGGCGATAGATCTATTTTACTACTTGGCGGATGAAGAAATGTCTTACCTCAGCTGGTTCTTACTTGCCTGCCTGCATCCGTTGGAGTCCTGACTCCATCATATACTGTGAATTATATTTTTCTATGGAATGCAGTTGCATATTTCACTCTGTACTGTTCAGCATAATATTACTTCCTAAATGTTGTGCCACACACTTGATTTCACTATTCCTTAATTGGAATATTAGGGTGTAAACATTAACTAACTTGCATTAAAGTAAGTAAGTAGTCTGGTTATGAGTCATAGCATCATATGATTACTTGACTATTGATGAAATGGAAAACAAGCTGAAAATAAGCTTTTCAGAGCTATGGAAATCTGAAAGTGTGGTTGTCTTCAGGCTTGTGCTTTCCGCTTCTAAAACTGAACTCATCATTGTAAACTTTCTCCTTTGACTCCCATGACCGCGTGCTGCCGTGCGCTTGGTACTCTGTAGTGCCTGTGTACTATCATGCCTTCATTTTCTTCCTGGGGCCTCTCCTACCCCGGAACACATCTGCCTTCCTCTCATGTCGCTCTCTGTTTGGCAAGCATCAGCATGTGTTATGGCTGGTTTGGAGCTAGGCAAGTGCTTCAATTGACCAGTTGATTGCTGCTGCTTGAAATGGATGAGAGCCAAGTTTTGTTTCCCTTTTCTACAATGCAACTGCTAATTTGTATGTCTTGCTTCTACCCGGCAGCTGATTCCTGAGAAACTTAGGGGAACTCAGCGTCTTTGAGACCTCTGTTTCTCTGTCAAATTTGGCTGAAATTGGCCTGTGTGATTAGAATTCTTCATTGTGACAGGGCTGCTGGACAGACTGCATAATATATAATTGTTTTCTAAGGGTAATTGAATTCAGCTGCATTTTAAAAAAAATCTTGGATTTGCTTGCTAAAACAAAAATGAAGAAACTAGACTTCATGTGAAATGGTTTATCTATTTAATCTGTAAAGTGTTTGCTTTTTCCAAGTATTGAATATAAAAGGCGGGAGGAGAAATTTAGCAAAAATGTCTGGCTCTTCCTTACACTCATTAGTTCAGCACCTAGAGTGTTTCAGTAGAGGTGAAATGGATACTAGCTCAGGCCCTGGGGATTTGAACCATGTACTCTGCCTCCTGTGGGAGAGTGCTTTGTCTGTGAATCCGTAATACACACTGTGGTGAAATAGTCTTTCTTCTTTGATGCCATTCCGTGTTTTATAAATAATCAAACTTCCTTTAGAGTTGCCTCAGCATGTCAGGCAAATTACCCCTTAGGCTTAGTCAGTCAGTCTGGTCGGGTTGTTTTGTTTTGTTTTTTTTTCCTCCTTTGTGTGTATTTTAACATTTGGAGCAACTTCAACAGAAGGAATCGACAAAGGCTCAGATACCTGGCACTGAAAATGTGGAGAGATGCTAATGTTCATGCAGTGCTATGATTTGAATTCTAATTTTTGTGCACAATGTTATTCCTTGTACAATTATCCACTGCAGTTCTTCTTTGCTAGGAAAATGTGCAGCTGCGGTAAAGTGTTTTTAATCCCTTTATGTTTTTAGAAGTAAATCTCTTTCTGTTTTTAGAAGTAGAAACTGAGCGCATCATTCAAGACAGGTTGGAAGTGACCATTTTCTGAAAGACTTGAGGTAGATAAAACTTCAGCAGATGCAGAAAGGATTTTATCAGAATTTGTCCAAAATAAAAATGGTTGAGAGGGATGTTCTCTTATGTTTTAGTTCATAGGGCTTGTATGGTTATTGACAGATAACTATCCTGCAAAGCATAAGAGAATAATTTTTGAAGGAGATTCTCTTCATAGAAAACAGAAGTGTCAGTGAATCTTATCTTGATTTGAGGAAATGTCTTCAAAGTAAGCAAGATGATAGTCCTAAGTGTTACTTTGCAAATTTTACTTTTTCCTCACTCTGTGATGAGGCACCATGACTTGTCCTATCTCTAAGCTAGTCATGTTGTTCTCTTCTCCCTGGGAATCAGAAAGCAGAAGTTGTGAATTTGACTTCTTTATTTATGCTGACACATTAGTTTCGCTTGCCACCACCTCTTCCCTCACCTGGCAGAGATCAAGAACAGGTGGGTACTAAGCTGTTTAGCTTTTAATACTTCAGGTGGAAGTTTAACTGTTTGTGAAACTTGTAAGGGAAACAGAAGCTGAAGTAGCTGGATGGGGGGGGAGGTGTTAATGAAGGATGACAGAACTGCAGGTAATTATAAGTTTCAATTAATCTGCAATACGCTGAATAGATAACAAGGACATGGGTCTCCTGTTCCCATGGTTCCATGTTAGCTAAGATATTACCTCTGGTCAAATAACTTTAAAGCAAGAAGAGAGAAACAAAAAGGAGAAAAGGGCAGAAAAGCATTAAAAAAAAGCAGCAAGTTATCTGATAAAATGGCTGTCATTTTAGTTACCTCTTTATGACAATAAAGACAGACTTCATGTTGCTCCATTCTTTCCGGATATCCTTTCTGAATACTGCTGAAAGAACATCAGACTGCAGAAAACTGAGTGGTCTCAGTTGAAGTGATATATATATAAAAAAAAGCAGAGACAAGTTTACTTAGTCATTTTCTTCTAACTTTGGTCTTCATCCTTATATTTCATCTCTGTCACCCCTTTTTTGTCTGGGTCCTTCGCATTTCTTCATACCGAAGCTTGCAGTTCTGTCATATGACTGAGCATATGAGCAGTTTAAAGAGATTTTTTTTGGTCAAGGGAAAGCTGCAGTGTGTAAATGCTGCTGATGGCTGGAGCTGAACACCTCAAGTCTTAGTCCCTGTACAAAACCCCGTTACACCCCATGGCTTGCTCACAAATTACCCCATCTCACCTCACTGGTAAACATAGATGGAGCTGTGAATATGCTTGTACTTAATGTTATGTAAGTTTTGATGATATATTGTCATGTTGCCTCTAGAAGATGGAGTTGCAGTTCAGTTAATTCAGACCTATCAAAATTTTCAGACATGATCAGAATGCATCAATTTAATTCATATCAAGAATACTTTGTGATGTGGATGTTATTATACAGTTTATTGTGAGGTGAGACTTTACACGGAAGTTTGTGATTGTGGTTGTTAGCATGGAGATCAGGAATTATATCTATCCATCAATCAAACTTTGGAGGAGATATGGGTGAATGATTACATGTGTGAAGTTAGGCAAAACATACAGTAAAGGGTTTGTACTGGCTGTGGAAGAATGAGATGATTCCTGGTTCAGGAAATAATCTGTGAGTAAAAAGGGACTGTGAGTAAAGAGTCTGTGAGTAAAAATTCTCTGATCAAATTTGTATGGACAAAGCAACTTCATGAGATCAGCACTGTGAGTCATATGGCTGTTTGACCAGTCTTCCTGAAAGCTAAATTTTCTGTTGTCAAACCATTAACTTCTCTTAACTTCTCAGTAGTAAAGAGCGTAATATTCTTGCCAAGTGCAGGCAGTGACTCTTGCAAAGAGTTATCAGTAATGTCAAAGAGGTAGGGGCAATTATGTTTGTGGAGAGGGATGGGAAAATGGTCTCATGAGGAACATATTTTTTTAATTTTATTTTTGAGCAGACATTGGCTAGATCCTTAAATCTGTAAAGACAAAATAAATACCTGGCCATAAAGGGTAAGCACAGTCTGAGACTACAGCAAGACAGAGTAGAGTAGAGGGGGAGAATCAGCTCTCTTGACCTGCTGGCCATGCTTCTGTTGATGAAGCCCAGGATACAGTCAGCTTTCTGGGCTGAGAGTGCATGTTGTTGGCTCATGTCCAGTTTTTTATCCACCACTAGCCCCCAAGTCCCTCTGTGCAGGGCTGCTCTCTATCCCTCCATCCCCCAGCCTGTATTGATACCAGGAGTTGCCCTGACCCAGGTGCAGGACCTTGAACTTGGTCTTGTTGAACCTTATGAGGTTCACATGGACCCACTTTTCGAGTTTGTCCAGGTCCCTCTGGATGGCATCCCGTCCCTCAGACATGTCAACTGCACCACTCAGCTTGGTGTTGCCAAAATAGAAAAATGGCAAGCCAGATGCCAAGTTGCTTTGCCTGAGCATACTTACCAAAGTATTCTTTACCTGCCTCCCTGTAGCTGTTACTGAGTCTCTCTGTAACACTTTGCTGATAACCTCCTCATTTTTGGATAGTGATTGAGAGAAGACTGCTTTGCATCAGATACAGAAGGCTGAGAAGTGAAAGGGTGGGAATTCTGACTAGGGATGGCAACAGAGCAATGAGGAAAGCTGGACTTGGGATATCAGAAGCGCAGAGCTTATGACTATCGTACATTCAGTGCATACCTCAAAATTAGTATTAAAGTACTAACTACTGTGATAAAAAGTGTGGTGGTTTCAAGCAGGGCATTTGGAGCTAATGCTCGTCTCTGATGCTTTTAACCAAAATCTAACTGGGCTTAATTCCATATTGTAAAAGAAAGGTAATGTCATCTCGCCTTACAGAATCCCTTGAAGGCAGGTTTAATGATTTCATACTGTTTGCTGGGATTCTCTGACAATACCCTAACAACAATAACAAAAAAAAATCTTAAGGGTGGCATAATTTTGTATTTAGTGTGGACTGTAAATAGTAGCTATTGAAAATAGGAGTGACTGCGTATTATGGTATTGCCTATGCTTCAAGTGGTGTGTGTAAATACACATAAAAAGACTGTTTATGAAACCTCAGTTTGATTTTTTTTTTTTAATGTTTGTATTTTCTCTCTCTTCTGGTATTGTCTTTGAAACCGTAGTGTGTCTTTAATATAATTTTTGTGTAGTAATACATAGGTTTTGAAAGCAACCTATAGGTTTTTAATATATCCCATTGGATAAGTAATGGAGAGCTTTATTTTTCTGTTCCTGAATTTTCTAGCTACATGTGAAAGTATGGTTATAAAACTAACTTGAGAAAACTGTGAGAGGCACTGCAAGATGGAAGAATTTTTTTTTGTGGCGCTCATATGATGAGACAGAGTAGAGATTGTAGGATTTTACGTTATTGTTCCTGTTAACTGGCTGCATACATCTTGTGGCAAATGTAAGATATACAAAGTAGAAATGTAGTTTGGTGTCTCTTCAGTGAAAAAAAATAACAGCATTTTTTTCTGAAAGCAGACACCTGCATTAGGAGACTTTCAGAGGTATTACAATTATGTGCATTATTTGCTTGTCATGGGCTTCTTTCTTTAATATTGAGGCAGTCATTTACTTTCTGGTGGTAAAATATTCTAGACCAGACTATGCAAGCAGTTTATGGGTATAGCTGTGCTCTTGGCTGCGAGAGTTGCGGTGCTGTGTGGGCTTGGAGATGGTGATTTCCAGAAGGGATGTCATTCAGTCATCCTGACTTACACTGTCTCCCTTCTGCACGCTTCTGAAATCTAATGCAGCCATTGGTGCTGTAGGTGTAAAAGTAACATAGTGTTTGAAGTAGCAGTTTCCCTGAAATCACCCAGATCAATCTAAATCATTTCAGTGAGCCAACAAATTCAGTCATCGGTGGAGGATGGTAAAGTGATTCCTTAAATTCTTGGGCAAGTCCTCTACAAGACTGACTGTGTAATAGCTGTTTCTGCCTTCGTATTAGAGGAAAGAATAAGAAGCACAAGTGTGATTCCTCCTAAGAAGGACTTTTTTTTTATATTCAGGAAACTAGGGGATTTCTTGGGATTCTCAGAAGGCTTTGATTATGTATATACATATTCTTGATTTGTGTTTCTGAGGAGAGAATTTTCTTTTCCCTAGCATTATGATTCTGCCTATTTTGCAGAGGCTTTACCTTTTCTGACATACTGAAAGCCCATCTTGCATTGCATTCAAGTATTGGGTAAATCTTAGCTTGTGCTTCAGAAAGTATAGCTCTTGTCTTGATGCCTGTTGTCAAGAACGTGTGTAGTCTAGGAGTTATGTTCCGACAGTAGACACAAGTTTAATTCTTTGTCCAAATGTAGTTGTCTAAAATCTAGATGCCTGTGTTGAGCTGGTTACTCTTAAGTCTCCATTAAATTTACAGAAATAATTACCTCCAGAAGGCCATTCATCTCTTTCTCAGCTAGGTGTCCAAGATAAGAAAGATAAATTGCTGTGGTGATTACAAATGGAGCAGAGTGACTCATTCAGATTAAAATATCTAGCTTAACCGTGAGTAAGGGTCACTGAAACTCATCAGAACTGTTCAGATAGCACTAGTTCAGTTGCAGATCGCTTTTTCCTGTTTGTAGTTGTGTAGAATTTATGTATATATGTGTGTATATATAGACATGCTGGAGTGTTTCCAAAGAGCAGCGAAGCTCTTGAGGGGCGGCTGAGGGCACTGGGCTTGTTTAGCCTGGAAAAAAAGGAGGCTGAGGGGAGACCTTATCGCTCTCTACAACTGCCTGAAAGGAGGTTGTGGTGAGGTGGGTGCTGGTCTCTTCTGTCAGGTGGCTGGTGATAGGTCGAGAGGAAATGGCCTCAAGTTGTGGCAGGGGAGGTTTAGATGAGGTATTAGGAAAAATGTCTTTACTGCAAGGGTTGTCAGGCATTGTCACAGGCTGCCCAGGGAAGTAGTTGAGTCACCATCCCTGGAGGTATTCAAAAGATGTGTAGGTATGGTACTTGGGATGTGGGACATGGTTTAGTGGTGGACTTGACACTGTTAGGTTATGGTTGGACTTGATGATCTTAAAGGCCTTTTCCAACCTAAATGATATTATGATTCTCCATATATATATATTATCATTTTTTTAAGTGTAAGTTCGCCTTCGCTGTGTGCCTTTGAGGGTCTGGAGGTTTGGATGAGTTACTACTGTTTGCTTCACCTTTTGGTTCTGGAGGCCCAGTTCAGACAGTCAGTGCTAGTACATAAAAATGATCCTTTTCAACTGAGCCATTTTTAAAGGAGTATTTGTTTAGCCATAGTTAAGATGGATGTATAATACAGTCCAGTGATTTTTTTTCTTTTTTTTAACCATGGTAGACAATTGTTATGGGTTTGTGTGGTGCGGTTTTTCCTTGGTGGCAGGGGAGGGGGTTGCAGAGGCGGCCCTTTAAGAAGCTGCTAGAATGTCCCTGGCGCCAAAATGTCGGACTGGCCTCTGGGAGGGGAGTGACGGTGGCAGCGCCTCTGGGAGAACATATTTAAGAAGGGGAACCGGCAGTGTGTGGGGGAGTTGGAATGTGAGAGGAACATCTCTGCCGATACTGGAGTCAGTGAAGAAGGAGGGGGAGGAGGGGGCGCCTGAGGAGGCTGATGGCCCTGCAGCCCGTGGTGAGAAGGCAGGCTGTCC
>VYZV01007812.1:467629-515426 GCA_013401275.1 Pandion haliaetus | reverse complement strand
TTAACTGTGACTTTTAAAACGGAAAAAAATACTGAAATAGTGAAACTGTGACAATGATATCCTTTAAACATAGTAGTGCCTTGCAGATGACACCATTTATTCATGAAGCATAAAATAAATGGATGTCGTGGGTTGTATTGCTTGCACCCTCTTTTTTTTAAAGGAAAAACAGTTTTGGTGAAAGGACTTAAAATTAACCTAGTGAAGACTATTAGCACAAATGGTAAAACTGTTTAAAAGAAAACTCTTTGAGGACTAAAATGTGTAAATGCCTGATGCTGCTGATAGTTTAATAGCAGTTGCTGATTATTTTGGAGTTACTTCTAACAATCAGCAGCGCTTTTTTTTTTTTTTTTTTTAGAAGAGTGTAACTTTTGTAGTCTGATCAGAGATATTTATACTGTATCAAACCCCATCTGTAGGGTAATTGGTTTCCTTACTCTTTCGAAGCCGAGGTGAGGATGGAGATACTGAGCTAAGGATCTAGTTTTGAAAATTTTTTTAGCTACTGTAAAACAAAAAAAAAAAAAAAAAAAAAGCACCATCTCTCAACCACAAATGTTTGGATACAGAAAAAGTGCCATTACACTGTTCCTTTATCTTTTACTGTATTTTGAAAATTGGTAACAGTAACTTTGTGTCCAGGCATTTCTGATATTGTGAAGAAGTGCTGAGAGTCCTCAAGGGGTTTACGTGCTTTGCTGACCTTCATGTTAGCAGCTTGTGGTGGTGTTTTTTTTTTCCCTCACTGAGAATGAGTGTGGTCAGAAGTTACTGAAGTTATAGGGAGAAAAATTTGATAAACTTAGGAGAGGAACATTTGCAACTTGAACCAAGCTGCAATCTCGGAGTATTTTATATTAAGCTGTGCAATTTGGTATTAGTCCAATTTTACACTTTGCAATTAACAAAACTGGTTGCAGGGAGGATTTAAGTTGCATGTAAAAGTTCCCTAATAAGTTTTTTTTTAATTATTGTTTTTTAATTGAAACTTTTTTGAATTTGCACAGATTTAAGCTCTGGAATACTTTGGTGTTCTTAAAAGGGAAAAATTGTAACTAGTATAGTGAATTGTAAACTGTGAGTTGTTAAACTGCATTGTTGATCTAATTTTAGATTGTTTAAAAATGTACCTCAGAAAGCTAGTGAGAAATTACGTCACTTTTACACAATGGTCAGATACTAATGTAACACTTCTCACTTTACAATGTGCCAAAATTCACTTTTATACTAGTTCGCGATGCTTTAATATTTGCAACTTTAACTTAAAAACTTGTATTTACAAACACTACTGTAACTTCAGTTAAACTGAATTGTGTGATTGAAGCTTTTTGCCTATTGTATTTATTACACAACTTGATTCAGTGAATATAAAATTACCTTTCCATTTATTTTTGTATTGTTTTACATGTTTATACCTGCAGTTTGTGTGACTTTTACACCTGTAAGTCAGATGCAATGGAAAGAACCAATAAACAGTGTCCATCTGATGTCTGTCTTTGACTTCTTTAATAAACTCAGTATTTCCTAAACTTGAGGTTTTAAGAATTGAGCAGTTTTCTTTTTAAATTTGTTAGTTTTCTAAACGGGCAGAAAGGTGACTAGTTCATATTCAAACAAAAATGTGTAACATTTAAGGAAATTGGGGCGGGGGGGTGGAGTTAAACTGTTATTTTAGGTTTAGCCCTTCTTGTGTGGGTTTCCAGTTGGGTAAAATTTAAAACCAGTTGTAGGATGAAGGACCTTGATCGACTTCCCACCTGCCATCTCGGTCCTTCAACAGCTGTGCTAAAGGATAAGTTGATAGTTGCATATAGGGAAATGCAGGAGCTAAATCCTACTCCTTGTGTTCATATGAAGGAGGATGCAGTTTCAAGATCAGCTTCTGTTGATCTAAAATCAGGGATTTGCCATTGGGAGGGCAATCCCACCTTACCCTCCTTTTTCTGCTTTTGTTGCTGAGTGGGAGGCTGTGCATGAGTCAAGTCAGATCAGTTTGCTGATTAAACTGCATCCGCACATGATTTCTATCTCAGTTTGACAATGCTTTTGGTTGTTTGGGTTTTTTGTTTTTTTTTTTTGTAGGAAGGTTTTGCGCTTGACTTGATTTTTAGGAACTGTTTATGCAAAACCAGCATGTTAAATTCAGCCTGTATTGCATACTCCAGGTGTGCACACAACAAATAGCAGCCTCAGATGCGTGGACTTTTGATTGAAGTCCAGGAATCTTCCCTTGCTGCACTGCTAATTTTGGAAAGCATGGACTCTTCCACTTGTAAATGCACTTGGGCTGCATCCGCTGCGTTTGAACTGCTGAGTACGTGCAGTTTCCTTTGACTTTGTGTTGCACGCTGTCAGCGCGACACTAAACTTCCGTATCGTTACGTAGTGCTCATCTGAGAGAAACAGCCAGTTATCGTTTCAGTATTAGACTACAGACCCCACAAAATCGGTCACGTGTCAGCTTTGCCAAGAGCATTCAGATCCTGTTGCCGCTCACGTGTGGGTACATGTTCTCAGTGCGAGCCTTTGGGCTAGATCTTAGGCTGGCCAAGCAGCTAGGAGGGTTTTTCCACTATCCCTTGGGTGCTTCAGTAGGGAAATCTGGAGTCTCGGCTCATGGCTTTATCGATGTCTTGCCATGCGGTTATTCTTAAGATGCTCTTCATACGCAGCTAAATTGCTGAAGGTCAATGAAAGAAGAGCAACTCCTTTATTACTTTTTTTTTTTTTTTTAAGCCTGCCTGGACTATCTTTCAGGTTTCTCTGGTGTGTGACTCTGCTGTCTGCCTTTGTGCACTGGTTTCTGCATCTTCCATTCACTTCGGATTTTCAAGATTTAGCCTGAGATCAGTTTGCGGTTGATGATTAAAATGTGAAAGTCATCATCTTCCTAGGATTTTAAGAGATGTTCTTTGTGAAGAAATGCTTTACAGAAAGTCTACAGGAATTAGACTGTCAGCTCAATACGTGTAGTTCTTTGGAGCTCTGGCCTGGAGGAATATGTCTCTAGAGCTCTGTTCATGACAGCCCTTTAGCTTCAGTGTAAAGAGGAAAAACTCTGTGACCAGTGATGGGCTGTTTGTGATTTAGGAATTTCTAGAAACTACTCCAATACAGAAGTATTGGGATATTTTTCTAGAAGTGAGGTTTGCCTCTTGCTGGACTTACTGGCATGTGTGGTGTTGGAGACCACTGGCTTTTAACTATCAGCCCCTCCGTGACATGTCATCGTGTTCAGCAATCATTTTGGCCTGAGTTCAGGATGCTCTTCTCCACAAAACCACCGATGACTGTTTTCTTGTGCCCCCATGTGATAGTAGGTGCCCGTTTGGTTGTATCCTAGCGGTGCAGTCAGCTGCGTGGGGTGCTTAACAAAGTCGAGAGCTCAAATCTCTTGCTCTCGTGCTTTGTGTTGCAGATACCAGCCCTGGGCTTAGCAAAGGCATATGGCAACAGAGTTGTCTGGAGGACTTGGAGGAAACATCACCTACAAATACAGGGTGAGGGGTTTTTTTCATTCCAGATACCAGTTTCTGTCTTTACAGTTTTGTTAGTTGTATATGCTTGTAACGTACCATAAGATTATTGGTGGTAAGCTTTTAAAGCAAGCACCGTATTGCCTCTTTACATGCCTTGCTACCTACTGATCCCCCCACTTCTGTCCTTCCTATGACTCTTCCATATGACACGTGTACCTTTCTACCTGCTGCTTTTCCCCCCTCTATTGTAATCCTGCAGTGCTCCATCCTATTGGATTGTTCTTCCATGGCAAAAATAAGGGAAAATCGTTTTTCTCCATCCCAAGAATACTTAGCTTAAAACTTCCCAAGAGCGGTGGTCATAATTGATGAGCTTTGAATCACCCGACGGGCCAGCGGTGCTTCCTCCGTGGAGACTCAGGTTTGATTCTGCTCCTGGTGGCCTCAGTTCTGCGAACATGTACTAACACAGCTCCTGCAACCCAGAGGGATTTAAGGTGTCTGTGAAAGTATAAAGCTGCATCAACAAATCTTGCAAGAAAAGAGCATTTGGGGGAAATTTCTGTGTTACAGGATCAGAAGAAATATCCTTGCATTGGCGCATTAGCAAAAAATAAAGAGCAGTAAAAGCTTTGAGCTTATTTGAGCGCACCCTGAACAAGGTGAGATTTGTTTTATCTGCTCCTGTTTTTAAAACCCTTGGCCATCCTCTGGGCAAACCAGCGGTGCTGACTCAGTGCTGTATCTCACCCGCTGCAGTTGTTCCCACTTGCTGCCCAGCCCCATTGCCCTCGCGTTGAGCCCTAATCTACAGCTCTCTTCTTCAGGCTGAGGCTGTTGAAATGTCGATTTATTTTTAGCAGCCAAAACTTTAGAGGGAGAGCATGCAACGTGTTTGAACTATTGTGAGCACACCTATAAGCTTGTCATTTTTACGGTCTCCTTTTTTAGAAACAAAATATAAAGGTCAAAGAAGGTCTCTTCTGTGATCCAACTCCTGTAAGGGGCTGTGCAGATGCATCCTTTTTCACTTGTTTTAACTGGCTTATTCTGCTCCTCTCCGTCATTTTCTACTTACTTTGGAGCAGAATCAAACCCTCCAGGTAATGTATATTTACTCTTTTCACACTGCCATTTAGCTTCAAAGGTATGGGTCCCCTTCACCCCCAAATCCTTGCTCCCCAGTCCCCTTAAACTTGAGGACTTCTCTTCTTTCCTCCTCAGCAAAGGAGGATCTCTGGGCATGGCTGTGCATCTCCCCACTTCAACCTCTGTCCTTTCATTTTCTCTTTCAGATGGGTTGTCTCAACTGGTGGGATCTGCAGGCAGAGCTTGAGCTGTCTAACCCGTAGGGTGGATGACAGAAGCTGAGCCCCAGGTTCCTGGGCTTCAGCTGCTTCCAAATTTGGCCAGCTAAGAGATGATTATTTACTTAACGTGTCATACCCACATTTCAGTGCCGATGTAGGGAACGTAACAGGTAAAACTTCTGTTGTGGCAGGTCAGGCATGATCAAGCCGAGACTCTCGAGGTCTTTTCTGCCTTAATCTTAAAATTTAGTTTGGTTTAGTTTGAGATTTTTTTCTGGTCCTAAATAAGTTCTTAATGCCTACAGGCATGGATGGAAGGGCTGCATAGGTGGGTGTCTCAGGAGCTGCAAAATCTCGTTTGGGAAGGACCTCATGAGGTTGGCTGGTTTGTCCCCCTTATCATTCGGACTGTTCCCTGTCAACTTGAGTTGCTCCTTGCATAACTCCTTTTCTAGGCAAAGGAAACGTAGAAGATCTCATCTACTTGGACTCGGGCAGTATGTTTGGTAGGTTTTCAAGATAGGAAGCTCTTAAATTGGGAGACCAAGGGCGTTGGTGGAAGAGTCACAAGGTCAGTCAGGAACTGCCTGAAGGTTTGATGATGATGGTCAGTGTTGCAAGGAGAATTGGGCTGAGGGAAGGTTATGCGGTGGAGCTCATGAGGAACATGCACAGTGAATACTTTTATGAAAATTTTCTTAGTCACAAAGGATTTTATACAGTAAATTCAGTAAGGATGTAAAGTAGAGAGGACTTTTATAGACAGAGAAGGGTCAAGTAATGGTGGTGAATGAAGTGGAGGACCTGGGGGTAGCACTGAAAATCACATAATGAAGATATTGCTGGAGGGATTTGAGTTCTTATCACTCAAAGAACCAAGGAAGAAGAGCTGAATACGAGGCTGGTGCAAAAGCATCTCTGAAAAATGCAAATAGGTTCTGGGATGTGAATGGTACCAGTATTCTCAGTGTGGTAGGGGGTGACCCAGACACTGGTAGATCACTCAGATAACTTGTGCTTTTCTGGTCACTTGTGCTCAGAAAATAAATATTCCAAAAACGTCTAAGCAAGAGTGACCAGGGTGGATGGAAATCCTGTCTCATCCAGGGACACCAAAACCGAGCCTTGCTTTGGCCTGGCAACAAAGGGGGCATGCAGTGGCCAAGGATAAACACAGATTAGATGCTGGGAGGAAGGTCTCAAATGACCAGCAGGAACATCGTGCTCCCTTACTAATAGGAGTCAGTGAAGAGCAAAACCCGCAATTAATAAAAAGCTTAAAATGCTTTGAAGGGGGTGGATAACGGGGATGGCTACTATGTAAGTTTCAGTTCCAATGAGAGATGCGTTATATCTTCCTAGATAAATCTGAACATATCCCTTCAGTCAGGGGTTTTAGTCTTGTGCCTTGCTCTCGGTTATCTCTTTCATTTTGGCAAGTCTGGTAGTATCTGCAGAGATGTCCAGTTCTGCTTAGCATGTCATGAGGTCCTCTGCCTTCCAATGTGAATCGATCTGGGATTTCTTCGCCTACGTGTCCGCAGACAAATGGTGCCTTGTTAGCTTCATAAATTGCTAATTAAAGTAATGAATTCACAACAGGAATTGCATGAAAATGGAGCACTTGTTAATTGAATAGTCCTGGGTTCGGCTCCCATTGTACACTTACAACAAGGTGCTTGTGTGATCCCTCCTATTGAATTTGCTTAAAATAAACCTTCGGGGTAGTTTGATGTCTTGGTAGGAAAGAAAACACCCAATGGGCAAGGCCTGGAGGATTTCAATAGCTTTATTGCTCCAGGACAGACAAAAAAAAAAAAAACATGGAAAGTAAAATCTGAGTGACCCATTCATGGCTAGGAAATCATTAGGCACACAATGTATTGTATAGATCACTGTAAAACCGCCCGACACGAGTAAAACAGGAAATTTATAATAGTTAAAATTGAGCCTTCAGTTAACCCCACCAAAAATCTTCTATTTTTCTGTGTTATCAAAGTTAGTTCAATATTTGCTTTATATACATCCTGTTCCGGACTTTGATTCCTCTATATAGCACACCTTCCTGCCTTCTAATATCTGATTTATTACATAACCGCTTTTCTTCCAAAGCTTTTGCTTTGCCTGCTTTAACTCTTTATCTTGTCAGCCTAAGAGCTGGTTTTGTCCGCGGTCTTCCCTTGCGCCTCTGCTTGCCTTGTGAAGCCCCGGATCAAAACTAACTGAGGAGCTGGCAAAGAGGGGAGGCTACAGGGCACGTAAGGTAAGGATGGGTTGCAGGATCTTCTGGAGAGAGATGCAGAGTATCTAAGGTGGCTTGTGTGCATCAAATCAGAAGTCAGGTGGGGTTGTCCAGGTTGTCTCTGAAGTCAAAGGGTTGCAAACCTGCAGGATGTGCTCAGCGTCCTGCTGCTGGAGCTTGGACTGTACGAGCGCAGGAAGGAAAGCAGGTCCTAACCCCGTGTGCCCACTCTCTGCCTCGGTCTCCTCTTTCCTAAAACCCAGCGTAGGATGTGGAGGCTTCACGCGCCCTCCTGGCTGTGGCTCTGGGTTGGGCATCGCTGCCCTCCCGATGCTCTGAGGCTATTTGCAGGCTTTGCTGCATCACGGGGAAATGGGGAGGAAGCACTTTGCTCGAGGTCAGCAGGGATGTCACCAGGAGACGGGGAAGGTCCCGGAGGCAGGTTTGATGCCGAAGACTGTTGAAAGATGTGTTTCCTGTGCAACAATAGAGAATTTTGTTGTATTTCCCTGTGGAACCTCTTGAGATAAGGGCTGAAGTTCATCCTGTACCAGCAGACACATCCCTTCTCCCTTTGTTGGCACGAAGAAGAACACAAAGACAGAATTACAAATTGCAGTGCCTATTATACGCCTTGTGCTGTCAGAGGTGACCTGCCCCTATTCGGTGTATTCCATCCTGAACGGTCCACCAGGATGACATGCATCTACCTAACACACATCTTCACGTGCACTACCAACTACAGATGCTATTAGAAGTTGCCTTGGAGAGAACAGAAGACTTCTGCTTTAAATATTAAGAAGAAAATGAAGAAATTGCTTGCTGTTCCTGCATTTGGCTGGTCCTGAGCCCAGCAGAAAGAGGAGGCGGAAGCCATCCTGCTCACAGGGAAGCATCTTCCCATTCTCCCACACCTCTCAGCTGCCGGTCCAGCCTGGGGCAGGGATGCAAGGGTGTCTGGCTCAGGTTTTCTTCTGTTCAGCGATGCATCCCTAGTAGTGGGCATGGCTCAGATCGCTTTCCTCTGCAGAAATAGCTTAGGTATGTGAGCCTTGAGCACTTTGCTTCAGACCCAGCTCAAGTTGGCCAGGAGCTCAGAAGGTATTAATGGAGAGTGGCAAAACTAAAAACCCCTCTCTTTCTTTAAGGAAGAAATTTTTTATGGTGAGGGTGGTGAAGCCCTGGCACAGGTTGCCCGGAGAGGTGGTAGATGCCCCATCCCTGGCAACATTCAAGGTCATGTTTGAACAGGGCTCTGAGCAACCTGATTGAGTTGAAGATGTCCCTGCTCATGGCAGGGGGCTTGGACTAGGCGACCTTGAAAGGTCCCTTCCAACCCAAACCATTCTATGGTTCCCTGCAATCCCTGCAGCTTTGTTTCTTCAGGAGATGAGGTTAAAAAGCTCCTTGAATTATGCCTTTTTTTTTTTTTTTTCCCTAAAATAAAACTGCTAAAAGGCCATGTTGTCCCCCTGCCCAAGGACCTTCTCCCTGGCAGTGGGACAGGGTCATGACAGAGTGGGGCTGATAGGAGATTTCTCTTCTCAAAGAAAAGGCCTATGGTTTTCTTCTCTCTTTGGTGGCAAGACCGGAGAAATAACTAAAATCCCTAAATTCCTCTCCCTAAAATGGGAGAGGGAAGCAGGGAAGGGATGGCTGTACTTGCTTGATCTGCGCAGCAGATTAAAATCGCTGCTGCAAAGCAAATGAAACACAAACATTTTAGGTTTGGCTTGGTTTGGGAAGGGTGTCCCTTTCCGCTAGCGGCTGTTTGTTTGGTTAGGTTAGGTGGGTGCAAGCTCTAATAATAAACTTTCCTGGGAACATGATGGCTCACAAAGAGTTCAAAGCAAAGGAACAAGCCAGCACCAGTGGATGGGATGCTGTGGGGAACATGAGAGGATGGGGTGGGCACAGAAAGAAGTGTGGTGTGCTCCTTCCCATCATCCCTGTGTGTTGTCTGTTGTCTTGCCCATCTTGCAGGCAGCAGTGGGCATTGCTTCGGCTCTTGAGTCCTTTCAGCCTCTTCTCCCAAGCTAAGTGGTCATTAAAAGGCTTAAAGCAGTGCAGAGCGAGAGGAGAAGGGATGAAGAAAAGGACGGGAAGGCTTATGAAAAGCCATCTTGTTTAGCCCCATTGCCCCAAGAGAAGGTCTACCCCAAGAGATGCTCCTTGGGGCATCCAAGTGTGGAGTTTTCTCCACCAGAACTGAGTATTGCTTTATTCCTCCCTAAAAAGCTTTTCTTGGTGTCTGACTTGCCTCCCTCTTGAATGGTAGACCTGAGTGGAGACCCCCGGAGGAGGAAGGGGGGGGGGGGGGCCTTTTGGTACAGCCAAGCAGTTTGAGTCCCCACCGCAAGCAGCAGCACAGCTCCTGTGAACTCATAACAAACCATTCATGCCAATCCTCGACAAACACCCATAGATCAGCACTGGGGCAATAACACCTGTTGGCATGAACAAGCAAATGATTTTTTGATCCATTAATGAAGTGGAAATATGCTCCAGATGTGAGAACGTGGTTGGTGCAGATCTGCCAAAAGTGGACAAAAGATGAGAGCAGCATCCCTGGAGTGAAGAGGGGCAGATTGGCCACGGTGGGTCGGGTATGGCTAATTGCTAAGATTCAGTGGAGTGATGTGAGATATGGGGGAACCAGTGTTTTCATGGTCTTACCTGGTTTGGGTTGGGAGGGACCTTTAAAGGTCAAGCCATGGACATGACTGTCCACATAACTGCCTCTACCCAGCACCTTGCAATGATGTTAGCATGAGGCCAAGCCCAGATCAATGCACCCCAGCAAGGAAAGTCTCTGCCTTGATTCCCTTGCAGGAGAACCCAATGGGGCTGCTTTGCTGTGTGTGTGGAGGAAAAATGTTGGGATTCACTGCTAGAAGCACTGAGGTGTGTAGCATCATCCTGGTGGGAGCCTACCTTGGCAGTGCCTTGTTGGGATGGACATGACGTCCCAAAGCAGCAGTGAAGGGCAGAGCTCATCTCCAGTAGGACAGAGGGAAACCAGAAATGTTGCAAGTTCGGGATGTTGATATCCAGGAAGGGATTAAGGCATTGGGAAGCAGGGTGAATGTCTTTTCATGTGGCTAGAGCCATGGGGTTTCCTTCTCCCTGCTTCAACCAGACTCTAACCGCAAGTTTCCTTCCTTACAGTTCTAGATGGCAGTCCAGTACCTGATGCTGTGGGACATGGTAACAGAGGAGGGACACATCAATGTCATCCAGGATACACTAAATTCTGTCCTGAACTTGCTGGTCCCTCTGGGATTCATGGAGGAGTTAATTTCTCGAAGAGCTTCTGATTCAGCTGGCTCGCAGACAGTGCTGAGTTCACCCATCTGCTGCTTTCTTGGCAGCTGGTGAGGGTAGGAAAATAATGATCGTTTTCAATCAAAGTTTAATGTGCACAAAAAGGAGCCCAGAGGATTCCTTTGGCAAAGCTGCCGCGGGGGAAGACAGCCACTGGAGTGGGCCAAGAAGGCATTTTCCCCCTGCCCTGGGTCAACCTCTTTGTTGTAAGCAAATATTTCTGATTGTCTGCAGCAAGCCTGCCAAGTGTCTCTTGCTTGCCACGGAGGTGCTCTCATCCCTTTTCTGCCTTCGGTAGTCCTGTCCATCTGACATTTCAAGCACGATTTGTGCACTGTTGCAGACAACCTTCAAAGGCTGGGCCATGAAGACACTGGTTTTGGAGCTCATGGTCTTCTGCCTGGGTCTTCTCCCAGCAGCTTTCCCATTGCTGTCCAGGCTAGCAACCTGCACTCGTGTCCTACTTACTTACAGGATGGTGAGGAGCAAATAGTATTTTCTTTGTGATCTGGGCATTTGAGAGGTTTTGTAATTGTTTAATTCCTGTGTTTCTGCTCTGGATGTGTGGTTGTCCATGCAATGCTGTCCCTACCCATGTTCTCCTTCCTAACCATTGCTCCCAAAGTCCTCTGCCATGAAGGATGGGGGTTGCTGGAAGTGGCCATGCTTGAAGGCAAAAGGGAAGCTCACTAAACGTGAAGGATGATCTTAGCTTTACCTGGGGAAGGCATTGCTTAGTGCATTGCAGTAAGCCTTGAAGCTATCACTCAGCCTTTGAGGCATTAACTGATACCTGTACAAGACTTAAGCTCACAGAAAACTGGTCTCAACCTGTCAACTAGGGCATCACACCACAAATTAATTTTTGTAACTTAATTGAATTGGCTTTTTTCTTTTTTTTCCTTTTGTAAGTCAGAGTCTTTCAATTTATTACCTATCATATGCAGCCAGATTTCCTCTTTCATTTCCAGTTGAAGAAAAGGGAGCTGGTGAACTCTGTTCAGAAAGAAAAGCTGCTGGGCTCTGGGGGAAATGATGGTTGCTGATTCAAAGTACAACCCTGGTGCTGAGCTTTTGCACCTTTGCTTCATCACCAGCTTTTTGCTGCTGTCTTGTGGCCTGGTTTGCATGGCTTGCCTGGTAGCACCAGGGTTGCTGAAGGCTGCCCTTAGCTCGGATGGCTTTGCCACCTTCTGGGTTCATCCTTCCCTCTCTGCTTCCCCCCATCTGCAGTGCACGTGAAGATTCATCCTTCTTTACATGGATGTGTTAAAACAGCCGTGCCACAGAGAAGTGGCTTCGATCACTTCTGCTGTGCTAGAAATGTGCTCTTAGCCTGAATGCTGTTGTAGAGTTGCCTCCCGTAGGAGGAAAGCAGGAAAGAAAGCAAAATAATGGGGAAAGATTGTTGAGAGAATCTCCTCTCTGGCTTGGAAGGACAAGCTTAGCTAAAGAAGACTCCGCGCAACAAAGCCCTTTTACCAGGTCCTGCTTTCTAGTTGACCCTACAGATGATGTAAGGAAGGGGGATAGCTTTGATTCAGTATGCTAAATCTAGGTCAAAGTGCTTGAGGGACCCCAGCATGTGTCTGAAGTTCACGTGGGGCTGCAGATCCCTGCATGTTGCCTTTCCCCCAGATTAACAGAGTATTGCAAGGCAAGGAGCAGAGGTTACTCTGTTCTCCTCCCAAGTGAAGATAAAAAAGAAGGTAGGAGAAAGGAAACAAAGTGCACAGCTGTTTCCTTGCTTCTGTGTTGCCCCTTTGATGGCAGCTATTTTTGGGATCTGAGCTATGTTTTGTTCCCGTTTTGAGATACCTGAAATGTTCAATTCTGACTGTCTTTGGGGAAAACTTTTTTGGGGAAGAACAGATTAAGCACATTTCTAGTAAAGAGATACTGAAATAAAAACTGAGCTTCTCTATTATACAGGAGCTGGGACTGTGACAATAACATGACCTGAAAATGGACCCCAAGCCTGGCTGTCCCATCTTGTGATACCAGCTTGACCATAGGGGACCAAGTTCTCCAAGGAAAGGAGCATTTATGGAGAAGAAAAGTCTAACAACTATGATAAAAAAAACCAAAATCCTTTCTGCTGTGTTTATAAGGCATAGGTGGACAAAAGGTCTGTGTACAGAAGCTGGGTGTTCCCTCATGTCCTCTCTCAGCTCTTGGAAAGGGGAAACTACACATATGCTTGGGTGTCCTTGGAGTCTAAGGTTAGAATGGGTCCATCAGGGTTAAAAAAAATAACAAGGAGGTTTGTTCACCACTGGCTCCCTTGTTGCTGCTTGAGATCTGCCACCCCTGAGGTTCAGGGGTGCTTGGTCCTTACTACTAGATCATATTCAGCTGTGTGAAGCTGAGCGCCATTACTAGCCAAGCTCATTGTCATGCCAAGTAATGAGAACACAGCACGTTCTCCTCCAGCCAGATAGTCAGCATTGCTGTTAATCCATCATTACACGCAAGGACTAAGTCAGTTCTTGCTGTTCCTTGCAGCAGGAACTCCCTCGCGATCAGAAGACCCCACTGTGGTTGACCTGCAGCAGCAGCGCAGGATTTCCTAGCAGGGCTGGGTTTAGCTACCAGGAACCTCTTTGGGATTTCTTTTGAGCAATCTGCAGTACAGCTCAGGAACTCCTCACTGTGTTACACAAAAGTTGCAGAAGAAATATTCCACCAAGAGCCAGTAAGAATAACGGAGAGGCAAACTTGGCGTCTGTCAGGGTGGGGACTGCAGGTTGCTAGAAACTAGAAGGGTAAGGCAAGGTGACCATCACTGTACGGTTGTGGTCTTTCCACTAGCACTGGTTCTGGCTCCTGTCTGGCCTTGGTGGACCCTTGGTCTGATCCACGACAGCTATTGCATCAAAAACCCCTCAAGACAAAAAGCTAGTTAGCGATACGGCCATAACAGTCTAGGTGTCCTGCAAATGCAGGTCCTGGGAAGAATTGAGAAGATCTTCCCAGGGCTGTGGCACTGTTCCTGGAGACGTTGCAGCAGGGTCTAGGGGACAGCTGGGACAGCTTATCTTGTCCTGGAGGTAAGTGCCCAGGAGGCACTGGCCACCATGTGAAGGCTGCCAACCTCTGGAGCATCTCACCCCAGGGTACGTGCTTATTTCTTGGCTGCAAGCTCCGTTGCGGGGGCCCCGTCTTCCTGCGCTCAGGGTTTAGTACAATGGAGTCCTGTTTCATCCGAGGATATGCTGTCAGAGCTCCACTGAAAGAGGGAGGGGGAATATTGCTTTCTCTGGGAACAAAAATCACAGAAGCAAAACCCAAGTAACCTTGGTTACCACACTTTTATTCATGGTAAACAGAACGGTTGATAGCAGAAGTCCTTTTCTTATGTATGTAGTGAGTACGCAGTGTACCCACGGGTGGAAAACAGCAGAGCCAGGGCAGTGAAGACTTTGGTAAGGCAAGCAAAATGCTGTAAATGCGATGTCATGGCTTTCTCATCACTCCAGTGCTCTTAGTGAGTCTCTCCTAAGGAGGCCGGCTCTTTGATACAATGGGAAGTTGTTCCTTTTCTCTTTTGTTCTTGCCCAACTTACGTCCCGTGGCGATTTGTTTTTGCAGCTCCTAGAGATGAAACATCTTTGGCTGCAGTCATGAAAATGCTAACGAGGTGTCCATGGTTGGATAGCTTTGTAAAATGCGTTTGTGGCTTAAATCCTTAATAATGTGGGATTTGGGAGATACGTTTGCCCAGTACTTAGCCTACCCAGGAGTTAATCTCTTGGTTCTGTTGTTATAGAAATGCCCTTTGCAGCTTTCCCACCAGCCTTCAGCTCTGGAAGGTCTCTCTCTCCTGCCGTGTGCAGAAATGCCTGCTCATCATTTCCTCCCTTTTTCTGTGCAAAGGGACGGTTCCACAACCAGAGTCACTTGTGCTATATCCTCGTACTCCTCTTCAGGGATTTTTCCAGATTCATCTTTTCTGTGTTACCAATATTACATTGCCAGTCTGGAGAGGGGGAATGGTACCTCCAGCAGAAGTCTGTTTATCTCCAGTCCCTCTTGTATGCCAGCCTGCAGAGACACAAGCTGCAGCCAAGCTTTCTCCGAAACATATTTTTAACCCTTCCTCCCTCCCACTCATCTTCCCAGCCAGATCCCCGGGGACTTGCTGAACAAGATTGTTCTCACTTATGTGTCTCTTGTGACAGTATGAAAGAGCTTAGCTCTGCTTTGAGAAATACACTTCTTACATATATTCGTTTCATCTATACCCATTTTTTTCTTGCATCTTTGCCACAAATTCCCAATTGTCAGGCCAAAGAGGAAAAGTTTGAAATCTACTTGATTTTTTTACTTGAAGAAGATTTATTTTTTTATGTCTTTTCATGTTTTGAAGACATTTGGGCAATGTAAGGCCTGTTTTTCCTGGCATATTCTCTTACCTGATTGACCAAAATACAGCAGTTTTTGTGCTATTCTCATACTCGGCATGGGACTTACTTGATCATGTGCAGGCATTTAATCTGGTCTGGTCTTTCACAGCCACCGAATCCTAGCCCAGTGAAGATACCCCGCAGTTGGATTCTACCCTTGATACCAAAGCTGTAAGAGTAGCACAGGATGCAAGGATGTCCATGCTGGAGCTGAGCCAGGCTGGTTCATGATGTGCATGGACACGCAGTGCACGTGTAGGCGTACGTATACAGCCATGACCTGCTCCAAGGGTGGAAGAAGCGTTGTTGTATTGCCATGCCAGCTTGCAGTACTGCAGCCTTGGCATGACCTCCTGGTGTAGAAAATCCATGGACACATACAGATAGGGCTGTACTCTGAGCGTACAATTCATCCCAACTGTAGCATGCAAGTGGGAAGACTTTAACTCATGTCCTACTCTCCTGCTGTTCATTTGCTGCAGTCTGATAGCTAACTACACATCTCTGTTTGTTTCTGCAAACTCCAACACCCCCACTCCCCACCCAGCACAGTCAGTGAAGTCCACATACAGGTTGGAAAGGATGGCCATCTGGGGTTTTAATAGCACTGAAGTGACACAGCACAAGAAGAAGCTGAAGAAAACACAGTTTGCATGGACATCTCAATGGTACAGGCTCATCGGATAAATTCAACCTAAACAAGTATTAACGTAATTTAACAACAAGATAAACACGGGCACAGCACAGGGAAATGTGTAAAGCCAAGGAGTCTGGGCAGAACGTTTGGTGGACATCGCGTATGGGTCCATAGAGGAAGATAAAAGCTCAGTCCAGTTGATGACTGCTGTCTTACCGTACTTAGGAAAGGCTTTCATTTTTAGTATGCGGGTTTCTGGTTCAGCCCTTCCTGGTCTTACCTGCTTTGAATTTGGTTGTAAGGGAGCCTCTCAACCAAGACGGCTTGAGTTGGGTGCAGCGTCCTTGTATTGGGTTTGCGTGGCAAGGTTTTGGTTGGGGGGCGGGGGGGCTACAGGTGTGGCTTCTGTGAGAAGCTGCTATAGGCTTCCCCCATATCCGATAGAGCCAATGCCAGCCGGCTCCAAGACGAACCTGCCGCTGGCCAAGACCGAGCCCATCAGTGACGGTGGTAGTGCCTCTGGGAGAACAGATTTAAGAAGGGGAAAGAAAACAACTGCGCAACAGCAGACGGAGGGAGGAGTGAGAACATGTGAGAGACACAACCCTGCAGACCCCCAGGTCAGTGAAGAAGGAGGGGGAGGAGGTGCTCCAGGCACCGGAGCAGAGATTCCTGTGCAGCCTGTGGGGAAGGCCATGGTGAGGCAGGTTGTCCCCCTGCAGCCCACGGAGGTGCACGGTGGAGCAGATATCCACCTGCAGCCCGGGGAGGACCCCACGCTGGAGCAGGGGGATGCCCGAAGGAGGCTGTGACCCCGTGGGAAGCCCGCGCTGGAGCAGGCTCCTGGCAGGACCTGTGGATCTGTGGAGAGAGGAGCCCACGCTGGAGCAGGTTTGCTGGCAGGACTTGTGGCCCCATGGAAGGGACCCACGCTGGAGCAGTCTGTGCCTGAAGGACTGCAGCCTGTGAAGGGACCCACGCTGGAGCAGTTCATGAAGAACTGCAGCCTGTGGGAAGGACCCACGCTGGAAAAGTTTGTGGAGGACTGTCTCCCGTGGGAGGGACCCCACGCTGGAGCAGGGGAAGGGTGAGGAGTCCTGCTCCTGAGGAGGAAGGAGCAGCAGAGACAACGTGTGATGAACTGACCCCAACTCCCATTACCCATCCCCCTGTGCCGCTGGTGGGGAGGAGGTGGAGAAAATTGGGAGTGGAGTGGAACCCAGGAAGAAGGGAGGGATGGGGGAAAGGTGTTTTAAGATTTGGTTTTATTCTCTCATTATCCTACTCTGATTTGATTGGCAATACATTAAGTTAATTTCCCCAAGTCAGGTCTGTTTTGCCCATGATGGTAATTGGTTGAGTGATCTCTCCTTGTCCTTATCTTGACCTACAAGCCTTTCATTATATTTTCTTTCCCCTGTCCAGCTGAGGAGGGGAGTGATGGAGCGGCTTTGGTGGGCACCTGGCCTCCAGCCAGGGTCAACCCACCACACTCCTGTTGATTTTTTGGCTGTCCACAGCTCAATGCCTGCCTGGAAGCTTCCTAATAACTTTTTGAAGTAAGTTTGCTCAGAAATAGGTGTGTTTTATAGCTACAGGTATGTGTTGTAATCTATCTTTACCTAATTTAATCCTGCTGGGCAGAGGGGGCGAGAGGAGGAGAGACATACGGGTTTGTTCTTCTGCTTATCATTGTTTTTTCATGAGTGACACTTGCCCCAGGGCTGTTATTTTTGGCGAGTTGGTGCTCATGTTTATTGCAGAGGGTCCTAGAGCTCTGGGCACAGGCTTTGAGGTATGTAAATCTAAATAAGAATGACATTTAAAATAGGTTACGTGCTATACCCGAGTGTGCACAGAGAAGAAATATGAGTAGATTGACTTCAGATCCTTGAAGTAAAAAATCCCCCGTGGGAGTATCACTAAAGTTCTCAGCACCTCCAGGTAATTATATTCTGACATAAGTTGTTTGGACCCCAATTCAAGGTAACTCTAATATGGACCTCATTATGATGGATAAAGAGGAATTAATCACTGAGCTGGAATCTGGATTTTCCCTGGAGGCATGTGATCATGACCTGCCTGCTTAAATTTGGGCAAAGATGGGACAGTTTCAGCTAACAACGTGTGTACACACAGATAGGTAGAATGGGTCAAGAGGGTCAGAGCAGTGCAGCTGAGAAAAGTTAACAGCAAAACTGACTGCAAGGGAAAAGGACATGGAGAGGAAGATGGCAGTGGGAACTGAGTCATCTCACTCGTCAATCATTTTTGTTTGCCAAGCCAAACTGCTTCCACAAAACACAAACAAAAATGCAGTCTTCAGGAGCCTTCTGGGTCTGCAGATCTAATCTGACTACCGGTGCTGTCTGTGGACAATGCACAGGTTGGGAAGTACCGAGGAGGTCCGGAGACTTGTGCAGCAGCATCCCCATTACTGAGGGAGCGCAGCGTGGTCAGAAGACCATTGGTCGTGGAAGGTATGTGCAAAGGGCCTCAACTGGTAGGGGGAGTTCAGAGGACAACATCAACTACCGGCAGCTCTCCAGGCTCTGAGTTTTGGGGCTGGGCCCTGGATCATCTGCTCAGTCTCACGGGGAACAGGGTTTTTTTGTCTATGGTTATTATGAAAGACACACAAGGGAGCTGAGTCACACTGTGCTTCTTTTTCCTTTATCCACCCAAGTGGATGGCTCAATATGGAGTAGCCAGACCACGGGTCAGAAGAGAAAGATCTAGGGATCTGTACTTCTTAAACTGTTCTCTAGCACCACAGGCAAGAGTTCAGCCTGCATCTACCATTGGAAGTGCTTCCCTTAGTTCAAAGTAGTCCTTGTCATTTGCTCTTCAGGGGAATCTTCCAACACTTCAGCGTGGTTCCAGCAAGTTTGGTGTGAAATGTGGATCTTGATACATTAGGTGCATTAACTGATTTCCAGGCCCGGAAGAGGTTCAAATCTACTTGAACATTTGCTGCAAGTCAAATTTAAATTGCCAAACCTGAAGAAAGCAGACCAAGTTCTCCCACTATCTTTTGCGCAGCATCCAAAAATAACCCACAGTTCTTGTTCTTCATAATTATAACAAGAATCCCCATTTCAAGCACCAATCCAGTACAGGCATGGAGAAGTATTTCCACTGTGTATCTTCTAGCCTACCTAAGTATGCAAATCGAGTTTCTTTTCAGTAAGTTGCTGTTTGTGGTGCCTTGCAGCATGTGTCAGAGTTTAAGAGGAGAGCTGCCTGTGCCTTCTGCTCAGTGATTAGATGCTTTGGCTACAAAGCAGCTTCCTTACCTGTTCCCTCTCTTTGTTTCAAGCCCTCTATCCTCTTAAGTATATATCTACATGTCAACCTTGATAATGAAGACCTGGAAGATATTTTAAAGACATAGATGATAAAGTACAGCATCTCTTTACTTCCTTTCCCCTTTCCTCTGCCTAAGCACAGAGTCCTTCTGCAAGGAGGTCTTACGTGCTTTACTATATATTTATGTTTTAAAAATCTTGCTACCATCTGAAGCTGTTGGCTCAAGTTTGGGCTTTTGGGGTTTTTGTTGTTGTTGTTGTTGTTGTTGTTATCCTCTCAAGAGAAAGAAACTATGTGGGTTTCCAAGTTCTTGAATACATGTCAAATAAAACATTCCAAACAATTATTCAAGCTGGTAATAAGCAGTGAGACATCCTTCCTGTAGAGAAGCTGAACAATGGTTTCCTCTGACAGAAGCAAAATATTAGGAGCCTTCCATATGTTGGTGCTGATTTAAACGGCGGCAACATCTCTGAGTGGGATAGGAGGCCCCAGCAAGTATCTGGATATCCTCTGGGAAGAAGAGCTCTGCGGGTAACACCCAGACTCCCCCTGACATGCCATAAAGTTCTGGGAGTTTTCTCCTTGTCTCCTCAACATCCTCCAGTTTTGAAAGCGTTTGCTTCCTTCCCTGGCTTTTTTAATCTTCCCCAGCACATCCAGCCCTTCTGTGCCTTACCCCGAACACCCCAGGGAGGCAGGTGAGCTACCCTCCACCTCAAACGCCAGGATCACCTCCAGGGAGGAGCAGTGCTGGCTGAACTTGGCTGCCAGTTTGACCTGCGTCCCCACAGCCCCAGTGAACACATCCCCTTCCCAGACCGCATTTGGGGCCTGCTGCAACACCGTCTTCTCCTGCCCGAGGACAACAGCTTGGTAGGCTTTCGGCACCTTGACCCTGAACCGGACCCAGCTCTGCTCTTGGAGCGTCCCCGTGCGTGGCTCTAGCAACACGCACCCTCTCTTCCACAGGCTGTACACCCTGGGGAAAGGAGGCCAGCTGGGATTGGAGAAGCAACATATAATGTAGTCGCAAATATGGACAAAGTCTTTGTGGTCCTTGCTTCTCCCAAAAAGTCCCACTTTGTAGGTGCCCGACTCGGGGAGCACAACGCACACGCTGACTTTAGTCCTCAGGTGGGTGACCAGGAGGTACCTCTCCAGGGGGTACTTGGTGCTGATGACTTTGTCCTTACTCAAGCTGGCGGTCACCTCGACATCGGCAGGCGTGTGGAAGGTGATGTTGCACTTCCCCAGCTTAGTGGTGATGATGGGGGTGGAGTGGCTGGGGTTGGAGAGGCCATGGCTGCTGGAACTGATCCCGCTTCCACAGTGCATGCTCAGTCCCGAGGGGAAGAGTTCGTTCTGGTTGACGGGACTCAAACAACGAATGAGGAAATTGGCGGCGTTCCTGAACATGATGCCTCCTAAATCTTTCACAAACACAGAGAGTCGGTAGTAACCCTGGAAAGGGCAGAGCACATGGAAACTCAGTTTCTCCTCCTCAGCTTGAGCAGCAAGGCATTTCTTGCTCAGAGCAGCATCTAACTCTTTATTAACCAGCTCATACATGGCAAGCAAGGGTCGGGATGTCTGGAGAGTCAAGAGCAAAGTTCCCTGTGGAGCAACAAGCAGGTCCCCTTTGTGGCTGCTCTCCTTGATGCCAAAATCTCTCGCCTTTTGGTGAAGGCCCCAGAAATTAAAAGGGTTTTCAGGCAGTTTCTCTCCATTGTGTGGCTCCAGGCATTGGATCTGATAGGAGCACACCCAGCTGTAAGGATCCTGAGAGTCAGCATGGCGCGCGAAGATCATGAGGTCGAACAAGCCCTCAGTTGGGGGAGTCACCTTGATGCTCATGTTGTTCTTGGACACCGTCATCATCCCGTGAGCTGCGCCTACATCCTCTCCATTTTTGGTGCCCTGGAGTCTGGAGAGCTGGTAGGTGAACTCTGTTGGGTGGGTGCTCCCCAGCATGACCGACACCTCCCCATGGACTGTAGAAGGGTGAACAAAATGCCTTTTACCACCCCCTTCGTCAGCAGTGTAACACATTCACTTTTGCAGTGTTGAACCAAATCACCTGCATGGGAGACAGAAACCTGATTCTCCTTCTCTTTTTGCCTCTACCTGCTGAAGGACTTTAACAAGACTCTTCCTCACCTTTTACCATTTTTCTCCCCCTGCTGGAAGAGAAATTATGATACCGCTGGATCTGGAGATGACAGGGACAGGTACAAATAGTTATCCTTTGGGCCCTGAGACACCCAAAACTAAGCTAATGATGTCCCATATGGGGTAATTCTTGCATGGCTTCTTGAGGTGGAGTCATTCCTCTAAGCTGCAGGTCTGACACTGTGGTGTCAAACAAACAAAGCAGCTGGGAAGATCAAAATATCCCAGCCCGGCTGGTAGGAGATCCCACATCACTGCCACGTTTTAGGAATTATTTTAATTTTTCCCATTATTACTGTTATTAAAATATTTTTTCTAAATTTTGGTCTCGCCAAATCACAAAAATCCACAAGTCTGTGGCTTAGAGTGTGTGCTAACCAGGGAGGAGGGAAGAGCAGGAGGTCCGAAGGAGACGTGCATTGGTATGGGTACCTGGTGGTGGTACTATGGCTGGTGGATAAGTGCTGGGGCTCTTTCCCAATGACTTTTGTTCCTCGGGTGGACGTAAGCAATCTCCTGCTTAGGGCCACCATCCACCACCCTGCGCCTCCCCAGCAGCAAACCAACCTGCTCCCCCAGGCAGAGCACAGCAGGCGGCTTTAAAGCCAATCTGAACCCACCTTCACAGCCCAAAATGAAGCACCTCCAGGGGAGGTCACCATGGAGAAGAGTTGCGGTAGCCTTGCTTTCATCCCCACCCTCCACGTGCCATGTCCTGCTGCTTGTAAACCCATACCGCAGTAAGAGAGAGCACTGCTTGGTGCAGCAAGCCCTCCCAAGGGATTTCCATCTGCTCCTGAGCAGAAGGGGCAGTTGGTTGATTTTGCAATGGAGACAGAGCAAGGTTTCGCAAGAGTTCAAGTCTTGGCCCTGAAGAAGACGGGACTGTCTAACCAGAAGACAGCAGGCTGCTTTCAGCACGTGGTGAGCTACATCATCCCATGTGAAGCCACAGGTACTGGGGCAGCCTGGCTAGAAAACCGCAGTTTAATGGTATTTTATACCTTTTTTTCTCCAGGTATAGATGAAAGCGTGAGAAAAATGGCCACAGAGAACAGGACTTTGAGTCCTTTTGCCTTTGAAGGATCCCAGAGTGCTTCACAGAGCCTGGCACCAGCACACGGATGTACTGAGATGCGTGCTTAGACCCACCATCCTCAAGGTCTGTGGAAATTAAGCCTGCTCTTCATTACCCAGAGTCCCTAAGTGCCCAAGGATGGCTTGTCTCACGTCCCGAGTGCCAGAGTGCTGTGTATCATCCTATCCTCACCACGTTTTTGCTGGAGAGAGTACCGAGCAATGGCATTGCGGGAGCCTACGGCTGGTATCAGCACGCGTGCTGAGCACAATGTTCATTTGTTTTGGGTGCTAACACAAAATGAAAAAAGACTCCAGATTCATGCTGAAAAAATTGTCCCTTGCTAATTATTAGATTGTGAAATGTGTTTCATAATCTAATGAATAATGGGGGGGGGGGGGGGGATGACTTTTTTTTTTCCCTGTTTGAATCTGGATTTTTTCATTGTTTGCCCCACAGTTTTTGTTGGTAGGTTGAAACAGAGATGTGAAAAGAATGGGAAGGCTGGGTTTTATTTGTGCCTTGCCTGTTAAAGCTGTGACTTGGCTCACACAGTAAGTGCAAACAATTCTCTCCTGGCAAGTGTTCAGGGGAGACATTACTGATGACAGACTTTATTAACTGCAGGTTTGCTTGTTATTAAATTCGCTCTATGCTAGTTTCCGAAGCTGCTGGCCTGGCCGGCTGCATCATATTAGGATCTTTAGGAAGAAAGAAAAGAACAGAACATTGTATGCAGCAGAGCCAGCGATGATGAGATAGGGAAGCCAGCAATGCATTTCGCTTTGGGAAGGAGACCCAAGGAGATAATTGATGGCTACATTTAAAGCAAACATTTGTTTGTTTTATTGAGTTAGTTCAAGCCATGTGCTAGAGATTCCTGGTTTCCAGGGAGGCCAGGTGAAGCTGGGGATATGTTCCTATGTCAGCATGCTCAGTGCTGCAGGAGGTCAATGTATGTTGCATTAATTGTTCGGGGGAAAAACCCACCATTAAAGTACAGGCATGTTTTTAATTTCTCAAAGCCTTGTTTAAAAGGCTTCCCTTCCTCTCTCCCACCCTAGCTATTGTATGTACAGCATGCCACCAATGACTGCCTTTCTATTAAGAAAAAAAAAAATAATAAAGACTTAATTCCATAGGACTGAATACCCTTCATCGCTGAGGTTACCAGCCCTAACGGCCTGGGCAATATTAGCAATTAAAAGGGCTGGGTTTTCAGAGGATGGGTGCCAGGTATTTCCTGAAAATCAGGTCCCTTTGCAAGGTGCCCTACCTTCAGCTCCCATCAGGTGCTGATTTGTGGAAAGAATCTTGGCTGAAAGCTTTTAAGCTTTTTAAGCAGATGGGAGCTGCTCAAATATAACAGAGCAGACATTGATCCCTAGTAGCCAAAGAGGGAAAATAGGCTGATTTTGCAGCAAAGATCTTGAGCATTTTTGCACTGAGATTGCCTTAGATGCTTAAGTGTACCCTGTAAGGTGATGGCTTACTTCCATCAACCTAGATCAATATAACCATAGTTTTGCATCAACAAAAGCAGACATCTGGTTTGGTTCACAATCTGGGTTTGCAATTTGGTGTTTTAAGCACAATTCTGATATGAGGCTGGCTGTTGAGGCTAATTGCAGTACTTAAACTGTTTAGGTTAGGTCCAGGAATACAGTTCTTTCCCTCCACAAGATGAGNTTTTTTTTTTTGCTGTTCTGATAGAAAAATCTCCTTTCATCTCAGTTTTGGAGGAAAAAAGAAAACTGTGCCTGTAGCCCAGGTCACCCGGTGAGTTTTTTGGTTCATTTGCTTCCCCAACATCTCTCCCCGGGTCCATTTTAGCTCATGGCAGCTAGTGGCCAGCAAGGATCCAAAGCCCTGAGCTGCTTCTGAGCTCCATCCCTATGTCTTTTGGCTATCAAAAACAGGGGTGGGGAATAATGCAGTACTTATTATTCCTCATTCTTCCCTTTGGGTTTTTGTACCACCCCTAATGATATTTGGTACAAGGCTACGTTTTGCAATTTATCACCTTGGCACACAGATGAAGGGACTGGTAGGACTCCTGATCTCCTGTTTTTTCTCTGAGACTGCAAACGTGGCGGTGTTTGTTTTTATGCCTTGGAGCCTCCCTGGTGGCCTGGACCTGAAAGGGGTTTCTCCAGGTCTCTGAAGATCTCATAGTGCTTCTCCACCGCAGAACCTCAGAGCATCCTGGGGAGGGGACTTCATCTGCCTCTACCCAAGGTCACGCAGCACCTACGTGGCAAAGTCCCCATAATGCTGCATAAAAAGCAGCATCAACCTTTCAGCTGTTCCCAGTTTAATTTGATTTGCACAGACCACTCACCGCTCAGAAGGTCCACTATAGCCCCTCTTGGTAAAGCCCCAGCATCCTGGAAATACTGGAGGAGTTTGATTTCTGGGTAAGTATTAACCTCTCTCAATCAAAAGCTTTAAAGTGTGCCTTGTCTGTCATACATTCATTTTCTGTAAGCCTGACAGCTCCCCTCAATATGAGATTGCTTTATCTCCTAGCTTGCTGTCCTGATAAAATAAGTTGCAGGAAAAATCCATATGCTCTTGGGACCATGCATGGGACTGGATGTACAAAGGGTGTCCAGGTAAAAAAAAGATCATGTTGTATCCAACCTGGAAAATCATCATAAAACTACAATCAAGAAAAACCAACTCCAATCCCCCCTCCCTGCATTTTCAAAAAATGGGACAGGTACATTTCAGGCCATGTTTTATCTGGGAGTCTCCCTCCCCAGCTTATGAACAGAATGAGGATTGTGTCTCAGGTACATTGAAGCTACTTTGCTACCGTTGGTGAATTAAGATGGGAAAAGCCAGGCACAAAAGGGCTTAAGTGATTTGGCTCAATTAACTATAATTTATGAATCCTAATTCCCAGTTTACTAATCACAGTACCACACAATGGCCGTGATTTCAGAAATCGCTTAAATACGTGCCTCTGCTCCACTAGATGTTAAACACGTGCATGAAGATAGACAGATGGGCCATTTTTGAAGGAGAAATGTTTTCCTCAACCCAAACTTATTTCTCAAAAGCAAGCGAGCTTTTGTATTACTAGAATTTAACCCTCACTTTGCATTTACCTGTTTTGAGGAGGGAAGTGTTTGAAGAAAGGAGAGAGAGCTGAAGTCTGAAAAACTCTGAAGTTTTAAAAACTCTCTGCTCAAAGTCTTCCCGCAAGATGGGGGGCTGCAGAAGCTGCCACTGGGGGTCCTCTGGCCAGTGGGTCTCAATGAAGTGCTCAGGGTCAGTAAGGAAGAAAAAGTCATCATGCCTGCGAGGTGAGAGGAGAAGACAACATGGAAGGAGCACGAAAACCCTTAGCATCCCGAGTGGTCATGATGCACAACTGTAAGGGAAGGGAGCTTCCTCCACGCTATCAGAGCTGCACCAACTGCAGTAAGGGAGGACCAAGCTCTCATTTGGCATTTGATTTTCTGCTGCCCTTATTTTCTCTCTATTTTTCCTGTAGAGATGCCCAGAGTTGAAACTGCTGTTCTCAGCCTTGTAGCAGACCTCTTCCAGCAGCCAGTTAAGATGACCCTATGAGCTGCAGAAGAGTTAATTTTACTGAGTGATTCCTCTACCAAGGCCTGTTACTTGAGGATATATTTCAATATGATGTCTGATCTTGTTTTAAAGCTCTTCCAAGAATTTTTGTATGATTTGAGAAACAAAATGCATCTTTTGGTTCCAATTTGAATGTGCCTAACCTGACTTTCCAACCATCACGCCTGCTTAGGTGTTTGCTGAGTGGGTCGACCTGCAGATGCATGCTCAGCCTTGTAGTGGGGGGGTCATCCTGTGAAACCCTGTTGTATCTGTTGAGCTGAAGGTTTTGAGGACACTGTGTTGGACCCACAAGAAGCTATTATCTCTGCCTGTTTCTCTAGGTGATGTTTCATTTTCCTTCTCCTCTTTTCCCTATGCTCAGCTAAAAACAACCCACACTCACTGGTATTTTAAACTGTTCTCAGCAAGATAATTACCAATTAGAAATTCCACAATTATTTCATTATGCATTATTAGAGAAAAAAAAATTAAAAATGCAATCCCATAAGGCAGTTAATGGAAATTATTAAATTTTACAAATAACTTTCATGAGAGTCATTATTTGCTTAGCATGGGCTGAGAAATCTCAAGTAGTTACATATGGAACTTCATAAGAGCAAAGTTGCTGTGAAATGAGGATTTGTTACTTCATAAGTGACACTCATTGCAGATTAAAAACAAGTTGCAGGGGGAAGTTGTCATCTGAAAAGTTACTGCCCCAGCTCAGGGAATAAGGCACTTCACGTAGATGTTTACATGTAGATGATCCGCATTTGCGTGAGGTCCCTGAGCACCCACCATAGTTGAGGATGAGCAGAATAGCTCTCTGGACCTTCTGCAAGCAGCCTCTGGGAGTGTACCTGAAAATAGGGCCTCAAGGCCTGGTGAACCCAGACTTTAAGGAGTATATTGGAAGGGTTGGGATGGCCATTCTGGGGCGTATCCAAAATCAGGTTGAGCCTTGTCCATTTGTGTTGGGGACCACGTCTCCAGTGATAGCAGGGGCAGGGGTGTCTCACCTGGGCATGAACAACCTGCTCTCTTCATCCACGGTCCCTGCACCCCAGCAAGCATCCAGGAGGCACCACTGTCCTTCCAGCTCCACCGCGTTCCACATGTGGCTGCTCTTCTGCTGCTGGCACCACCGGCCTCCGCGGGAGCTCGGGCTCCGGCCAAATCCCGGGACCTCCACGCAGCTCAAACCCGCCTCCCTGTCCAGGGAGAGCGAGCAGGGGAGAGAACCGCAGACCAAACACTGCTTTGTGCTTGCTTTCTTGGAGAGCAACTCAACCTGCATGGTAAGTACAACCTCCCTCTTCTTAAAGCCAGGGCCCCACTCATGCAAGCTGTTGGCGAAATTCAGCTTTTATCCAGCCCCCTGCTTTCCCCACAGCTACTCTCAGCCCTCATCCCTCAGATCTCTGGCTCTGGTTAATCTGTCAAAACCATACATACTCCTCCATCCAAGTAGAGGAGGAAGGAGGCAGCTGCTATGCCTGGGGATGTGATGGGTAAATGATGCTGGTTGTGTGGCAAGCCCCGTGCCAGATGTATGTCCCCACCTCACATCTTCAAGGGGGCAGGAGCAGAAAGCCCAAGGTGAGTTTTACCTGCACATTTCCTGGCATAAATGGGCATAACCAGAACACACAGCTCTTCCTGTTTGCAGGACCTGCTCTGGCATGTGGATCTTCTGAGACAGCCCCAAGAAGCCATCCACATCATATTCTAGGAAAGGGAGAATACCATGAAATTCAGGCCAACATAAGGGCTTACTTTTTCCGTGATGATCCCATTCCTTCTCCTGCCCAACCCTATTTCTCTGCTTACCCACCCAGGAAGCCATGACAGCTCTTCTGTCCATCATTATTCAAGAGCTTGACAACTTCCCATATGAGCAAAGAATTGCCAAAGCCTTGGGGGAGTTGGGTTCCCAGTGCATGCAAACAGCTGTTGTGCCGTTCGAGTGAGGTACAGTGACAATCATATTGTCTCGCACACATGGACGTAGTAGGGTAAAGTAGCACAAAGCGACTGCATTGTGCTGAGATTCCTGTGTCCCCAGATGACTGCTGCCAAGCATAGCTCAGCCTCATCGAATTTGCATTATCGGGGGAACAGCCTGCAGCGTGTCAAAGCTGAGCATGCGGGAGGCAGGTGGGTTTTAGCGGCGTCTCTGGGGGTCTGGCACCCAAGTGCCAATGAAGCAGGTGTCATATCCAGGATGGAGGGTCCCGTGGTGGGAATCTACTCCAGGCACTTTCCTGAATTCAGGAGGGAATTCAGCTCATGGCTGCAACTGGAATACTGTGGAGGAGTCTCTATTCTGCAGGGCATGAAGAGCCTACATCCAGGAGGTGGCATATGAAGGGATTTTCAAGTCTCACTGAAACAGTGGGACCAGACTTACCGATGTTGTGGCAGAGCCAGAACCATATTGCCCGCATCATCTCCAGTTTGCTCTGGGATTTGGCAGTGATCAGGGGAACGATGGCCTGGATGGACAACCTGGTGTGCCCAGACTTCAGCTGCAATGGAGAGGATGGGTGAGTTAAAGGGAATCTGGATGTCACCGCTGCACGGATGGGTGCTCGCTCCACGTGGCAGGCTCACTGGAAAGAAAATGCACACCAAAAAAACCCCAAAGCTGCATTTTTTGTCCCCCCAGAAGTTAAAACGCAAAAATACTGTTTGTGGTAGCACAGAGTGTTTTCCCCATTTTCTTAGGCATGGTTTTATAAAAGCCTGAGGGCTGGAGTTGCAAGCTGGAGGAAATGAAGGTGGCATTTCCCATTCCTGTGGAGCAGCTGGTTCGGATGTGCAGTGTCACTGGTCTGGTGCCCTCGCTGTCCAGTCCAAGGTGTCCTCTGGCCCAGAAGGTCTTGTCCTAGAGGTGGGTCTCTCCAATGATGCTACTCTGCAACACTTAACTAGGGACAGCAGGTTTCCAGCCCCACACCGATTAACATCGCAGTGTATCTATGCAGAAGAGGACCAGACTTGTGGCTCAGATGCTGAGAATGTGAAACTTCACTCAAACCCCTGCACCAAAATGAGTGGAAAGAAGATTTTTGCCCTTAGCACTGGAATTTCACTAACTTTTTATCCATACCTAACCCCAAAGAAAGTCTTTCTGCCCCTTTCCTCCCATTCACGCATTCACATTTGTGGACTCTTCCCTCCTTTGTGATAGCACAAGCATTTTTAGCAGCAGGCTTTTCTTTCACTGGGTTAAATTTAGTCCAGCTTGTTTCTGCAATGTTCTGCCCCTGCTATTTCATTCCTCCATGACTTTCCTGCCCCAGCCATCTGTAAGATAGTTTCACATAGATGGAAATGTCTTTCTGTTTGCTTGTGGGAAATGTTGCTTTTGTAATGGCTGAAGATTTTCCTGGGGGTGGGGGTTTAAAAATGATAGTGCAGCCAGGAGACCACCTATTTCAAAATGATGGTGCTCCTGCTGGTCTCTTGCATTTCTGTCATTAGGTTGTTATGAGTGTGTAGCTTCTAGGCAAACAAATAATGTGAATTATTCCCAAGGAAAAAAAATAATAGTCAGCCATTAAATATCTAGCTACCTGCTTCCCTGTTGGCACATCTTAGTGCAAATTCAGCCCAAGTCCATGCTATTCTTTGTTTCAGTCAGAGATGGTAAAAAGTAGGTCCGAGGCTGAGAGTTGCAATGTTCATAAGTAATCCTGGTCCTGACTATGCCTGAGGATCCTGAAGCAATGGGTCAGAGCATCTTGAGTTGCAGCAGCTGCTGGCTCCACGCAAGTGTTTGGAGTCAAAGGATGGAGCTGTTTTCTCCAAAATCACCCAGGCAACGATCCTGCCAAGACTTTTTCACACGGCTAAGGTGGATGCATGCAAGTGGTCCACAGGCTACTCCTAAATGGCCAGGAAACAGGTTTGGCTTTGTGCCTGCACTGCCTGGGGCTCTCCCATCAACAACCTTCTCCCCAGGAACTGGCCGCAGGGCTTGGTGCAAGGGGAGAAGGGACAATCCTGTATCCCCACGGCACCGCTGGCCAAGAAGCAGCCATCACCAGAGGTGCAATACCCTACTCACAGGTAGTCAGTAAACTGCTCTGCTACTGCTTTGGACACCAGTAATTCACAGCTAAGAGGAAGAGACGAAGCGCGCCAGGTTTTAGTGCAGCTAGCACTTTGAATAAACAGGGAAACAAGTTGTTCTCATGACTCCTCACTGCCTTGGAGGTATTTTTGGTTGTTTATTACTCTCTTTTTCCTATCTTCCAACTCCCTCCCCCTCTCTTCTCTTTTTAATAGACTATGTAGACTCTGAAATCCTCAAGCGTCCTTCTTCCCAAGGGACATTAGCCTCAGGCCAGGTACAAATTACAGGTTTCAACAGTAGCTGAGAGCACAATTATTCCTTGTGCCTCTTTGCTTTCGCTAAGGAGTTGACGTGTAAGCTGCAAACACTGCATTGGTTCAGCACTCGGTGCTTAGGCAAATTGTGTTGACCCTGGGGGAGAGAATACACCAACAGTGCGTGGCTCAGGTAACAGGAAGGAATGACAAAATTCAGCGCTCCCCTTCTGGGCTCCCGAGCATCCAGAAAGTGGGAGCATCATATAACAGCAGATATCCTGAAAAAGGGACGCAACCAATACCTCCTGCTTGAGAAAAAGCAGGACTTGGGCTGCCACAGATATGAAGGGGTTGGTGGACACAGCCAGACTGGGTGGTTATTGCTGGCTCTGTGTGCTTTTTATGCAGCAGCATGCTGGCTCACCAGCTCCCAGGCTAACTAAACACAGCCTGTGCTGCCTCCAGGCATCCTGTGGTCTGAGTCCCTTCCTCTCCCCCCTTGCATCCTTCCTAGAAGGTTTCCCAGGAACCCTCCACCCCACTGCAGTCCTGTTTGGGACCTTGAAAAAACCCTATCCCATGATGAAACCAGCCCTTCTTCCCAGTTTTGCCTGGTGAGCTGCAGCAAGGGCTGCATATCGCAGATACACACCGGTGCTGGCTGGCAACAGGCAGCAGTGGGCAGCAGATCTTCAGAGGTAGCACAGCAATCTTTGGCCATGGTTAGGACAAATTCACAGCCCACGGCCTTGTGAGATCTCCTAGTTTTGCTAGGATGGTAAGGCACCATCTTGTCACTGCTGTCATCAGAGCATGCGGTGAAAAGTTGAATGTTAGGATGTGGATCTGGTGATGGCACCATCTGTGTTCCTACTGAAGGACACCAGGACCTACCTGCTGGCTCACGTGTAGGACGTGGGTGTCTATGTGGCTGAAAACCTTCGAGTCAGAGAAGAGATCTCTCCTGGTCTTTCTCTGGGGATTTTTAGCCTGCTTCTCTTCTCCCAGGCTCCTAAGCCCTTCCTTGGGAAGGAGGGCCGGAGAGCAGCTTCCCTCAGTCACAGGCGACTTCTGCAGTAGCTTTTGGAAGGCAGTCGTTTTGCTGCTGCTGTTAACTTTGTTGGCCCAAAACGTGAAAACCGCCTTGGAGGGGGAATCCTTGGGCTCATCTCTTACTTTTTGTGTAGCTGAGGCTTTCTCTACCGCCCCTTCCTTGTTCCTGTTCATGTTGGTGACTCGGTGAGGGAGTTTCTCTGAGGTCTTGCAGTTGATCTCTCCAGAAACGTGTCCCAGGGGAAAGTTGCCATTACAGACATCTGACATCTGAGCTTCCCTCCAGCCAGGCAAGATTTTTTCTGCCTGGGATGGCATTGCATTTTCTCCATGGTTCCTGGGATGGGCCCAACTTGATGTGCTTTGGGCGTTTTGTTTTTCACGGTGGTTGCCATTCCTGGAGCGACAAGAGGGAATCATCTCGTTTGCTTTGATAGTCTGAGATTTGGATGGCTTGCTGCTGTCATAGCTGGTCTTCATCTGTGCAGTGGGTAAGGGGGTGAAGAAACCACGGAGGTCTGCGGATGGAAAGACAGATGATTTTTTTCAAAAGAAGAAAGTGCTCTGCACCAATTACTTCAGAGCCTGCTTGTCTATATGGTTAATTACAGCAAATCAGGATTTGGTCAGCTGGGTTTAGCCAATAGTACTGATTTTTTTTTTTTCCTATTTCCAGAAGTAAGGTGGGATGGCAATGCCATAGAGAAGCCCTTGACCTATTTCTAAGTGCAAATAATTTTGGGGGGAGGGGATGGTTGAAGATCCAGTGGTGGGCTATCAGAAGTTACATCTCTGCACTGGAAGGGAATGGAAAAATCAGGGTTATTCCTTTCACAAAGAAATGGCAAGGGGACATTTACATGTGTTGGAAGGGTCTGCAAATGGGTGCAAGGAATGGGTGAGTGCCTCAGGTTCCCTACATGAAACTAGGACTAATCACATAGCATTTCTCCTTGCCCCCAGAGCCAGGAATCAAGGAGAATAAAGAATTAATATAATTAATGTTTTGGCGCTCCAGAAAGGTACATCTTCCAGAAAATCTTTCCTTTAGGAGGATCCCCACCTCCCACCGAGTATGTTTTTGTTTTGCTCAGGTTCATTTCTGCCATTCAGGATCTGCAGAAAAACATCATTCTTCGTATTATTGCTTTGCACTTGAAATGTAGGTGTGTTGAGTGATAAGTTCGCAGGAGAAAATAAGTGGAAGGAAAGGTGCAGTCCAGGCTTGATGAGGTTTGGGGGGTTAAAGCTGTGGGTGCAGCCAGCTCTTGCATGCCCTCAACATCTGCACAGCGCTCACTAGTTTTATCTTGGTTTAGCTTCTATTTGCTGTTGTTGTTTTTAATCATAAAATGACTATTTGTGCAATGCAAACAACAGAGCCTGCTGTGAGCCACTTAGCATAGCCCAGAAATGTCACTCTCCGTTTTCATCCAGCCTCTCTCATGCAGAGGCAGACTGGGTTTTCAACAGCTGCACTGGGGCACTGGCCTCGTTCTTCCAGGAAAGCGGGACGCCACTCATCCCTCTCTCTGCTACCCTGGTTTTCCCCTCCCTGCTTGGGATTGAGGCTTGCAGAGGTAGGACAGCCTTGTCCAGAAGGGATAAGAGATCGTGACCATGCCAGCCTTGCCAATTTTTTTTTTTCTTATTAATATATGCATGCAGGTACAAACACGGAGAGGATGCGAACAGCACCAATGAGTTAATCCAGTGCTGGATGCTCAGGTAACCAGAGGATGCCCCAGTGGGAGGATGTCCCCTAGATAGGTCCCAACTGCAGGGGATATTTTCCTTTGCAGGACAGCCACACCGGAGCCCAAACCACCCCGCTGCCGTGGGGGTTTTTGCACGGCCTGCCGAAGCCGTACGTTCTCTATTTACTCCCGGACCACATCTGAGCTTGAAGAGATGAATTGTTCGTGCCCAGCTGTTGACACGTTCAAGTTGTCCTTGTGCGTGTGAGCTGCGGTCGCTGCTGGGCTGCTCTCCCATCCCCAGGCGCAGACACCCGCTGTCACAGGCAGAGAGGGATTTTGCCTGCCACTTTCTAAGTGAGCAACAAGAGGCCACTTCTGAATCCTTCATGGTCATTACCTGACATGAACTGGAGCATAGTAACTCAAAAAAATAAATCCCAGCAGATGCCAGGAGCCCCAGCCTTTCTCCACATGCTTCTGCAAAGTGTACCCTACGTCGGAGGTACAGGGGGGTCTAAGCCCAATTTTTCCACAGCTGTGCTTTCTGAGCACAGGTCTCTCTGCTGCCTTCCCACATGGCATTTGGGAGGGGAGTAGCTTGGGACTGGGGTGGAAGATGCCCCCTCGGTGCTTAGCCACAGTCTCAGAAAAACCAGGTTCTCTCCAGATGACTGGAAATGTGAAAACCCCCCACTTGCCCGGGTTTATTTTTTAATCTAAGCACTTTTTCTTGGGTTCAAACCAAACATTTTATTTCGATTCCATGTCACTTCTGTATTTACGGCTTCAAAAGAAATTTAAGCAAAAGCACCACTTTGATATTAGCCTAAACAGTTTCCTCTCCCCATGCCTTAAACATGACGCTTCATACAAAACCCCTACCTCAGAAATCCCTAAACTGCTGCTCGTCAACAGTGAGAGAAGAGGATAACAGGGGACTGCTGCTTTCTTATTTTCCCCGAAAATTTAATCCATGGCTGGAGAGGACGGGTCTTGGAGAGCATAGATCTTAGTACAACCTCTGCTTGCACATGCAGGGTGGCCAGCCCCTTTCCCATGTCTTGTAGTGCCCCGGAGACAATAACACATTAATCCATGAAACACAAGCTCCGGAGGGGATATTTCAGCCTGGAGATGCTATTGCAGAGGTCTCAGGGAGGGGTGGGAGAAGGACTGGCTGCTGCTGGGATTTGAACAGGAGAAGCACCCCATGCCTTCCCAGGGATGGTTGTGCTATCAGCAGCCTCTTGACTCACGTTCCCAGGCAGGCATTTCAGTCTGCCCTGACCACACTCCGAGCAGATAAATGCAATTTTAAAGTACCCCGGGCAACATTATCGCTGGTGGCTCTGTGCAGTTTCAATGTTGGGAGTACAGAAATTGCTTTGCCTTTATGAGCTGTAGTGGCAGCAGCTTAGAGGTATAATGAGTCAAGTGGAAAATCTCCACAAGACAAACAGAGAGAGACGGTCTAACATCTCTGCAGCATCCCTGCCGTGGTAACCGGCCTGCCAGGGGGTGGAGAGGGGAAGGGAAATGCCATGGAGAGTGCTGAGTTGGCAAAAGAGCTGTTGGGGTGTGGAGGGGTTGGGGCAAGGAAGGTGGAGGTGGTCAGGAGACAGGGGGAGGACCATAAAGAGGCCACCAAAGCAGAGCCACGCTGGACCCTGGCCACTCCACGTGGGGATGTGGCACTTTGTCCTGCCGTGGTACAAGGCAAGGAAATAGATGGAGCCGAAGGAATAAATGCAGAGAAATTTCCAAGGGAAATTTCTGAGGAAAATGATCTCCAGTGGGTCTGTGCAGTGTCCCAGGAGAGACCCAGAGCAGCGTGCGCGGGGGCTAACGGCAGAGCTGGTAAAGCCTTTGAAAAAGAGGCATGTTCCTACTCACCCTGCTCGCAACACAGCTGTGGCTCCCCACCGTTTGCAAAAGGCAGGCAGCTCCCGGCAGCCCCCATCCCTTTTATACGTGTGCCAAATTGGGACTGCCTTTTTTTTTTTTGCACCTTGCTAATGTCAGGAGGGCTAAAAATACTGTAAAGCGCTGGCAAACATGTTAACGTTGCTGCTGCCAACCAAAGCCTCTTGCAGGTCTGCACTTCTGCAGAGCGTAAGGGCTAGGGCGTATTTACAGGAGGGATAGGGAGAGATAAGAGGCTTTCCCTTATCAGCGGCCAGGCTTTGGCTGGCTTTGCCCATCTGGCTCGTGTCTGTCCCCCCTGCCTGGGGAGGGCAGCTGCCTGCGGGAGGTAGTGCAGCCTATCAGTCTAGGGATTTCTACAGGGTTGCTCCTGCCTTGTTTGTTTGTTTGTTTTTCTGGGCAGCTTTCACTGCGTTCTTATCATGCTTTCGATTTCATCACCCTGGCTTTGCCCTGGTAGGGATCTGGGGAATGCCAAGAGCAGAGTTATGCTCTGGTGGGGTTGTCCTCTCTCCTCCTCTGCTTGTTAGCACTGCTTGGAAAGATATTACTGTCTTGCAAGATGCTCGTGGAAGCAATTCATGACACCTTTGCAGTCATCTGCATCTGTCCTGAACTTATTGCATCCCTGATTTTCCCACTGTCCTGCAAAATTCCCTGTGCCATCGGGCTGCATCTGCAGGATTGGAAGGGGAACTTTTTATTCTGGCTTTGCACAGCACAGGCTGCTTTGCAGCCCTTGTCTTTAGCTTGGTACCCTGGGAAGTCCACAGTGCACATCAGGATTAAGAACACCATCTCATAGAGGTGACCAAAAATTTGAAATACGGAAGTTGCAATATTGTTCTTTATTATTATCTATGTTCCACTAAGTGGCATCATATCCCTTGTTTCTGTTTGCTCATCTTAACTCTGCCTCCAAATATTGAAAATTTTCTTCATCAAACAGACAGGAAATAATAAGGGAGGAAACATATTTGCCAACTGAATGGAAATGTATCTTTGGAAGAATTTTTCCCAGTTTTTGGCCGAAAGTGGGGAGGGAAAAAAAAAAGGAGCAAATGATTACTCTGGAAAAGAGGAGAAACACTTCATTTAAACTCCCCCCATAACTTAGTCCCCTCAGGCTCAGTCCTTTTACCTGGGGTTCAGAAATCTCAGCCTCCCGATGCTGCAGGTTCTGCCCCCTCGGTGCGGGGATGGCTCTGGTTTGGATGCAGCGGACACCACACCCGGCTGCTGGAGAGCACAACGTGTCATTTGGGTCCCAGCCACGAGACCTTCCTAATTTGCAGAAAATGGTTTCAAAATGAAATTTTCCCAGCGAGTGGGTTTTGGCAGCAGGAGGCTGGCAAAGGAAGGTCCTGGGTCTTGGGGGAGAGAGCACGAGATGCCATGGCTCAAAGATGTTTCCAGTTATGTGTGGCCACTAATGGGTCTGTTTTGCTATTTGTCACCCTGCGCTGGTCTCTACCCAATCCAGAGACCTACTGAAACACTCTAAAAGGCTCTGTAAGGTATTACACCCCCCTGGCTAATGTAGTTTTGGAGCCAAGGTATGAGTTCAAGCCTCTAGGCAGACCTATAGACAGCAGTCTGGCCATGGCGGAACCCACTGTCAATGGGACCCTGGTTCTTCAGTGTGGGAAATCAGTGACATCTCACCTGGGTGCTGGCCATGTCCTTCCAGTGGCTACAAAAGCAGATTTGCCTCATACGTGCTCACCAATGAGACAAATAAGGTGAGGTTGAACTTTGGTCTCCGGTACGCAGCAAGTCGTCGCCATCCTTGCTGTGGGACCCTTGCTAGATGATGCCTGAAGGGTGAACTAAAGCTTTTGCAATTGAAATAGAAGGAAAAAACCCACATCAGACAGACCAAGGGATTCACTAAAAAGTGATGAGCCAATACGAGTCACCATGGCTGGGCAGCTCTATTGACCATCGAACAGATGTGAAGGGTTTTTTTTCAGGTGTTGTAGAAAAAGGCGAGCTTTCAGGGAGGGTTTGAAGCAGAGGGATGAGGCGTTGCTGTGATTGTATGTGGGGGCTTTTCTCAGAATGCAGACAGGCAAGGAAAATAGCACAAGATTGCTTTCTTGGAAATTCAGCAGCTAGTAGAGGGTGAACCAGGTGAGCCTGGAGATGGAGTTGGGACCAGAGTTGAGACAGGAGGAGGCATAGAGGCCTTAGATAACGAAGGCAAATCACTTATTCTCTCCTTCCACAGGGGGAAACAGCGCAAAGAGAATCAGGACACAGAAAGAGTTGACCTGACCAGGGCAAGGAGCTAAAAATACTCTTGCAGAGAGGTATTTTGCATGCGCAATGAAGGCAAATTTTCATCGGTTGAGTCTGGATGAGAGGCTGTGTCAGTAACCCCGTGCGGGGACAAGGGCCTTGATGAGCTGGTGGGCAGGGGAGGGCATTGCTTTGAAATGCCAGGTGGGAGGGGTGCAGGCTCCAGCTATGCAAGAAAAACTGCCTACACCAACTAAGGCTGCTACAGATTTGCTCCTAATTATACATGTATGGCAGGAAGGGCCAATTTCTATATTCAGTTGCAGCTGTAGGTAGGTGTTTGCAGATCAGGTCAAGATAGACATAGTCGTGCTGTCCCCACCTTGGTTGCATGGCATGGTGGAGAGCAGATAAAACTGCCCCGTTGGGTTGGAGGCAGCCCCCAGGCCATACCCATCACTGAGCCATGGCATTGCTAAAATTGCAGAGCAAGGAGAAATTTCAGACAGACAACTGTCTATCTCTAAACTGGGGCTGGTCTCATGCTGTTTGCTTCATCTCTGCAGGGTCATGAGCAACTTGGGATTTGCAGGACTGGAGTCGAATGTGGTGCCTCTGAGAGGGACCGGCCGTGGGCTCCCGACCAAGGCGTACAGATCGTGGCAGCAATTCTGCAGCCTTCTCATGCAGAGTGTGGTTAAGAAAGTAATTTGCATTGTAATCTTTTATTTTACTTGTGAAGCCTTCCAGACTCAGGGAGTCTCTTGGCTCAAAAGCCAGGAGCTGGTTTTGGGTTTTTGTTTTTTTTGTTTTTTTTTTTTTTTTTTTTTTATAAAGCACTCAGCAGGAATCCAGAATTTAAGAGACAAGAGAGAATTGCTCACTCTTCAGATATTGGCAACAAGCTGCTTTTCCAGTTTATTTCCCTGGAAAGAGGGGACAAATACATGGAAATAAAGCAAAGGCAGTATTTTAAAATCCTGTGGACAAGCACCTTCACCTAATGTAGGTCTGGCTTGGCTTTTCATGCCACAGGCTTCCTAGCCTGGCAGATCCTAAGCCCAGAGCAGGCAGGGAAATCCACAGCTGGTTTTGCAACCAGCAGTGAGCTGTGTTTGAATGACAGTGTGTCTTTCAGGAGGGAACCCCAACTCAAATCAAAGCATCCAGGAGGGGTTGAGTTCAGCCTGGCCACTCAGAAACTAACACTGTGTTGTTCTTGCAGCTAAAACTTATGATTTACTTGGAGTCTGCAATTTTCCAGTCTATACAAGGGACAGCTGCTGGACACTGGTTACCCATCCATCCGCTTGATTCAAAAGCCATTGGCCAAAATGTGCACTCTTTGGGGGTCAGGGCCACCTTGTTCTCTTTGTACAACACCTGCTGGGTTGGGGTTAGTGTATAAGTGATGCTGCTCATGTCTAAGTTTACAGCAATCCTAGCTGGGGAAGGTTTTGTGTTCTGGGGTGGCCTTTGAAACCATGAGATTTTAAAAACAAACAAAAAAGAAACAACCAGGTGATGTTTTCTGATTTGGAGGTGTCTCTAACACTGTATTTTAAAGGCTTTTTTACAGTATTCATGAAGAAATTAGGAGACCAGAAAGAAGAAGTTGAAAACTGGAATTCCTGCTTTCTCATCTGAGGCTGTAACAAAAACCACATAGACCTGGTGTCTCCTAATCAGATGAGGAGCACAGGTGAAAATGCCCGTGTTTCTCAGCTTCTCTTGCTGCACGCTTGCAGGGACTTGCGCTCACAACCACCTGCTCTGCCTGTGCCTTTGACTGCTTGGCACATGGGACCCAGTCTCAGGTAGGACCTTTCCCTGCTCCTGCAGCACAGGGAACAGATTTACAGTGTTGTGAAAAGACCTCTTGATGGGAGTGAGCTCCTGTTCGGTAGAGCTCACCCATTTGCAACAGGGAGCTGTTGTGGTGCAAAGGTACGTCTTAAGGAACAATATGGGAAATGATGCCTCAGACATGTCTGTCACCGAGTTGCCTCATCTTATGCATCACTGTCTTTGATGACCTTTTTCAAGTGCTTTCTCTTAATGAATAGTTATTTTTCGCAGACTGAGGAGGAACACAGGGCTTTTGACAGTTCCCTTCCATCATAGTTTCCTTTCCTTTTCTTTGTTTTGTTTTATTATTTCTTTCAGATGAATACTTGAACCAGAAATGAGTCAAATCTTTTTTTTTTTTTTCGATCAAAAGCACAAAATATCGCACAGAGACTGGGCACATTGTGCTTTCTGAACTCACGGCACTGGCATCTCACAATGACGACAATGTGTTTGATGAGCTCCTAATAACGCTGCAAAGAGCCATCCCCTCCTGAAGCCTGCCTCCTGGCACCAATCTGACACTACAATCTTTGAAGCTTGGACAAGTATTTAATTGACACCACTGAGCTGGCCTGGTATCATCATGCTGAAGCTGTCAGACTGCTGCAGACAAAGTGAAGGACCAATCTAAGTGACCTTTTTGTTTAGAGGAGGCTGGAGTAGTGGGGAAGCACAGCTAAGGATTTGAGCATACATACTCACTGTTGCATATCCATGCTTTGCTACCCTATAGCATGTTTTACCACACAGAGCACACAATGGCCCATAGGATTTCCTGATGGTCTGGTAATATACACAGCAGTAGGGTCATTTTCAGCTGTGGTTGTTTGCCTGGTGATGTAAAAAGTCCCCATGGCTCAGCTGATGCATAGGAACATGTTAAAGTTGCATGCAGGTCTGCCAGGGAGAGCGACTGTCCTTCATCTCTGGTTGCAGGTCCGAGTCAGGAACTGCTACACCATGAAAGACTTCATGATTACGCAGTATCCCAAGAGACACGAGACGTTCTGGGTATCTAGTAAGGCTATCAGCTTTGGGAAAATTTCCAAACGCAAGTCTCGGGGAAAAGGTGGGGAAAATTATGGACCAAACCACCGAGTTCTTGAGGTCTGTTTGCCAAACAAAGGCAGAGAGTCCATGGGGTCCCTGTGGACCCCACAGCAAGTTTCCAGACATGGTGTTGGTCTGTGACAGTCTGCAAAACACAACTGCTCATACTACCAGCAGCAAATCTGTCAGTAGAAGAGGCCACACGATGCCACCAGGTGTGTAATGATAAATACACCTCCCAGCTTGCACTAGCAATATTCATTATGTCCTGTTTTCTGGTTTGGCACTGATTTTTGTCTCCTTTTCATGCGCTGTGGGTCATGTCTGAGTCAGAGCAGACAGGGCAGGCTGTTACAAGAGATGCACTCTGAGAAATGTGCTGCTGTTGTTTATTTTTACTCGTTCCTGCTTTGCAGGGATGGAGCATGTGGGAAGAACAAATGATCCATCTTTGCAGATTGAAAGGGAGGGAGAAAATAACCAATATTTTAATACAAGATTGTGCTTGAAAACCAGCAAGTCTGGATTTTAGGCCTTGATTGGGCTCAGAGGTGACCTTGGAAGAAAAATGGACAGCTTCCAGTCCCTGGCACAACCACCAGGCAGAAGAAAGCTCTGGGTCAAGTAGCCAGCCCTTCTCCAAGAGTTAAGAGGAGGGATTCGCCTTTCTCAGGAGCTTGGCCATCAGCATGGCAGGCATTGGCTGTTCTTGGACTGTAATTCTGACTTACGGTTTCCTTTGTGTCCTGGTGGTCCCAAAATAATAGAGAAGGGACCTTGGATGCCATCTGTTGGGGAGGTGTAGGAAGGGAGAAGACAAGCTGGCTTCATCTGCGTGCGTGATACACCACTGCAAATGCACTGGCTGTTTTGGCTCAAAAATTCACTTCCATCTGCAGTGGGTGGGTAATAAAGTGTCTTGTCTCTGTTGTATGGCAATAAGGCAAACGTACAGTCTGTAGTATGGGATGTTCAAAGTAAACATCATCTCAGTCAAACCCTTTTGGGGAATAGAGTAAGGAAATTGAGTAATTTTTTAGCAGTGAGTGGTTTGCTGGTGCTGTATCTGGGCAAAGGAGAAGAGCAAAGGCCATGGCTGGCTGGTTCTGCTTAGCAGTTGTGGGGTGGCTGTTTGCTCTGAAACCAGAGATTTGCTCCTCTCCTGGTTTGGTGACCAAGAACAGCACACACGCTACTGACGTTGTAGGACTGGGATGTGTCCAAAGTAATGTTGTTGATGGTCTCATCAGTGTCCAGGAGATCTGGGACAGAGAACTCCTGGCCAACACAAGGAGCAGAGAGGTACTTTTCCCGCTCATACATACAATAAGGTTCAGTTTATTGCAGTGCCTTGTTCTTCTCCTCTTGGGTCATGCAGGGTTTGTGGGGACCCGTGGGTGCTGCTTAAGTTTTCCAGGGGTTTTGCCCCCTTTGGAAGGACTATGAGTCTACCTGGTGCTTGAAAGCAGTAGTCTGATTCCAGCTGGCACCAGCTAGGGATCCAATATACACACCCCGGGACTATTTTCATTGGACTAATTATTATTGCTCGTGTAACAAGCAGCTCTGTAATCACAACTCTTGTTCTTCATGGTTCTCCACGGACCCATTAAACCCCACTGTAATCTGTAGGATCCTTGGATTACATGAAAACTAATAGCAATGCCTATGCATTACAATTACCATCAGGCAAAACTCCGAAATTCCTTTTTGCTGCAAGTCCACTTCTCTGGAAAACAGTGATTAAGAATTACCAACTCTTAGGAAAACAGGAATCCCAAAATAAAAGTTCAGAAATCCTCTTTCTCAGCTACTTCAAAAACTGCATGTTGAGCTTCTCTAAGAGCGATTAGCCTCTCTTTTTCTTTTAATTTACTCTTAGTGTTATATTAAAAAAAAAAAAAAAACAAACCCACAAACCAGCTGCTACTCTAATTAGTATTGAGTGAAACAGTTTCTTGTACCATGTAATTCAAAATGTCAAACAATTCCCTTCCAGCAGCAAGACGCACATCGACAAGCAGATAAGATGTTTCATTAGAGCAGTAGCTGCTTTCAGTGTTGTGGAAAACTGATCGCAGGCTAAAATAAAAGCAGAAAAATATGGAGCTGGACTGGCAGGCAGGCAGGAGAAATCCTAGATGAAGTTAGCACCCAGCTGTTTTCCCAGACAGACCATTAGGTGCAATTTTTTTTCTCNTTTTTTTTTTTTTTTTTTTTTTTTTATCCTGGCAAATTGATTTCTGAGAGAAAATTTCAGTCTTGCCAAAACTTCATTTTTCTGAGCAGCTGCAGTCCCGATAAACCTGCAGCCAACAGGGAGACTCTGTTTGCAGTGAAGTACATGCAAGTCCTCTGCAGACCCTCAGGAGATGGATAGGACAATCCATTTTATGCCCTTTTTACAGACAAAGAAACAATCCAGGTGTGAGTTAGTCCAAACCTTCACCCGTGTTTAATCACTGGCTTGTAGGAACTGCAGTTCCTGCTACGAAGCCTCAGCTTTCTAAATATTCAAAGAGGACAATCCTTACTTTTAAAAAAATCCCAGTTTAAGTTTAAACATAGTCAGGGATTGAAAGAAGAGCAATGTATGTACAAAGCAGCATTATTCCCTGTGTGTAAGCAAATGAATGGAGACTCTAAGGGTATTCCTGAATTAAGTATGCCAGTGGATCTCCAAGCCTTGCGTGCAGTCCTTAAAGTGACAAGCAGGACCTCAACCTTATAGGTTTCCACAGCTGCAGAAAATGCCTAAAACAGGATAATACAGTCGATACTCTGCTGAAACAGTAATTTAGCTGTGTTTGTCAAGGTGGACCTGGACTTCTGCTCTGCTCTGGAGATGAAGCTTGAACCTTGGTGTCCAGCGACTGCTCCAGCCATCAGACTTGGCCATGGGTTGAGCTGGGAGAAGCAAAGGTAGACCTCCGGCAAGGATCAGAAATGGTCCCACAGCCTGACGACCTTTCTGCTCAGCAACACACTTTCCCAGCTCTTTTTTTTTTTTTGAGAAGTTGAGGTTTTCTGACAAAAATTATTTGAGGGATTCCTGATCTACTCCAACCAGTGATAGTTTCTACCTGCTTGTGCTGGCGATGTAGGCAGCAAGGGTCAGAGGGGTTTTGGCACCACAGATTGGGTGAAAAAAAAAGGTAGGAGGAAGCAGCACAGACATGTTTTACTTGGCTGGAAGTTATGGGAGAAGCTGGGAAGCCAGCTGGAGAGCTCTCCTCTGTAGGAGGTGAGTTTTCCTACCTCCCTTGAGTGGGGGGGTTTTGACAGCTCCTCCAGGTCTGACAGACGTAGACAGGGTTGCTGTAGGATGCTTAGCTCACAAGTGCTGGTGTCTGTGGTGTAGCTGTTATCACTGGAGGGCTTGGTGTCCCTCTCTGCTGCATCAGCAATGGTCACAAGTCATCGTGCAGCCACTACAGTCATCTTCGTCTCTGCTCAGTGTTGTACCCATGGGACATCCAGGAACCCGAGGACAGCGGGGTGCACACTGTTCATAAATAGAGGGCACTTGTGCATTGCTGCTAGGAGTGAAACCGAGTCTCTTTATATTGTTTGAGTAACAAACAGAGGAAATATCTGTAATCTCTCTTCCCTGCCACTCCTAGGGAGCTATCTTGTTGCTTTTCCTGTGGAGTCCTCTGCTGTGGTTCTGCCTGTGGGAACTGCTACCCAGATTATTTAAGCTTTGACCAGTTCTTCTCAGGGGTTTTCACAGGGTTCCCCTTTTGCGCATCTATCTTTTATGGCAGGAGGCAAAAAACTGAGTGGTCTCCAGTTTCTGTTTCGTGAGTTGGGATGATCTGGCAGCTTCTCTCCTGCAAAAGCTCAGCTTGTGCAGTGTTACCACTCCTCAAAGGTCTGTCTTCTTGCTGACCCTTCCCTAGCTGTTACATGCTTGGAGATGTCTTTCTCCCAGAACACATCCTCTTTAGTAGATCACACCTGTGCTGGAAAAAAAGCCCTGCCTGGACCCTAAACCGCAGAGTTTGGTACTGCCTAACCTTTCTTACCAGCACCTTGTTCAGGCACCGAGGTGTGGGCTGCACTTCCATTTCATTGGTTTGCAAAAATCATACCCTTATGGGACAAAGGAAAAAACCTTGTTGTGGTGGAGACAAGACACAGCAGCTAGAAATGGTGCTGTTTGTATGGGAATGAGGACAGGTCTCCACAACACGTCATTGCAAAGCCTGGTCATGGGAGCTATCCCTACAAACCATCTGCAGAGTAGATGAAGTCCTAGAAAGAAGCCGTACCGCCCCTGAGATCCGTGACCAAGGCAGGTAATGGAGGCTCCATGCCGAAGTTACAGCTTTGCAATTCAAGGCAGCAGGGAGCAATCCCATACCCATGCCCTGACGTAGGAACCACTGGGTTATGTAGGTCTGGATGAGACCCTGCTGCCATAGATAAATGTGCTGAACAACCTTAAAGGCATCATGCCATAGCTGAAAGCAACTCAGGTCATGCAGCAGTCACTGAGCCTGGAGGACAGCTGAGGATCCTCACTCCTCTCAATGTAAGATCCCAGTTAAATTCCCACCAATTAAATTCCCGGCTATATTCTACCCTCGAGCAGATTCCCATCCTGCTAGCACACTGCACTCCTGCCTACCCCCAGCTAAACAAGCCTTCATCCTACTGCTTCCCTACATGGTTTTGGGAAAAAAAAAATGTATTTTCTAAGTCTTTGTTTGGGAAGTTTGGGATGACCCATGGCTTGGACACCTTGCAGCCTCTCCCAGCCAATGCACATACCTGGATGCCAGACACCCTGGGATGGAGGGAGGACATGTTTCAGCTCCTCCAAGTCCTCTAGCTTTGCTGCAAAATTAGATTTTTCCTTTCCTGCTCACTCTAGTACCACTCCAGCATCTCTTTCCTCCAAGCATGACAGTTTGGGCTGAGCCTTTTAAAATAAGTATAATCAGAACTATTCAGGATGCGCCAGTTGTGGTCTCACAAGCCTGATACAACGGCATCAAGGTTTCCTTACCAGCGCTGAAATTCCTTGCCCAGTACATCCTAGGATGACATATTCTTCAGAGTTCTCAATTACCTAGGTTATAAATATCCCATATCTCCACATTTTCTCCTCTTCCTTTATTTCCAAACTGTAATTTTTTCCCTTTTAGCCAAACTTTTTGTTTGATCCCCTCAGTACGCACTCTCACACCTTATTAAATTCCACCCTTTTTAGCTCTCAGGCTAAGGCATTTTGTCTTCTATGAGAATTTCCAATTCTTCCCTCTGCAGACTCTTTATCTCTGTACCCACAGCAGTCATCAGCTCCCTGCTCTTCCTTTAGTCAAAGCTATTACCGAAAATACATTTTTTTAGAAAGGGGCCCAATGTCTCACCTTTCAACTCCATTGGAAACTTTATTCCCATGCATCAGTTCCCCTCCTATGAAAACCTGGTGTCGGCTACACCCTGCCCTCAGCTTGGTGTTTACTCATCTTCACAGATTCCAAAAAAATCCTCTTTTTCAGGACATTACTGAATAAATAAGGTGCAAGGCATGATGTCAGCAAACAGATCAGTGAGGTTCTCAGACAGAAGACCTCTCCTATTTCACTTTTGTAGGAAAACACTGTTTTATGGCAACGAATTAAAGAAGGAGGTATAGGAGGAAAGCAACTGTGGCAGCTCCTGCTGTCAGGTAACACATGCTTGTATGAGCAGCAACTGATTTCCTACCACAACAACTGGGGTTCATCCTGTCTGGTTTTTGATGTCCACAGTGCGGATGCCGGATCCAACGTAGCCACTTTGAATCCCTTGTGCTCAGGAGGGAGAGCAGGTACTGGTGGGCAGCAGTAGGTCTGATGAACTGCATGCAAGGAAGAAGTGTCATGATAAACCTTAATCTTGCGATTAGCTTGTGAATCCCTCAACCCGCTGTGGAAATCACCTTCCTCCTCAGCAGACTTCTACCCTGGCTTTGCACAGCAGATCTGACAACAAGCTGCAGGATATCCATCTTTTCAGAGAGCTTTCAAGAGCAAAGTCTTTGAGGGCCCAGGTCTGGACCCACTGTGTCACTTGCTGATTTTATTAATGCGATACCAGAGATTAATCTATCCCCTGCATGGTAAGGACTAAAGCTGCAGCTGCTGGGAAGAACAGCTCCAGGCTAAGTCTTGGCAAATATCTTGGCATATGAACATTTTAAAGATGACTTCATAACTCCAAAAAACCCCAGCCCCTAAACCGTGCAAGGACCAGCGAGTCATTACGTATTGGCAGGACATGAGATGGGAGGTGGCCAGCACAACGCATCTGCAGCTTGTAAGGTATGCACAAGCCCCCAGGGTTGACTCTGTGGCCAGTTAGTCCTAACTGGGGGCTTAACAAGTAAAATGCAGAACAGAAACGGCCAAGGATCAGAATATTGTGAGGTTACAGGCAGAGAAATTCACAGCTTAGCCCATCCAGTGTCACTGACTTTATCCGAATTCAGTCTTTTCTGTATCCTTGGTGTTTTTCTGCATGAACCAATTCCCATTTTGTTGGTTAGGAGAATTAATTGTATCATCCAATTCTTCAGATATTTCATCCGGTCTCTCCTCTGAATGAGGGATTTAAAAACCCTGCAGGTTTTATTGATACCCATTATAAAAGAACATAATGGCTATAAAATGTGCCCTGTAGTTTTATGTCTTTCTGCGACCCCACAGCATTTCATTTTTTATGTAGCTGCATGTTGCCTCTCTCTTTCTAATGGAAGACTGACTTACACTAAGGCCCAAGATAAACTTTCCCACAAGGCACCACAACCCCAGAAAGAGAAGAAAATATTGAATGTGTGTGTGTCAAATGCAAGTAAAATGTTCGCTTGGGAAATGACCCGATTTATAGGGTCACAAACTCCTTGCTAAAGGTGAGATGAGACATAGGGAAGCCTTGCTAAATTTCTCAGAGCACTGAATTTTCTAACTGGCATTTTCTCCATGCTGACATGTTTGTGAGGGTCCCCAGGACAGAGGAACTTTGCTAAATCTCTGGTCTCTTGTACTATAAAATCTTTCAGACGCAAGCTGAAGTGTATTGTGTTACCCCAGGTGGAAAGGATGCAGACACCACTAAGAATTTATATTTTCTATTACCTTGGATGCTTTCTTTCCAGGGATGGCTTCTTAATGTTGCATTAACAAAGCCCACTCCCAGGCAGAATTGCTTCACCAGCCTCATTTGTGTGCTGTGAGATAAGGGAATGAATTTGGCTGGTTGTCAGTTAATTAACAGACCGCTGATGAATTTGTGCCACTCTCAGCAGGGTGTTAGTGCTCTCCTGGGTACCTGCTGTCAACGGGAGGTGGAGAGCAGAAAGCTTCTGCAACATGTGTGCTATAGAGCAAGCGGCCCCTGGGTTCTGTACCCCTCCACCAAGGGCGAACACTGTTGCTACACCCAGATATCACAAAGCAATGGGTATTTCTAAAGGAAAAAAAAAAAGAAAATCCAGGGCAGGATGCCCCCATGGCCTCCACCCAGGACAGAAGGGCTTGCACATACACCCAACCTGTAATTATACAGGCTGAACACTTTCAAGAAAATAACAATTTTTATTTTCTTTTTTTTTTTTCTGTGAACAAACGATAAAAAATTCCAGCAAGTGGAACTTGAAGTTCTCCCTTTCCTGTGAGGTCCTGCACCCCCAGCTGCCACAGGGTTTGAATACTTCAGATGGAGAAATAAATGAATGGATTTTCCCTGATCCTCAGTCCTTGCACAATCCTTTCACTCTTCTGGGGTACCAAAATGAGCTCAGACCAAGGGTCAGGGTGGGTTTCATTGAAAATGGGCAGCACCTCCCAGGGTTTGGCAATACAAGCCTGCTGTCAGCGGGAGACACAGGGCTTCGCTGTGAACAGATGTGGCTTTGGGGAAATCTCTTCCTGGTTGCATGTTTTGGGGACTGAAAACCCTTTGCTGAGCCCTTGCTGAGCGGAAGGGTACATCTGCTAAGGGGTGAGCAAAGAGAAAACGCGTGGAAGGGGAAGGAATTGTGAGCATGTGCTCTGTATGTACAGAGAATCATCTGAGCTGAGGTATCGAAATAACAATTGCCATTTGGG